>VWZD01008514.1:3477663-3594380 GCA_013396695.1 Sakesphorus luctuosus
GGGCGGGGCACCCAGCGCTGCCGGGCGGGGAAGCGGGGCGGGGCTCCGGGACGCGTTCCCGGCGGGCAGAGCTGGCGCCGATCCCGCCGCCCCGGCGAGAGACGCGGCGCAGGGTTCGCGGTGAGAGTCTCGGACCGGGATGGGCAGCGCTGGTCTGAAACGCGCTGTTCCAGGCCCGCCCGTGGTCAGAGACATTGAACCGCAGCTGCTGGCGAGTGTCGGGAGCGTTCAGGGATGCGCCGCAGGGAGCAGCGTCAGACTGAGGCGCCTTTGACGCCATCGTCAGGTCTCGGGTTCAGCCCAAGAAGTGTGGACAGGTCCCGGGTGGGCCCTGCCCGAGGTGGCCGGCAGCTGCTCGCTTCCACCAAACCTTTCCCTGTCGGAAGTCCCGACCATCGGGACATGTCGGCTGTGAGGCGACAGCCTCTCGTACATCTGGGAGGACATAGTGTTGAGCAGCTCCAGGGGAGGTTTAGGTTGGCTAATCGAGGAATTTCTTCGCAGAAGGAGTGACTGGGCGTTGGAATGAGCTGTCCAGGGAGGTGGTGGAGTCACCGTCCCTGGTGGTGTTTAAAGAAAAACTGGATGTGGCACTTAGTGCCATGGTTTAGTTGAGTGGTGTTTGGTCATAGGTTGGACGTGATGTCGCAGAGGTCTTTTACAACCTAATTGATTCTATGTGATTCTGTGTATGATTAAGTTTGTAATTGGCAGTTCAATGCCCCCCTGATATCCGATCCTATCACATCTGAGAAGCTAAGCAGGGTCAGCCCTGGTCAGTACTTGGATGGGAGACCTGGCAATACTGGGGGCTGCAGGTTCTAGTCCTGAGGACTTCCCTGTCACTGTCCAAGCTCGCTCGGCTGTGGCAGATGAACCTTAGGACATAAACAGTGGGGCCAGTTCTGCGCACGCTGTGCCTCACCTAAAAAATCCACTGCGCAGGTTCAAAGCACACCACCCACGTGGGGAGAGCCCTGCCCAAATCTTCGTAGGCGCAGCCGAGCCATATATACATACAAGTTTGTAATTATCTGGATGTCTTTAGTGCTTTTCTTTTAGAAAATACAGTCATTCGTATATATTGCAGTTGAAACCGTTAAACTGTATACAGAAACTTGTCAAAATGGTCATGCTAATGTAAGGAGGTGTCATCATGGTGTGTATTGGTCTGTCTGGATGGGCCCTTTGGCCACAGAACCTCATATGGAGGCTTCGAAATTCTCCTTCTGACTTGTCTGTCTCTACCTATCAAGCTGAATAACAAAACCCTCGGCTCAGCTACGACTTATCACATTATAAACACAGGAGGCTGAGTTCTGTTTTGGACCTGACTCCGACTGGCCTTGCAGCACCATGTGCAGAAGTGATCCAGAAACAAGATCCAACTGCAGGAACAGCTGTGTGTTCCCCCTCACAGTCTGCTGGAGTGAGGATATTGTGGATGTGCCCTGCTGATGTCAAAACAAGCTGCTAATTTTGTTACTGAGGAACATTTGCAGAGCAGGAGTTAAGGTAGCTGTGAGGCAGCTACGTGTGAAGATCAAGCCAAGTCTGCACAGCTAGAGGCGTGGCTTGAAGCCATCTTTCCTGGTTATGGTCGTTGTAATAAAGATGATTGGAGATGATTAACTCAAGTACCCCACCCTCCATTTCTGGCCAGCCACACCTGGGTATGCAAACCTCATCCTATTGTTCATCTAAGCCTACTTTAACACAGCTCTTCTGAGGCTGAGAAGCACTACACAAGGGACTGTATTACTGTGTACTTTATGTGGCACTGCTGTGTACAGAGTCCTCCTTGTTTCCCTGGCAGAGGAGCCATTTCACCTAGAGCAGTTACAGCGCATTGGAGCAATGCATGGAACTCCAGCTGTAAGGATGATACACTCAACATGACCTCCATACACATTAAACCACTAACATACATGTACCTGTTCTGACCTATTTCCCAATTTGTGCTGGCTAACTGAAATTGTAAATGCCATTAGAAGTGCTTCTGCCTTTCCATTCTTCCTTCTTAGCGAGAAGCAACTCGCATCTTTCACCAGTTAGTTGGGATATATATTTGAACGTGCCCCACCACGTTCAGTGCTTGCCTGCAGCTGATTGTGACAGTGACCAAACCAACTGCAGTCAGTCCTAGACAAGGTACTGTTCTGACAAGCACCCTTCTGGCAAGTGCCTGCTTGGGCACCTTCCTTCTATTAGCAGAAGATATGTTGTCCTGTAGGAAAGGCAAGATCCTGTCTTCTTATTAATGTGACTCCTGTCTTCTCCCTGTTAATTACAGCAAGGGCATGAGTTAGTTTATAAAACTGTTTACTTAGCAGCAGGAGGGCAGTAAATACTATAAATTGTTAACTATTGAATCATCTCCTGCAAAACTATAGCATGTAGATACGGGAACAGCTGACTGAAAAGTCTGCATATTCTAAGTCATGCTGTAAAATATGTGTACCAAAATATTTTGAAATGTTTAAAAAAATATGTCTTCTGGTTGCACTGATGTAAGGATACTTCCATTACCAAACCAAAATCACCACATTTCTTTAGCAGTATACATTAGTATCAATAGTATCAATGCCTCATTTTTATCAAATTCTCAAGTTTTATCAATACCTTAAGTCAATAGGAAAAGTAGATACATTTCTAAAGGTAAGTGTTGACTTCAGGGAGTGTGCAGACTGTTCATTGGGAAAAAATGGTAGTTGTTTTTGAATAAGACATTTTTGGTTAGATTTTTCCTCTCATCCTTAAAAGACGGTGTTCTCAGAAAACTGCCAGTTCTTCCATTGTTTGAAAAGGTGTTCTTTTGGAAATTAGAAACCATACTTATATTGACCTCATTAGACTGGGACTTAGAAGTTGTATCTTAATATCTCTTTTATTTCCTGATTCCAAGTTTGTGGCATATTTATACATTTTTGTAAGTTCTTAGAATCTATGAATGACAGCTGCTTTTCGAGCTTTAGCAAGTCTCTCACTGCAACTTCCTCTTCAATCAATGCAACCCAGTTACTATACAATTCACTGTGGCATACATGAAGCATTTTGAAAACATGAGTCACATCTAAATGAAATATTATCCTCTTGTAAAACTCACAATCTTTTAAATGCTGGTGTATTTCTATTTAACATTTGATTTTTGAGCCTTAAGGAATGCTGAGATCACACTCTCTTAGGAACACGATGTTAATGAATGTGAATATTAGTGAAGAGTAGGAATGTGCTTTTCCATTCTTTTTTAATGAAAGTGGAGATTGCCACACAATCTCAGACCTCAAAGAACTAGTACAGTTACTCTTAAGGCAGTATGCCTAGGAAGAAATCACTCTTCGCTCTGAAACCAAACTGTACTAACCTATTTACTCCGGTTTATCCAGTTGTTTCAAATACTATAGGATGAACATGAAATAATGTTCTGCTTATAAAACTGAATGGGCTTTTTACTAAGAAAATTCATTTTAAATATTACAGTTGCTGTCACCATATTAGTGCTGTGTGAACAGACTCACTTGCACATCCCTTTTTTAATTTATTTCTCCTCTTCACAAATTCCATGGGAGTTTTTATAATGCAAGGAAATCCATCTTTGTTAAAGTTAGTAATGAGGTGACAATATTAATACATCCCATTTGTTTATGTACTTACCATGCCATTCTGCCTGTGAGCCTATATATTTTGCTGGTACATCTTTTGCTGATATGCTTTTCTTTCCTGTGGGCATCTTGTTGATGTTGAAAAGGCTTATACTGTCTCTTGCCTCTGCATTGCTGCTGTGGCTAAGATGTGGGCACACACAAGGTATTGCCCGTGCTTCCCATGTGGTGCCAGACCACTTGTATGTTTCAGCAGCGTGAGCACAGTGTACCTGGCTCTGTGCAAACACACTTGAATACACACTTGCCTCCATTACCTCCCACCTGAACTGCAGGCAAGGTACATAAGCAGGAATCTAACAGCCCTTAGAAAATTCTGTGTTTCTCTAGAAAGCACTTGTACATCTCAGCAGTGCAGACTGCCACAAGCATCTCAGTCTCTTCTATTCTCAGCTTCTTATTGAGTATTCAGTTAATCCTTTTGTTGCTAATGCTCAGTGGTGTGGTCCTGGCACGTTTTAAAGATGTCCTTAAGCTGTGTAATTTCCACTGCCAATAACTCCATTCACATAGAAAATTCCTCCCAAAGAGGAAGAACTTCCTTAAGAACTACTCACACACAACAGGAACAAAGTACCATTGGCCTTGTGACTACCATTTCCAGCTCATAGTTCATGCTGCATTTCTAGAACATCATTTGCTCTTGTAAAAATCAAGTACATTTAGGGAATGTTAACAACAACCCATTTTTGGCCTACGCAAACATCTCCATCTAAAAGCAACTTGGTCCTACCTGAACTGAAGCTTCTGTGTCACAGACACATCATGGGTGTCTCTAGCACATCCCACACACTCTGGTTGTCTAACACATGTGTATGTCATCATTGCACTCAGTTTCCTTCTGAAAGAATGAGGCAGTGAAAGTTTTCCTTCCCACTGTTTGCTATTCTCTGCAGACAATGCTGCTAATGGCTTCTGCCCCATTTCTTCAGGCTCTGCTCTGTGGCGTATGACATGGCACCAAGCCAAACACTGTGCTGCATTCATCCTTCAAGGGTGCTGAACTCATGCCTGGACACTCAGCAGGGAACATGGTTAGTGCATGGCAGAGAGGACCACATTTCACCATTTTGAAAAGTGTGTAGGGCATCTGCCTTCTGCCCTGGAAAAAGTGACTATAATACACATTCTTCCCCTACTACCACTCCTACGTTGACCCAAATGTAACAAAGTATGGTGTTCTTCAGAGCTAGGCTGCTTTGTCGACACTACTGAGCACCTTGATTAGAGATGGGAGGTAGGGATACCTAGAAACTAATGTCCTGGCCCCACAATAATGTCCTCCAGTTACAGGGCCTTTTGTTCTTAATTCTATGTGGTCCTTACAGGCCAGAGATCTGTCTCTCCTCTTCGATGCAGACTTCCTATGAAGGCTAGATCCTTCATCTCCGCAGTGTACCGTGTAGCATCTTGTACAAAGGTTTAATTTCTCAGATCAGAGACACATCTGAAAAGCTACTCTTTGTTACTGTACCTGACCTGAAAAAAGATGACTTTCACCTTGCTGAACTTGCATTAGAATTGCAGTCCTTTTACTGTAAACTGTTGGAGCAGCTCCAATATCGCTTCTGGGAAATCCTCACAGAAGCAAATCCCTAGTCCTTTCTCTGCATAGCCAGACGTGAGCAATGATTTCTGCCAGTTCTCTCCATGCCTCTATGATGAGCTGACAGAGTGGAACAACTCCCTTTTCTTATGGAACAGAAGCATAAAAAGGAAAAAAAAACCCATAGAAATGAAACAAGGAGAGAGTAGAAATAGCAGAAGGAGTATCAAAAAGAAGTAAGAAAGGTAAAAAGAACAGAAGAAAGCAGAGAGAACAGTGGAAAGTAGTAATACAGAACATATTAAAAGCCAAATACTGAAATGACTGCTTCATATCCCATGGGACTTTGTAGGGCAGTGCAGAGGTGTTCTTACAAGGAATCCTAGAGGAAATGTTTGGAGGAGCTCTATGTGCATTTAGGTAGGGCAGGCGAAGAAGGTGGCTTTTTTCATTCATCTGCACTGTGTAGAGAGCAGTAGGTGGAGGAGTGAATTCTCCTCTCATCTGCACCATGAGTTCATCTGGAGTGCAGACAGTTGTTCTCCAGATGTCTATGAAAAAAGAAAATAGCATTTGCAAATCTGAAGAACTGAGGGCCTGTAACACATAGGTATTGTACTCTTTGAGCAATGGAATAGAGGCTCCTTTAACACTTTCTATCATCTACAGATTTAAGGTTTCTCCTGGCTAAAATTAGTTTCTGGGAAAACTTTCTGTGAAAAAATAAACACAAGAAGAAAAATAAAATATTACCTAATGCAACAGTGTACTGAAGAAAAAATTCTCCCTTGCAAAGTAACTGCAAGAAAGAATGAACCATCCCTGGATATGGCTGATGTACTAGTGGAGGTTTTTCAGGCAGTTGTGATCATAAAAGAAAAGCTTAAATTAAACATGCACTTCAGTGTTAGGAGAATAAAGGACCCAAGTGACTCACCTAATATCATAAAGAAGACTGTGGCAGAGCTGTAAACTGAGTTAATGTCATGAGGGTACCAGGCAGGAAATGGAAGAGCCTTGTTCTTTGCCCTTGGCTCTGCCACTGACTTGTCACATGGCAAATCATTTCCTCTTCAGGTGACTCAGTTTCTCCCATAGGCAAATTGAAACAGTGATTCATTTTTGCAGAAGTACTTCAAGAATGAAGATTGAAAATGTTTTAGAAGACCAAAGTAGGAATTCCATTCCAGTGCTCTCCCCAGGCCATCCTTTGTCCTCTTGCTGGATTTTTTGAAGAATGTTGTCTTTATTACTGTGAATGGTATTTTGCTAGACATAATAAATCTGCAAATTATATAGCAAAAGCACATTAATTAATTAAATGCTGGATGTCTTCTATTACAGGCTATAAACAGACAGAAGATGTGCTAAAAGAAAATTACCTGTGTTGCAGAGTCAGGTAAAAAATAAAATGCCAATTCACTATTGAATCTGGAGGAAACAGCTGTATGTGACTAAGGAATTTTAAAATTTTTCATAATATAAGCAGAAACAAGATGAGCATGCATTATTAGACCTTAGAGGTGGCCTGAAACAGGTACAGATATAAAAACGAACTAAAAATATGTTAGATTATAAAAGGAAGGTTGTAATTTTAAAGTCAACAACCTTATTTACAGCAGAAACAAGAAAACATACAGCAGTTAAAGCGCTACAAGAGGACAAAAAGGAGTATAGACCTTTGTGGGTGGTGCTCAGGGAAACTGGATTTACTCTGCTATAAGCTTCAAGAAGTAAAATGGGGAAGATAGGCAAAGGAAAGTTTTCAAATGAGCCTTTTGTAATGTATTCCTTATTATCCAAGTTTCTGAGTAAGTTGTACATAAGACCAGCTTTTAGAATACTAATAATTCACAGATCTTAAGGAAATTAATTGGAAAACCATCTAGAAAAATATAGGAGGGAAACTTTTGCAGTTAAGAATCACAAAATATGCTGAGTTGGAAGGGACCCACAAGGAGCATCGACTTCAACTTTTAGCCCTGCACAGAACCATCCCCAAGAGTCACACCATGTGCCTGAGAGTATCATCCAAATGCTTCTTGAACTCAGGCTTGGTACTGTGACAACTGCTCTGGAAAGCCTGTTCCAGTTCCCAACCACCCTCTGGGTGAAGGATGTTTTTCTAATATCCAACCTAAACCTCCCCCTGCCTGACACAAAATCATGCCATTTGCTCTGGTCCTGTCCCTGGTCATCACAAAGAAGAGATCAGTGCCTGCCCCTCCTCTTCCCCTCACAAGGAATTTCTAACTGCAGTGAGGTCTCTCCTCAGTCTCCTTTTCTCCAGGCTGAACAGACCAACTGACCTCAGCTGCTCCTCTTATGGCTTCCCCTCAAGGCCCTTCACCGTCTTCATTACCTTCCTTTGGACACTCTCTAAGAGCTTTGTGTCTTTCTTAGGTTGCAATGACCAAAACTGCCCACAATATCCAAGGTGAGTCCACCCCAGTGCGGAGCAGAGCAGGACAATCCCCTCCCTCGACCTGGGCTGGCAATGCTTTGCCTGATGCCCCTCAGGACACAGTTGGCCCTCCTGGCTGCCAGGGTGCACTGCTATATATAATAGCTATTATTGTTCATTGAAATGAGAGTTTTCAATACCATAGATTTGCAACCTAGTGTACACATGCCATTTGTTATAACCGTATGAAAAAGCCAGAAGTATCTTGTATTGACCCAGATGATACCTTCAAATTAATGCTTAAATCTACATTTTACATATACAAGTGAGTGTACATCATTTAGAAATTATGCTTTGATTTTATTCATAAAATGTTTTAAACCCTTTGAGAATATTGTTGAATCTCAGCAAAACAAATATCCAATAGGTCTTAAACTGTAATTTTGTTTATGCTCTTACCCAGGCACGTTTTCCATGCTACTTTATCCTAAGCTCAAGGACAACTCCATGTCCATTCCTAGATACATCTGGACCTATTTTTATAATTTGAAAAAATAAAAATGTATGCATGAAGCTGAATTGCTCTATGAAAACAGTAACTACTTCAATTGCCTCCATATATTTTGCATGATATGACATTTATTTTGTATCATTGCCTTGTAATTTCATTTTAGTTTTCGTTTATAACATTTATTTGCTTTCCATAGCTCTTTTACTAACTCTCTGCGCCATTTCCTACTTAAACTATCTTTTACTGAAGCAATGCTTTAGAACCTATTACTTCCCCAAGGAAACATTATACTATGCACAGTTCAGCATTTTTTATATCATTTTACATCATTCATCTTGACATTGTGTTGGCTGTACAAGTTCCCTTATTCATTCTGTTAACTGAGGAAGTCGGGGCCCTTTTAAATCTCTCTGCAGTTGTCATTAGGATTTTCTGAAGGACTCATGCCAGACAAGTCTATAAATAAATCTTGTAGATAATGTATACATTTTAACACTCTCATTATCCATCTGTTACTCTCAGAATTCATGTTTTACTTTCAGCTTTTCCATAATCTCACTTTATTTCTTCTCCTTTTGACAACTGGTAATGTTGTAGTGCTGTAACTTAAGCAATGAATGGATTACTGAGGTTACATACAAATTCAGCTACTCCATCACCCTCTTCCTTCTATGAGTTTCTGTATTGAATTTATTTGTATTAGCAATACCTTACCTAATATGCTTATGCCTGTTTGCTATTGACTGTGGGGTACTCAGTACTACAGGAACTATGTGATTCAAGAACATGCTGTGTGTAAAGAACGTTAGCCTATTAATAAACATGCCACAGGATTCCTGTTCTCACTCTGCTTCAGGTCCTGCCTGTGCAGTTTGGAACCAAAAAGGCTCTTAATGCTTCTCTACAGTCTACTTGTGTGAAAATATTTCTGATCCTGACTATTCAGAAAACCTTAATCTCCAGGAATTATAAGGCAAACATAAATCCCAGTGGTGAGCTCTCTGAGTGGTATAGTCCTTTTGTGTATCACTACCCGCCACAGACATGAATGCAGAAGTCCTCTGCAATGCCTACTGCTTTCGTAAAAAAGAGCACCAGACTTCTGCAGAGTTATAGAAGTCTTTTATTTTCTCAGAAATCCTGTTTTAATTATATAATTTCCAGACATGTAATTACATAAATATAAAAGAAGTTTAATACAACTTTTGCAGGTTTGCAATTATTGTGCATAATACAAGGCATGTCATATTCTCTTACTGGTTGGATCTTTTCCTAGTTTGAATTTGCCAACACCCTATCCTTCTACATCTGTTACTGCATTTCTTCTCTCAGCTTTCTTCCCTGAGTGTTGATGATTACAACCCTTGGCATTCAGTTCCTCAGCTCCTCTACCCATCATTAGCAAAGAAAGGAACTGCACACAGGCCATATGTTTTGATTCTCTGTATCCCATCCCACACAAACCCCACCTCTTAGTCTGCCCCATGCCAAGGCAGTTGAAGATCAACAAAAGATTTTATTCCCCATTATGTGATAAATTAGGCTTAGCAAGTATAATAAACATTATCAGAAAGCAAAAGTGCCGCTGAATGACCAGGGAGTAGAGAAATTAAAACTCATGTGGGAGAAAACAATTTGTTGGGGAAGGAGTATTCCACGATCAGAGAATGTACAAAGCCCTAATTATAAATTCTTTATTTTCATGGTATAGTCTTGTGGTGCTTCAGATCACCTCTGTGTTATTTTTTCCCTTTTTCTAATTTTATAACTCAATATACTGCACTTATTTCTAAAGGATGAGCTTCCCTCATATTGGGATGCATTGTTACAGCTTTGCGCCATTCCTGTGTAAGCAGAGCTGCCACATGCCCTATCGCCTGCTAACACATGCGTTATAGTTTCAAAATCTTCCATGCCATTTTTTTCTCTCCCTTACCAACAAAGGACGAGATGGCTTGTTTAAGCCTAGCCCACCACACACTACCTGCTCCCAGAGCCAGCTAAAGCCCACGGGGTGGCTAATAGCTTTACATTCGAACGTGATGGCTGGGAGGAGCGACGTGGGGAGGCTTTTCCTGGGGCTGGCCCCATTTTTCTGCTCGGTCTGCGTGGGTGCCGGCCGCCGCTAGCTGGGCTGCTGGAGGCACTGCGAGGGTTTGTTGTTTTTTTTTTTGCTTTTTCTGGCTTGCCCCTCGAATCCGCATGACTTGTGCCATTCTTAGGAGAGAGCAGTCACCGCTACCTGGATTCGCTACAGACTCCTCGAGGGGCCAACACCATCTGCAAAGGAGTTGCTGCCCTTTTTTCCTCCCCACGATGTTTTTTTTTCTTTTCGGACAAAGGACGGTAGGAAGAGGGTGGAGAGGGTCCTCGCACTGCCCACGGGAAAAGTTTCATCCCGTCCCCATGGCCGCTATTCCCACGTGAGTTTCGTAAGCCAGCACCTGTCCATGGTCGCTGTCTTTGCCTTGCCGGAGCCCTTCAGTGACTCATCACAGCCGCTGCCTCCCGAGGTGCGGCATCACCTCCCGCTGTCTGTAAATACAACTGCACCAAAGGGCCAGAGACAGGAATTGATTTGTATAAAAGTTTTGTTTACGGTACTGCTGTTTGTTTGGTTATGGGTTTGGTTATATATATATATGCTTGTGGTAAAGAACTGTTATCCTTTTTCTATACATTTTCTGATTAAAGTCTCCTAATTTCAAAGGTGGTTTTGGGGAAGAGAACCCCTTCCTAGTCCAGATAGACATCTCAGTTTTCTTTTAAACTGAGATGACCTGGATTTTGAATGGAGTTCCTACAAAGCACTTCTTCCAGGTTTTCCACATGTATGCTCCCATCTCTCCAGTTGCATGGTAGTTGCATGGTAAAGAAAGCAGCAAAACTAAGGAATTCAATGGGTTTTGCTCCATGGGGGAAAGTACCTGTATTACTTTTTCTGTAAGAAACATGGCCAATAGGCTGTGTATTTGGGGGGGGGAGGGGGGAAAGGAAGAGCTAACAAATTATTGGATCCCCCCAGTATCATACTTTTGACACCACCTAAAATACACACACGTAAAATGGAGAGTACAGGCAGTCTAATTCCAAACATGAGCCACTCAGTGTCCTGTCATATTTCCAGATGCTGTTGGAAGAGCTGTGTGGTACAGCAGCACAGGGAGCTCCGGGTGACACCTTAACAACAGCAGCTCTACGATAGTTCCAGGAAGATGGGGGACTTTAAGATATATAATGAGACAAAAATTCTGGGCCTGTTAGGTCAATAGCAGTTTTATCACTGCCTTTTTTTAGGATAGGATGACAAACTCTGAACTGTATATCTGTGTAACTGAGTATCACGATCTGTGCCCTGCCCACCCTTGGTCTTTTGTTTCTTTACCAGTTCCAGCATAAGGAAGGTTTGAATCAGGAGATGAGTGGGGCCATCCTCCTCTTTAACACAGTTCAAAGTATCATGTAACTTCTCAAACCCACTCTGGGTAGTGTGCAAAGGCAGTGGGAGAACATAGTTGAATGGCTGCACTTCAAAAATCACATGATTTTTGGATTATTTTGTTCTCTCACGCAGTTTAATGCCAGAGGGGAACATATGGCTCAAAGTGATTTTTCCCCACTTTACAATTCACCATAATATTCTATACCATATGTGAGGCATTATTTCATTCTATGGCATCTATAATCACTCCCATGCCTATTCTTCCCTACCACAGTATGGACATTATAAATTTTGTCTTTCTGTTCCTAAGGCACTGTCATTCTGATGGTCTTTTTGGACATTGAATATAATTTTCTAAGAACAGTTCTAAATGATTTTGAGGTGTTTTTTTCTTATTATTCATATAAGAAATTTTAATTATATATTTAGTTTTGACCTTGATTCTGTAAGTGCTTAAGGTTTTCTTGCTAAAACAAGCAAGTTTACCAGACCACTTGATCAGTTACCAAAGACACATGCATGATCCCATAGTCACAGAATTTGAGCTTTTAATATCCAGTGTATGACAAAAGCACCAAAGACTTTTGGGGCAGCCACATGCAGCAATAAATTATACAGCTGTCATACATTTTATTCTTTTACAGTGAGTAATATTTATCCTATCTCCTCCAACAGATGTAAATGTTAAACCCATTGAAGCTGATGTTGCAGGTAAGTAACTCTGATAAAAGAGATTGCTTTGTTTGGTATCATACAAGAAAAAATTTGTAAAGGATTAATTGCTGTCAGCTGTTACTCATCTGTAATTTCTAAGGCAGAAAGTTTTCTAAGGCATCAACTTTTCTCTCCTCCCCTTTTATTTTTTTACTTTACTAAAATCTTCCTTTTCTCTAAAACCCCACTACATTCAGTTTTGCTTAGTGTAAAATAATGTCCACTAGAGTAAAAATAAATCCCAGTACCTCTTCATGAGATCTAGGAAGATTCGTCCCAAACAGCCATAAGTAATTGAGACTGTCAACAAAACAAAACCACAAAAAAACCCAAACCTAAACCAAACCACCACCACCACCACCAACAACAACAAAAAACCACACACACACACACAGAAAAAACCCAACCAAAACCCCCAAAGAGCTAAAAGACAGTTAGTTTATGCAGAAATGGAATAAGGAACAGTACTAGCAATTTCAAAGGATACTAAATTTAACACAGACTGGATTATTACAGTTTGCATCTCCTAACTAATTGATTTTCTGAGAGAAGGTGTAATCATTAACTTAAGTTCCCCCTGCATTTGGATACATCTAGGGAAGAGTAATTCTATTATATGTAATAATGCATGAGGATAGAATGCACTTCTGTCACAGACAGGATATCTCTTTTTTTCTGCTCTACTAATAACTACTTAGAATAAGATATTAAATATGCTTTGAGACTTACCTGTCAAAAATGGTAGAAATCAACTAATCAGTTCACTATGAACCTTGTATAAATGTAATTTTCATAGGAAGCCAAGCTAAAAAATAAAATTATTTTCTCAAGAAAAATTAATGTGGTGGCCTTGTGAACGGTGTTTGCCAACATATGTCTGACAAGAGTATTGTCAGGTTAACTAATAGCCAGAGAAAGGGAAGAAGAATGACCAGGAACATGGAAGAGACCTGATATAGACAGAAAGCAAGGGACAAGCAACTCAAATCATGATAATATTTAGAACATCAAGTAGTGAAGAGAAGGATTAAGATTTCCTTAGTCTACAGACTAAGGCAACACTCAGGAAAATAAAATAAGACAATTCAAAACTGGGAGATTTCTTCTTCATCCCCAGAATGGCAAGTTAGACTCTAACTTTCATTGTATCTGAGAATTGCCAACACCAGTGCCTAACACAACCTGACAGCCTCCTGGCAGTCTCCAGCACTGCTCCAAGGTGAGCCCCTGCAGTGGCCTGGGTCCATGCCATGGCCTGGCATCCTAGCCCTCCACTGTAGCAATGCATTCTTAATACATGGCTTGGACAATGTCATGCCAGAAATGGGCTGATGAAGAAAAGCAGCCATCCACTGAGAATGCCTTAACAACTGATGTTTTTAGCGTGGTTTGAATGTACTGAATGTAAAACTGCAAAGTCACTGTCTTCTTCCCAGAAGCCCTCTGCCAGGCCAGGGGGCTGGGACACAGATAGTGATCTGGAACTCTCTCCCACTGAATGTAAATCCCCTTACTCTTATTGGCCTGAAGCCAGACTTCCCCCTATCCCTTATTGGAGCATTTATATCCCCACAAGTCCTTTATAAACCTGTTCCCCTGAATAAACCACCTCTTTGTTCCTGCCCTGACCTGTGCCTCCTGTGTGTCCTTTCAGGGGGGCTCACAGGGAGCACATGGTTGGGCTTAGACATTGAGCACACACTTCTGGGTTAATGGATTGAGAATCCTAAACCAGGCAGAAGCACCATATCGTTGCAGATTCCTTCAGCACACAACATTAATGAGGCTACAAGAACCACACCGCCATACTCCACCTGGTACTGCCTGGCTGTGAGAATTGCCAAGCCCAAGTCCCAAGCTAGAGCATCCCCTCAGCCAGCTTGCTCCCCAGGAAAGTGGGGCAAACACCTACCCTTTGTGTCACCCCAGAAATCCTCCCGGTAAACAGAATGACACAATTAAACAGGATTTTTTCTTCATCCGTAGAAGAACCAGTATAGACCATCAGATGCTGGAGCCCCTGCCTAAGCTAAGGCTGCCATTTCTAGGTGTGCTCCATTCTCTCTCAAACAGCACAGGACAAAACACCTTGATGAGGTGACAGTGTTGTTTTCATTTGCTAAAAAGTACTACGGAAGTTTCATAAAGGCAAGGAATAAAAACTATTTCATAGAAATACTTTCATATATATATTTCAATATAAAATTTTCCTTTTAATTATTTCAGAGAGTGTTTCACAACTGTTTCAATGAAACTTGGATAAATTAATTTAATTTTTAAGTCCAATTGCTAATCTTATAAATAGGAAAATTACAATGAATTATGTTAATACTAAAATAATGTAACTATTTCATTTAGTATGTTTTTCATTGTTTTATAAATATATAATTTACATTATAGATATATTTTTCAATGAAAACTTCAACAACAAAGATTCGAGAAATAGGAAATGATTCAAAATATACTTGCATGGAAATTATTTATAAAAAAGCAAAAAACCCCCCAAAGAACAGATCTGCTTTTCTTTCTTTAAAATTACTTTGGCCTGATAGTTTAGAAACAAGTACTCACATCCATTCCAGAAATGGAACTTGCAACCGGAAGCAAAGTTAGAAGTCATGTCACCAAGAGAAAGAGCATCACCAGGTGAAAGAGCAACCATCAATTTGAGGATTAATCAATCAAAATAGTAAGTGCACACTGTTCCTTTTAAAAATTAAATAATTGAGGTATAAATTTACTACCGCATATTAAAATAATGAAACTTACCATTAAATTAATTAAGTTAAAGCAGTGAAATTTACTACTGAAGTTTAAAAGGAGTTTAGGTCCACTTTTCATGCACACAAGTTATCTATTTCCCAATGGATCTAATTCCCAATGCATAAGCTTTGTTTCTGCTGAAACCAGCAGGAATTTTATGTTTCAGTTAAGTGAATAAACCCAGTGAAGATTTTGAAAATCCTGCTGCAGTTTTGCATTTTCTTCTTTATTTGAGTTGTTTAGTTATTATCTACCAATGTTCACCACATAGGAACAAACTAGTGAAATATGTATTTGCTATTGTTGTACCCCTGAGGTGAAGCAGCAGCTATAAACTTTGGAATGAAAATTATCACCTCAAGCCATATTTATGCCAAATACTGTTATTATTTATCTCTTTTTCTCCATCCTTCTATATTATTCATAACTGATGACCAAAGGGCATCAGGCACTGACTTCCATATCCTTCCCTGGATGCCTCATCATTCAAACCATCCATTCTTTAATTCATTCCAAGGCTGTCATCAGGGGGATGCTGTCAGCTGCAATGAATGTCAGAGTAGGCCACAAATGCATTATATAGGCATTGCTACAAAAGCTAGCAAAGCCATATTCACAACACAGTTCTGTTTTCATATGTGTTTTTCATTTCATTAAACAAAGAACCACAAAATATTTGCTTTCCCAAGTATATTCCAACTCCCTCTCTTGACTGCTCTTCCCTGAAATACGTCATGTAAGTTAGGATAAAGACATTTAATAAGCGATCAAGAAGAAATAGAGCAAGCTTTTACCTCAGTCTCCACATTAAATGCAAGCAGGCAGTATGAACACAAGTTTGGCAAACCTTATCCTCAATGAATCTCATTGTGCTGCAATACTATAATGAAGAGAAATTGCTGAGAACAGACTGTGCAGTAGAACAGGCCAATCTCAGCACTAACATAGGACTCACCTAAGCCTTGGTTGATGTTGTTGGAGGGGAGAAGGAGAGGTACATGGTGTTCAAACACATACAGAGGTATCTATGGGCTAGGATAGCCTATCAGTACAAATATATACCCACTGAACAGTCTTTCAGTCACAACATACCAACTAATGTCTGCAGAAAGTAAGCTGATTGCTACTGTATTTTTGACTCAGGAGTGTTTAAATTGTACAATCACAAATTTGGAAATTGTTTTCAGGGTTATTAATTGGCAATTAAGTTATCTCCCTTTGCTGGATTTTAAGAAAGCCCCTATAAGTGATAAATAACAATGTAAATAATTGTGTTAGAATATAAAAAAAATCTTACCTTTATTGAGGTCCTATTTTTAATTCTTCCTGAAAGCTTTATGTTTCAGATACTATTTTCCCCCACTGTATTTCTCTTTTGTCGCAAAATTAAAATTGTTTGTATATTTTGAAACCATGAAGATTTAATCATATTTAATTCTTAAATTCAAAATATTTTTCTGCTTTGTAAAATCAAATCCATTAGTAGTAAATTTCCAAATGATTAATAGCTGTTCCCTGACACATACTGTAAACCTCCACGTGATACAATTTTGTTTGGTATGGGCGTTTTGCGGTTTTTTTGAACATGTGTTGAAAGCGAATCTCTCAGATCAGATGTTTATCCTATCTCCCAGGGAGGTCCCTGGCGGCGCATCCCGCGGGATAAGGCGCCGCTGGAGCAGAGGCGGCCGGCAGAGGGCGGCCTCGCACCGGCAGCGCCGCGGGACGGCGGGGACAGCGCCGGGCGGAGCGGGACACTCCGAACCACCGCACCTTCTCACCGCACGCAGCGGTCACGGGAGCCACAGCGCAGTGTGCGAGAGAAAAAAATATGTAACACAAATAAATGACAATCACAGAATCGCAGGACCGTGGAATGGTTTGGGCTGGAAGAAATGGTCACCTAATTCCAACTCACCTTCCACTAGACCATATTGCTGAAAGCCCCGTCCAGCCTGGCCTCAAACACTTCCAGGGATGGGAATCCACAGCCTCTCTGGGCAACCTGTTTCAGTGCTTCACCACCTTCACAGTAATGAATTTCTTCCTAATACTGAATCTAAACCTGCCCTCTTTCAGTTTTAAAGCCCTTTGTCACATCACTACAAGCCTGTAGAAATTTCCTCTCCAGCCCTCTTCTAGGGTCCCTTTAGGTACAGGAAGACTACTCTAAGGTCTCCCTGGAGCCTTCTCCAGGCTGAACAATCCCAATTCTCTCAGCCTGTCTTCATAGGAGAGGTGCTCCAGTGCTCTGATCATCCTCATGGCCCTGCTCTGGATGCACTCCAATAGGTCCATGTCCTTCCTGTGCTGGGGACCTCAGAACTGGATGCAGTGCTCCAGATGGGCTCTCACAAGAGCAGAATCACCTCCTTTGACCTGCTGGTCACACTACTAAATAACCAAAAAACAGTAAGGGATCACTCCTGTCTAACAAGCATCTGGAAGTGGGGCATTTCTCTTAGAGTACATTCACTGACTGACTCCAGCTTTTAGAGCCTAAGATTTTCTAGCTGGGTAAGTTACTAGGGATCTGCCTGTGCATTTAAAAGGACTCTATTCCAGCCTACCTTTATCCACAAATATGTTCCTCAGGTAAACTCATACAAGACAACTACCCATGTCCCAGCTTCCCACCCATAAAATGCAGTGAAGCTGAGAGTAAAAGTGTTGAAAAGTGTTGGGCAGTGCACAGGTGCCTCACATAGACTTGTGTATGGACCATGTAGAGATGTTGTTTTAACACTGTACTTCATAATCACAAGGTATTTATGAATGTATATCTATATATACACACAAACACACAAACACACAACTATGTGTAGTTTTCTCTGGTACACATTTGTGCTGTTCTGGGACAGGAACAGTGACACAGGATTACTGAAGGAATCCATTGACAGTGGCAGAAGATTTCTTAGAAGGAGATGCAGGTATCCCGCTGTACAGATGTCCGTCGGACAGCAAGATTATTGCATATGTTCAACCACAAACCTTTTGCCATAAAAAAATCACCATTATCAGTTTACCTCTGCCCTTCAAACAGGAAATAGAAAAATAATAACACAGCTCAGTACCTCTTCCCTGTGTGTAAGCTGCCATGACGAATGCCACTCAATTAGATCTCCCTGGAAAAACAAGACCAACTTCATGTTGTTTTCCATGACATGAACAATGCCATTCCTGGCAGTTCATGCAGAGGTAATTTTGGCAGTCACACTTCCAGGATGAGATGGAGCACCAGCAGCATCTAGAGCAGTAACTGCAGGGAGAAAATACCCTCAAGCTCCTGCCAGAACATTACAGACAAACTTGGGGATTTTACTCAAACTTTAACTATCCTGGTTAGTTTCAGCGCTCTTTTGAATTTTTTTTTTAATTAAAAAAACACCAAACAACCCTTTTCTTTTTCTTATGGAAGAATCCAGAAAATATAGAAATAGTATTTTTTTTCTTTAAAAGGCATTACTCTGTTGAACTCTTTGAATAGAAAATTCTTTCAGCTTTACTAAGTTTCTATATTGAGCCAGTTCCAGTCGCTGTGTAAGCGGCAACATGTCAGTGTTTTTTCAGCCTCCACTGCTCTCGAGACCTTCGGACAAACGCCAGATTCAAGCCTTTTCTCCCTTTAGCACGTTGTCACGTTCGCCCCGCCGTTCCCCAGGGCTGGGCAGCGCTGTCCCCGTGGCGCTGTCCCCGTGACACTCTCCCCGTGGCACTGTCCGGCTGATGGCTCGCCCTTGGGCCCGACCCGCGGGCGCCGGGGGACGCCTCGCCCAGTTTCGCGGGACCCCGCTGGGAGGCCCTACCCCACCGCACGCACCTGCCGTGTCGGTAGTGTCCCCCATCCCCTGGCTCAGACCCCACGCGTGCCAGCTGACGGCTGTGCGCAAACTTCGTTTCTTTAGGGGCACGAGTATCTCCAGGGACGCATTTGTGGCCGTGGTGGTGCCACCTTGACGGCCGGGGTGCGCCTGCGGGAAGGGTGGACACGGGGAGAGGGGCGGGACACGGCGACCCTGCCGTGTCACAGGTCTCCTGTGGCAGAGGGGGTGTGGGTCGCGTACCGGGTCCCGGCACTGGGCTCTGCACTTGCGGGAGCGGGCGGCCACCTGCAGCCGCGGCAGCGGGGCTGTGACCGCCGCCCGCGGTGGGGGCCGCGGCAGTGCGGGGGCCGGGGCAGTGCGGGGGCCGGGGCAGTGCGGGGGCCGCGCTGCTCGCTGCCTGCGGCGCCGCCCTCCCCGTGCCCGCCCCGCCGGGGCCGCCCCGCAGCAAAGGGAGGGAGGGAGGAAGAGCAGCAGCGGCAGCAGCGAGCCCCGGGCGGGCGGTGCGGGAGCATGGCCCCGGCGGGGCGGCTGTGCTGTGCCGCGCTACTCTGCGGCGCCCTCAGCCTCTGCAGCCTGCGGGCCGCGCCGCGGCAGCCCGACACCCTCTACATGTGGATCGACGCCCAGCAAGCGCGGGTCCTCATCGGTAAGTGGGGCCGCTTCCCTCGAGCGGCGGGCAGGAGCCCGGAGCGGAGCCCAGCCCGGCGGGCCTGCTGCCCATCGCGCCCCTTTGCCTTCCGCAGGCTTCGAGGAGGATATTCTGATCGTGTCCGAGGGGAAGATGGCCCCGTTCACCCACGACTTCAGGAAAGCCCAGCAGAGGATGCCCGCCATCCCCGTCGGCATCCACGCCATGAACTTCACCTGGCAGGCAACGGGACGGGTAGGTGTGGAGACGGGGCCGCGACAAGTGGTGGGGGAGGCGCTGTAACCCCAGGCAGGTGATTCGGCTTTGGAATAATTGAAGAAACACTCAACTATTGAAGTTGAAGGGTGCAGGTCATCGGCCATCGTACCCCTCGCCAGACCCGCGTGTGCAGCGCCACCAACCCCGCGGGGTGCCGAAGCGCAGCCGGGCTCGGGGAGCGGCGAGACACGCGGCCGGATGGCTGGGAAAGTGTATGGGTAGTGGGGTGGTAAGGTCCGTGGGAGAGATCGGGCTCTCGGGCGCTGGATGAGCCGCAGACTGGCGTGGCGTGAGCCAGAGTTCACCAGGAAGACCCCAGTCGCCTGCACTTGTCATAAGATTTTATACCAGACTCTAGTTATGTGGATGCAGTTTTCTTTCTGCTTTCTTTTGCTTGTGGACATATGCTACAGGTTATTCATTGATCTCTGTGTACTAAATGTGCAGGCTTAATTTATAGTTCTGGTAAATAATAATTCTCTTCTGTAGACTTAATTTTACCAAGTTAAATTGCAGAACCATGTAAATCTGCAGTGTATTGAATCCCTTTGGATTCTTTTTGTTGAAAAAGTAAGAATCTGTGACATATTTTCATGTAGAAACATATGTATGATTTGACACACTGACAACATATGTTGAATTTGCATAAAGCTGAAACTTGTTAGCATACATTATCATGGATATAGAAAAAATCGTGGTGGCAATAAAAAACATGGATAAAATTAAATCATTTTTACAGTGCTGAATATTGATTTTATACAATAAAGAGCTTGGTAGTGATTAAACAATATTTACATGTAAATAGCCAGTGAAAATTGGTTGTATAATTCAGCTAATTGCAGCTTCACAAATTTGGTTGTGGTTTTGGTTGTTTGAAACTACTCTAACTACAGGACTTGTTTGGCTTTAAAGTGTTGTCTGAGGCCCTTGCAATTTTTGCTGTCCTCACAAAGCCTTTGAGTTTGGGAAATGCTTCACCCTCTCCTCCAGAGAGGGAGGGGAATGTGGAGAGAGAGAACTTAACAAAGGCTAAGTGACTTGCTCAAGGTCTTTGGCGTTCCTGTCCAGCTTTATGGAGAACAACTTTGTGTGCCAAGGATTGGCATTTAGATACCTAGAAATAATTAGTGTCTTTTGAGGTTGTATTTCCTGCACCATTTCTCTGTCTGCTTCATTTGCTGTTCATGATGGAACTAGCTCTTTTTGGAAAGGATGATTGAGATGTTAGACTGAACCCTGTTCTTCGTCTCTTGTAGTTCTTTCTTGTAGTCTCCTATCCCTCCTTTGCTGCTTACAGGTAGGTCATTAGGAAAAGATGGGTTTAACACTGATTTCAGTGAGAAAAACCACAGGCTTAAAGACAGTATAGGCAAGTGTTCTGCTTGATGCAACTTTCAGGACAAAATCCCTTCTGAGCAGCAGCAAAGCTGTTTAAACCATTTAAACCTTTTCCTGTTTTCTAAGTTACTGAATTCCTCTTTTGGCATAGCTACTAAGTGAAATACCTAAATAGTTAAAGTAACATTATGTTTCTCCAGAATTTCCAATATTTTATGAGAGGAAGAAATGAGTACATTTTTTTTCCCAGTGCTCTATTTTGGATTTAAGTATACATGTTCTTAGAACTTTCCATTGACAGATCCAGGAAAGTGCTAAACACTTGCTACTTTTATTATGTATACTTTTTTTGGGATGTCCTAGGGAAGGGGAAATGGAAAGTGAAAGGGAGGGGAGAGAAGAAAAGAAGGAGAGGAAAAGAAGGGAAAAGAGGGACAAGACAGGAAAAAGGAAAAGAAATGGAAACTAATACTTTTTGAAAGAAGAAAGGCATTTTAGATCCTGAAGTACTAGGCTGCTTTCTGTAAAACAGCTGTTAACTAACATACAGTTGCCTCCTGTTTGGTAAAATTGAAATAGTTGTTCTTTGAGTCTTGTGCCTTATAGACCTTTTAACCTTGTGTCCCACTTGAAATTTGAAGATGTTTCCCTGGAGCTCCAAGCTCTTGGGGGATCTCAGTAGTACATGCCACAGCCTTTAGGAATAGCTACACCTTTTTTGGATCTATAGATAGACTTCTCCTGAGTAGGTACAGGCATTTCATGGTTCCTTGCCCTGATATCAACAAGATGGGGGAGTGAGAGAGCAGCTGCATGCGTGTCTCGCAGCCAGACAAGATCAACCCCCCACACCTGGGATCTCCAACAGGGCACCTTGCATCCCTGTTTACACCTGTGGAAAGTGGGTGTAAATATCCTGCAAGTACAGTCTGTCTGCCTGCTCTTGGGACAAGTAATGATCCAAGTTCTAAGTGAGTAAAAAAATCCAATGTGGGGAGTGGCAATGCTTCTCAGTCCCACACTGCTGAATATTCTAATTCAAAAATGTCTGTTGAAAGGCTCATTTTAAGTACTAGATTGTACCTGTATTCTGTGTAAACTGAAGTGGTAAAACCCTCTACATTTAGATGTTATGTTTCCGATCCAGTGACCTTTGTCTTCTGGATACATTTTATGAGACAGAGATTTTGTATGATAAACAATTAAAACCATTTTCACTAGAAAACATTAACCAGGGAAAACCATTAGTTGCTTTTAGTTCATAGTCTATTACTTCCATTTAATTATTAGGAAATGTAAGAGGAACCCCAAAATTTAAGAGTCTGAAGGTGCTGAATACCTAGTTCTTTTCTGGTGAAGTCAGGATGAGCAAGGGGTTACAAGAAGATAAAAGTACTGCTAAATGGGATTGTCATGTTTTTATTCACTGTATGCTTTTACCTATGAATTTCAACATAAGGTTACAGCTGTTATAGTCTCTTTAGAAAAAATATAATCTGGTAAAATTGACGGTTACAAAGATTGCTCCTTGATTTGAGAGGTTTAAAAAAGCAAAAATCAGTGTTAATACATAGTATACAATAGGCATCTTTGTAACCACTAGACCTCACTGGCATGCTTCTTGCTCTTATTCTATATGGTTTTTGTAAAAGAAAAAAAAATCATGACTTTTGAGCATGTTGTCCTCTGGGGAAGATTGAGCTTATAAAATTCCTAGTGAGCTCCTGTCATGTTGACTAGTGCTGTAGCATGTTTCACTGTGTCCACCAGTGGAAGGTACCAAAGATTGTAGTGATAGCATCATCTCTACAGCATTTGGGAACTTATGACAGGCATTTAAACTCCAAATCCAGAAAACCCAGTATGTGTCCTTAACTTTCAGTGGGACTTCTGACAGCAATAAAATTAAGTTCACATGTGAGTGAATACTGGTGGAAAAGAACCATATTAAAAAAAAATGTTGGTTAGTGCACAGGCAACAAGTGCTCAGTGACAAAGCAGCAGCCAAGTTGATTTAATAGATGGGAGGTGAAAAAAGTAACAAAAAAGCAAGTTGGAATTTTTATTCTGTAGCAGTCACTGGTGTGATCCATGGAAATAGTCAGTCTGGGCTACAACCTGCTCAGGCTGCTTTCTTCCTTTCAGATATGGGAGAAGTATTTGGGGGTCAAATGAATTATTGCAGCAGCTCGCTTCCTACTCCCCCTGTTTTGTGTACCCCACAGCTCCTCTCCTGTTGCATGACTGAATGTGACATGATGTGACATCTGAAATTACTCACTAAGAGTAATTGATAACCTTGAGTAAAGCAAAAAGATGTGCAGCCCTTACGAAGAAGGGATGTATGTAATCAGTGCATTTTCTAGCATCATTTCTGTGTTGTAAAGTGAAATTAGGAATGCTATATAATTAACAGCTTCTGGTGGCTAATTCTGACCTCAGTAGTGTGATCATCAACCCTGAACAGCTCAGCTGAATTTTCTGGAATGGCCTTATATTGCTGAGATGTAGCCTGACCGCAAAGGTAAAATGGAATATCCAGGAGAACATTTGTTTCCTTGCCCAGAGAAAAGCTAATTTTAAGGCATTAGTGATGCAACAGGGTGCTCCATTCAAACATGGCTATTTCCCTGATAAAATGAAAGAAACCCCCAAAGAATGAGTTTCAAAACATGTAATTCTTCAAAGGAAACTTTTCTTCAAAGAAACTACTGAACTTTTTGTAAATGTCTTATTCATACACAGTGATTACAGTGATGCTTTTCAGTTTAAAGAATGTCTCATATGCAAAATTTAGGTATGGGGGGTTTTTTTCCCCAGTAAAAGTATGGCTGTTCTTAAAGTTTGGTCAAGGTAATTGCATAAACTGACACTCTGGGGCTTTATAGTAGTACTTTCACTGTGGCTTTCTGCCACCAAACGGGGGAATACTTTGTTTTCTGAGCTCTGTAGCAAAATTTCCATGTGGAATTTGAAGATGTTTACATACTGTGAGTATGATTTTTAGACAGGGAGTTCTCATATCAAGAGCACAACTCCAAACCTCTAATATTTATATTCTGCTCAGCTGTGGTATTTTGCATCTCTGTGTTGTAGACATGCCACCAGGGATCAAAGTAATACTGTGGAGATCCCGCTTTCTTAGTAAAGCAGGCATGTGCCAGCCATCTGTTCTATCTGCTGATAGAAAACAGCAGTAAAGTTTCTCAAAGTTTTGCCAAGAAGAAAAGGAAGGGATTTATTGCTCAGCAGAGATGAGTTACAAGGCACCTTGTAGTGTAAGATACATCTGGTTTCCATAGTAATTTACATGGTATATGTGTAAACTACACAATTATTCTTTTTACTCAGCAGTGTAAAGATATGTTAAGTAAACCATTATTCAAGATTTTCATTGTTTATTCTTTCTATAAATATTCGAATATAGTCTTAACAAAAAAGCTAGAGTAATAAAATGCTTTCACTACTTTTACAGTAGTGGCTGCAATGTACAACATAACTGTTGAAAAGCATTGGAACTAACAAGGTCACCCCAAGCTTCAAGACTGTATTTTGTGAAAATGTACAGATTTCACTGCCTGTATTACTAACAGCTTTTTTGATATATAAAATCTAGGCTATGTTGCTTTCCTCTTCTTTATGGAAGTGAAAATGTTTTCTGTCAATATCACCTCTTTTTTTACAGTCAGTTTCACAGGTATGTTCTTAGTGGTTTAAAGTTAATGCCATTACAAGTAATACCTTGGAGCTACCTGGAAGAATTTTTCATGTATTGAACATCTTCTGTTGGTATCCTGCTTTCCAAAGAGGTTTTTTTTTGGGTAGCTACAAGTATGACTGACTTGCTTTTAGCCAAGTGAATTATGTATGTACAAAAGAAATGTAAGAAACCACACTCTTCCTAGGGCTTGGAGATATGTGAGGAATATGGAGTAACCCAGAGCTTTCAAAACTGATACGTTGTAGACATTTGCATCACGTTGAACAGAATTTTAAGAACTATATACACCTTAGCTCAGACCAATGAGTTCCTGATTAGTATTTTTCATGCTTTCAAGAAAGTGTGTCTCTAAACATCTTTTATTTTGCCTTCCTGTGGCTTTACACTTGGCTTGCCAAGGTTTGTTCTTCTTTTATTTTCCTTTTTTTTTGTACAAATTCCACCTTTTGCAAGATGCTATTTTACCTGTATCAGGTTCTATTATTCTGCTGTTCGACCGTGTTGGGTTTATTTCATTTCACAGGGAGGTTTTTGTTTGCTCCTTTGCTTTTTAACTGTTTATTTGTGGCCAAGCTCTTCAGTATCTCAAACTGTAGCCCAGACAAGGTGGAAATGTAATACCTCCCTCTACAGGCTGGCAGGGCTCTGCCTGATGCAGCCCAGGAGGTTGTTGGCCTTCTTTGTCACAAGGGCACATTTCTGCCTCCTGGTCAGCTTGGTGTCCACCAGGCTCTCCAGGCACTTTTCCACTAAGCTGCTTTCTAGCTGGTCAGCCCCCAGCATATACTTGTGCCTGGGGTTGTTCCCCTCCAGGTGCAGGACTTTGCACTTCTGCTTGCTGAACTTCTTGAGGTTCCCCTCTGCTCATTCCTCCATTCTGCAGAGGTCCCTGTGGATGGCAGCATGTCCTTCTGTTGTATCCGTCACTCCTCCCAGTTTTGTATCATTTACAACCTTGTTGAGGGTGCATTCTGTCACAGTGTCCAAGTTATTAATCAAAATGTTAAACAGTGAGACCTAGTATCAATCCCTGAGGTATAACACTACCAACTGGCCTTCAGCTGGACCTGTCCACCTCAGTTGTGTAATGCCACTTCCTTGCTTCTTCTGCAGGAGTGTTGTGGGAGGCAGTGCTGAAGGCCTTACTGAAGTCAAGGTGTACAAAACCCACTGGTCTCTCATCCCCAAGCCAGCCATTAACACAAAATGAACCAGGCAGGAACACAAAACTGAGTCTGGCTTGTACAATCACAGTGAAGCAGCAAATTAAAGTTTACCTTCAAAGAAAATAATATAAAAAAAGCAAATACGTACTGTTGTACAGAGGCACTCTAAGACTTTACCCAACTATGATACCTGAAATCCACCACAGTATGTGGATTCATAATCTGTTCACAGAACACCTTAGCAATGGCTTGCAAACATTTGGGGTGGACTTTTCTTTTTTCAGCCAAACAGCATGAAAACCCCAGGATTTTTTGCATCTAGAATGAAAGTTTGCTTTGCTTTGCAAGCAACTGCGTAGTCTATCTTGTTTGACCATACAAGGAAAAGCGGGCAATTACCTTTGAGCTGCTTCAGCACTTGCTGCCATCACTGCTGAATACTTCAATAAATAGCTTGGAGACCAAACTCTGCTTTCAGAGCTGGTCCCACAAATCCTCTGAAGTTGTGTCTTTGCCTGAATAAACAGCTAGCTAAACCCAACTGATCCTAAAGGAAATAAATATGACTATTGTCAAACCTGGCAGTCTCCCAGCCTCAGGTTTTGGCCCATCACCAGGGAAAACAAACTCCTCAAACAGCAGCCCACTAATGAGAAGACCTGTCACCAGCTCTAAAGCACAGAAACCAGTAGTAGGAGCCACAGAGCCAGCCTGTGAAATGATGGCTGGCCAGAGGAGGAGAAGGCAGGCACTTGGACTATGCTGACTGCCAGAGAACAAGTTCAGAGCCTGAACTGTGTTTATGACCCTGTTTTGTCTTGGACCATGCGAAAGACAAGGAGAGATCACAACTTGTTGATGAGCAGAAGATAGGCTCTCCCTACAATGTTTTCTACTTGCCCTCAACTTGCAAATATGTGAATATTGATATAGCCAGAGGGAATCTGAGACTTAAAACTGCATAGGCAAATAAGCGAGTCCACTGAACACCTTCAGTAAGGAGTACAAGTACCAACTTCAACCTGTTCCTTTTAAACTGTAGTAAACACTGCTTTAATTTTTCCAAGTTTGAGCCTTAGCCAGTTCTCTTCCTTGTAGAATTTCTGGGAAGTAAATCGAACTGTTCAGATGGCAATCCTTTGAGTAGCCAGGTTGAAACACACACATTTTCTCTTTGTCAAGGCATAGATACATAAAGTTGGTGCAAACAGCTATGTGCCTACAGTATTCCTTGCAGATACTGTCAGGGAGAACAGTCAGGTTGCACAGCAGAGCACAACATCATCTGTCAGAGAGGGAGGAGAGGCAAAATACAGTTACCTGAATCTGTAATCACAAGCAACAAGTGACATGCATAGCCATAATAAGAGTTGGGAAGTATTTTGCCAACAGGGCATGCTGGCAGTTACCTTGCTGGTGTTTTGGTTTGGCTGGTTGGTTTTGTTTGTGCTGGCTCTTTTTTAATCTCCTTCTTTCCAGTTTTGCACAGGAACATCTATTTACATTGCACAGACGTGATCTGATTTCTGTATTGGCAAAGGAGCATAGCTGAAAGCTTGTGCCCCAACATGTTGCTTCCCTCTGGTCAGAGATGTGATATGTTGGTATTAGATACAGGGTGGAGAAGTTTATACTGTCCCTTACAGGCAGAAATTGGAAGCCTTCATCACATCAAGAACCATGTGGGTTTCACATTTTTACTTGACATAACAGTAGCTTTCCTTTGATTGGACAAAGTCTGCACCTTATCCTGCCCACGAACAGAGTTGACATTTGAATTGCGTCAGTGTGAATATCCTGCTTAATTAATGGACTCTTTTTAGTTTTCCTGCCAAAGATTTACAGTCAAGTAAACTTCATAATTTTCATAGTGTCATGATGCCACTGTACAAATTCATTAAATTAAATTATTGGGAAGTATTTAAAACAATGAGGAATCTGAATGTTTGTTGGCAAGAGGAATGGTGACCTGGAGGCATAGAGCTCACCATCTCTCCAAATTCTTGTAAAATCTCTTGTTTCTCTACCTCTTCCCAACCCCAACAACCCCAACAGAAACTTCTCTTTGTAGGTTGGTATTGGTTTATGTATTCTTGTCTCTGTCTGCAAAGACTGACATAATTGCAATGAAGTCTTTCCCTTCTGTGGTTTAGGGGAGGTGATGGAGCATACCCAGGTTCTTCAGGATTTCCTCCCTTCCCCAGGCTGGAGGTCTCATGAAGAGTAGGGAGCAGAAAGCCACTTTTGTGAGAGATGAGAATAAAGGGATGACCATTGGCTTATGTGAAAGTGGTATTGTGAGTTTCT
Organism: Sakesphorus luctuosus; assembly: GCA_013396695.1. NCBI lineage: Eukaryota > Metazoa > Chordata > Aves > Passeriformes > Thamnophilidae > Sakesphorus > Sakesphorus luctuosus. The sequence goes on from VWZD01008514.1 coordinate 3,505,969, forward strand.
TCCCTCTCTTATTCCTTTATAACCATTCCCCACTAAAACACAATCCCCAAACTAATCCTCTCTGCCCAGAGGAGAGTTGTGTGAGTCTCCTGCTCAGTCTCTGTCTGGTTATTCCACTCAGGAGAGAAGAAGGTGGAGGAAGGAGCCAGTCTGCAGGAACTCCCCTAAGCATGATGAGACACAGGAAGGAGGGCTGGAGCTTTCTTTATAATCTGAGCAGAATTTCTCAAGGTGATAGCCAGCTGTAAGAGTTTCCAACACTGTTTTGCACATTATTATTATGCCTTGACATCGAATCTGGTTTTCTCACCCCAGGCACATTCACGGTACAGTTTACTTTAAATGCGTAAGCATCTACTCTGATGATAATCAAGCAGCAGAAATGTTTAGGGGAAGCTTGCTTTTCATCTCAGACTATAGACTTCCTGAGAAGTCAGATTTTAGTTATGCTATACTTAAATTAGTTCCTGTGGTAAAGTCTAAGTTACATTACTGGTAAGCGCAAGATGAACTCCTGACCACTCAAACAGAGAATATCTGAGAACAAAGCAAAAGCCTTACGTTTAAATTTGTACAATCTTCATATTGGAAATTCAACTCTTAACACCTTTCAGTGTATCATGGAAAATGGACTTTTTAACTGGGGTGCATTGTTCACCTGTTGTATTTTAGGTGTATGTTAATAGCCTACAGATAAATCCTAACTTTTCTGAAAACAGACTTATACAACTTTAAAATCTGCACTTGAAAATATATGTGCATATTTGCGTATGATCAGCATGGTTTAGTCTTGACAGTTTTTTCCATATGTATTTCCCAGAAAAATATTTCTGATGAATCTCGTGGTCAGCAAGTTGTACCATTCAAGTTTCTGCGACCCCCTAATACATATGCATCTCAGTTTATTAAATACAATTGAAAGGTTACAGCAAAAAACTCTTATGTTAAGGTAGTTTGCCTTCATGTGCAAGCATATTTTCCCATAACCTCTACATGTCTTGTACTGCAGAACTTGTAACCAAGTGGTTTATTGTGAATCTGCATATTAATGTATCCAGTTGACTGAACGAGCCAGATTTTCAGTTACTCAACTTTTATAACAATCATTCACTCTGAGGAAATCTGCAGGACTTCAGGAGTGCCTCTTTGTATAAGATTCACAGTTACAGAAGAAGCTGCACTGAGTTATGTCTCATAGATTAGTATGGGCTCATGTTCTTAATGAGGTTTTAAAGTCCTGTAAAACCAGAGTTAAGTCTGTCCATACAGCATTATTCACTGGTATTTCCTGATTTCTGACTGTTTAACTGGATGCCATAAGACTTGAACTTTTCATTAACACGAGTGGGTTTTGTATAGCATTTCCACTGCTTCCTTAAGGAAAAAAAAATTTGAAAGCTAGAAGGGATTAGGAAGAAAACCCAATTTGGTCCTCAGGGATTTAAGTTTAAAATAGTTTACATGTTGCATTAACTGAATGCCATTGTATAGACAGCAGTGTGTCTCTACACTTAAAGTGGAGCAGAAACTGCATCTCCTTCGCCACCGTGGTGTGGGAGAGCCCCTTTTTTCAACACAGCTGGACAGAGCTGGTTATGTGGCACCTTCCTTAGCTGCAGCCTTCCAGGCTGTATCCTGCACGGTCCTTCTCTGGTACATCACAGGAGATCCACAGGAGGGAGCCCATATCCTGTGCGCAGCCCCCTAATGGCAAAGGCTGTTGGAGTGACAGGCTCACTTGATTCAGGAATGCCCATGTTCCAGTGTGGTTTGCTTGAGTACCTCATGAGCAAAAGCTGCAGAGCATGGGCCTTACCTTTGCCCCAAAAGAGCAGCATCCTTAGCTGAGACAAGTCTCATCCTGACCAGTGGATTTCCTCACTTGCATGCTTTGTATATGGTTGGTATGGTCACAAAAGCCTCCTGGTGCAGAGTCCTTGTCCAATGTCTTCTGTAAGACTCTGTATGACATTTTTCTAAGACATGGCAAGAAAGCCACTTGAAAAAAGATGTGCAACCTATTCTCAATTCAGCTGTCGAGCACACCTATGTGTCATGCCACAGTTGGAAAGACATCACTTGGCATGTGTCTCACTTTCCTGAGAGGTGTGTCATATTCCATTTACAGAGTACAGCTCCCTGGTCATGTTTCAGAAATGTGCTTGTAGTTTGGGGTTGCTGCAAAGAAAACCATTAGCATGAACTGCTGAAAACCTAAAGCTTAAAAAACGTGACAAACCTGAGTCACCTTGCGTTATTCCAGATGTATAACCTTAATGCACAATAAAAAGATATTCTGAGGGTAGGATCATGTGTTCAAATTTTTCATTTTTCTCAGAGATATAAAGCTTTGTGTTTCCACAACAGCTGTGGCAGTGTCACTTGAAATGCATGTGTCCTGTTGGGTGCAGGTTTGGTTGGCTTCAGCAGTCTACTGGAGGAACCATCTTCTTGGAATGATTATCAGCTTAGCTCCTTCCCCGCACCACAATAATGAAATTTGACATCTGTCAACCGCATGGGAACAATTTACCTCACTTGTAATGCCATTCCTCAATTTCATCACACCGGCAGCCAATGCTGTCCGATCTTCTTTCCCATCCCTGGTCACATATTTCCATTCTCTTGTGTCGGTGCTGATGTGGCTACTTAGAAGCTGCTCTGGTTGAAAACTAACCCTGCAAAAAGAAGTGATTAATTTTTAACTTGACCTGCTGTTTTAGTTAGCTCATCACACAGCTGTGTCTGAACAGGTAGAAGTGCAACAGTGCAGTCTTAGGCTGCATTGAGTTACCAAAAATGTGGCAAATCAACTCCCAAACCCCAAGCATTTTCTAACTGATGGAGATTCAAGCAGAGCCAAACACAATGGACTCAGCTGACTGGTATCATAGCAAGTTCTGCTGCAAGTGACAGGGAGGGTTTGACCCACAGACTGGAATGCTGGGTATGACAGGTCTGTGCCCTGTAGTGATCACAGAATCACAGAATATCCCAAGCTGGAAGGAAGCCACAAGGATCATCAAGTCCAACTCTTAGACCTGCACTGAACCATCCCCAAGAGTCACACGATGTGTCCACGAGTATTGTCCAAAAGCTTCTTGAACTCTATCAGGCTTGGTGCTGTAACCACTTCCCTGGGGAGCTTCTTCCAGTGCCCAACCACCTTCTTGGTGAAGAACCTCTTTCTAATATCCAACTTAAACCTCCCTTGACACAACTTCAGGCTATTCCTTCAGGTCATGTCCCTGGTCACCACGGAGAAGAGATCGGTGTCTGCCCCTCCACTTCCCTCATGAGGGAGTTGTGGATTGCAATGAGATCTCCCCTCAGTCTCCTCTTCTTCAGGCAGAACAGACCAAGTGATCTCAGCTGCTTCTCATACGGCTTCCCCTCAAGGCCCTTCACCATATTTGTTGCACTCCTTTGGACACTCTGTAATGGTTTAATATCTGTCTTATATTGTGGCATCTGAAACTGCACATAATATCCAAGGTGAGGCCACCCCAGTGCAAAGCAGAGTGTGGCAATCCCCTCCCTCAACTGGCTGGTGATACTTTGCCTGATGTCCCCAGGACAGGGTTGTCCCTCCTGGCTGCCAGGGCACTGCTGACTCATATTCAACTTGCCATCAACCAGGACCCCCAGGTCCCTTTCTGTGGCACTGCTTTCCAGCATCTAATTCTCCAATCTGTACAAACATCCAGGGCTGCCCCATCCCTGGTGCAGAATCTGGCACTTCCCCTTGTTGAACTTCATNNNGATCCTGCGAGAGACTCTGTTGAAAGCTTTACTGAAATCCAAAAGGTTACATCAACCAGCGATGCAGACAGCAGATTTGACAGCTCAGCAAGGTTTGTAGATGGGACATTGTTCTCCTCCAGTGTTTCTTCCTTCATGAAAGTACTGTGAACCGCACTCAGCCCCATACTACTCACTTCATTTGCCATAAAGACTGGTTTGGGGGATTTGGAGAATCTCCAGCAGTCTATGACTCCAGCAGAAACTGGGGATTGTCAACACATCTGGGATATATTGAGTGACAAGAAGGACAAGAGCAAGACCAGATTTACCACAGTTGTGCATCAATGAACAAATTGTATCTCTGATCTTATTGAAACTCTTGAAGCTGAAATGGGGCAGTTATCCCAAAGCAGAGTATAGACTTTTGCTGTCATTGACTCTTGCTTGTTTTTCATCAGAGGTAAATTTGGACTTGGGGACATCCACACATTCATGTCTGAGGCTAAACTGTCCCTCCTGCATTTTCTCTAATAAAAATGAAGTTAAAGTCTAGGCAAAACATTTTTCTGGGGAACTTTCGTCTGCTGGCACTCTCCATCAGGATTTATACTGACACATGATAGGTCACATTGTCCAGAGTAAAAAAAAAAAAAAACAAACAAAAAACAAAAAACCAAAAAACACCAAAAAACACAACAGAAGAATTAAGCTCTCCTAAAATAAACTTCCTGCCTTTCTGAATAGGACTTATTCCTGCAAATGTGCTCAAAGGGTTCATCTGGAAGCTCAACTTGACCTTGATTCAAGTCAGCAGAGTCCAGGCCATGTGAAGATGCCTATGCTGTAAATAGACTTTATCTGTACCCAGAGAGAGAGAGAGAAAGGTGGTTCAAGACAGCAGGTAAATCAGACCATGGCTGGGCTGAATTTTCTTTTGAAGTGCTGCTCTCTTTCCTCTGAGTATACAGAAAGTTGTGGATGAGATGGCTTTAAAGCAGATACTTCATTTAAATGCTGAGAAATACACTGGAGCTTAACTCAAAAGACTGGATTCTGTGAGGCTGGTACTGTACCCCAAGTGTGAATTTGTGCTGACCCTGCCTATGAAAACAGCCCAAAAAGAGAAGAGTTGTTCATAGAAAATATTGAGTTTCTCATCAGAAACTGAGGATAAGATTATACTTCCTTGCTTTACTCTGAAGATAAGTCTGTCTTGCTTTGAAAAATTCAATGTGTAGTTATGGAGAACATAACTATGTGGAGGCCTGTATGGTACATGGAAATATTACAGTAATGTATGTCCACTTAGCAGAGTCTTCACTCAACAGACAAATCAGTGTAATTTCAGGTACAACAGCAAAGACATGAGTTCCTTTTCAGATACACTTATCAAATATTTTATAGCAAATTTAGTTCTTTCATGGTTGTATCTAGAATTTGCTTTGGCCAATGGCAGCCTGTAAAACAGGAAACAAAATTACTCTGCATTTTCACACAAAAAAAATCATTTGAAAATAAATGCAGCAGATGTTAGGAGTGCAGTTTTAAAGAAGTCCTTACTAATGACTAGTCAGGACAGAGTTGAATTTTTTTCAAAACCTTTTCACCTTAACTTTTAAACACTCAATATACCTGGATAACAAGTCTAAAGACCATTATCTGCTGAATGGTAAATAAAGGAACTCTCACTCAGAGGTGCTGCAAACTTTCTGTCACATGGGTACACGAAAGTGGAAGCATCCTTCTTTGACAGTCTGGAAGGACTCCAGTCTGACAAAAGCTGCTGTGAGATTTCATTAGTTAAGTTCACTGCTTACATTTTGAGGAGAGATATTTATATTTATTATACAGGAGTGCCAGTTAAAGCCAAGAGTGAAACACATGGACTCAATAAAGGCCCAGTTACGTGACCTTTGCTGTTTGCCACACTTTTAACTTGTGTAAGTAATTGATTACACTTTCATGAGATCATAATCAGAAGGTTGTTCTTTGGTAATGGTGTGCTAGAGGAGCTTTGTCCTCAACTTCAAAGCTGTCCTGTGAGGTTTAAGAACAAAGGGTTAGAAGTTTGAAGCACGACCAAAATGAATCTGTGTATTATCCATGTTTACTACCATTTAAGAAGTGGATTAGCTTATTTTTCATCTGTGAGCTTTTCCTGATCACATTAGATGAGCCATCATCTCTAAGGTTTACATTTGTGCTTTTAAAACTATCCTGCTTAATTAAATGTAGTGTCTGTGCAGATCTCCACCATAACTAATCTAAATTCTTGTTAGTGAAATCATTTCCCTAATTGTAAAGATTTTATTGAAATTATTTTACATTCTCTGAAGACAATTTTCACAGTAATTGTTAACTGTAAGTAAATCTACCCAAAGCCAGAAACTGCAAATAGAGTCTATAATATATGTAGAAATGCACTCCCATGATCAGCCAGCCAAGCTTTTCACCTACTTTTCAAACTGTGAGGAGGAGAAGATAACCTTGCAGTTTTTTCTCAGTGTAGGTAGAGCCACATAGATGTGTTTCAGGTAGCAGTAGCAGATTTGAGGAGACTTACTTTGTTAGGATGAGTACTTGATTTTTTCTCCTTTTTTATTAGCTTTGGGAGATTTTGAGCATCCCTGATCATGAAATCTCCACTGGAGAGAGCACAGATCTTTTGCTAGATGACAAAAGAATTAATTAGCCCTTGCTGTGCTGGAACAAGAATTGACTTTTCAGGATAATAGCTTTTACCAGTTCACAGGATACCCGAACAATATATTTTGTTAGATATTTGGAGATAACAAATGTTTGTGTGTCTTTTACTTAATTTAAAATCTGAACTCAATGCTATTTCTCCTTTTGGTGTACTGTTTGCTTCTCTACCTTTCCCCAAAGCAGAGTTATCTGATATTCATCTGTAAGATATATGAGAAAACAATTTAAGGGAAACTTATGAACCAGGCCTGGTTAATACTGAGAAATATCATTCCTTGCTAGAGATTTTCAAGATGTAATTAACTATGCATATTTATCAAAACCCGAATGATTTTGTCTCCTTTTAGCTTATTTTTTTCAAAAGTAACTCTGGTGAAGCTATGAAAAAATACATTACAGAAAATCTGTTAAACGAAAGAAGTATGTGGAGTTCTTCTCTTTTGCTTTCTTTGTTTCCAAAAAAAGCAAGGTAGGAGTGAGAAAATCCCAGACTCTCCTCAATGAGCAGCTGTAAATTAGTTGTGACTTTTTTAAGAGATCCTGCATGCCACATGCCTGCATATCAGTGTACATTTACTTAGCCTGGAGGTTGCTGTGGATCTGTTTGCCTGTATGCTGCTTTCCAAGGCTGTAGCCTTGGGGAATGGCCCCATTGTCCCCGCTGCAGATCCCTACTGCATCAAGGGCTTGCCTCTGATAAAAACCAAAATTGTATTTCCATTAGCAGGCTAATGATAGACAGAACGTGCAATAGGCTTTTATTTGTCCCTCTGTCTCAGGTAGCCTGCTTTTTCTGCACAAGATGATGACTTTCAGAATTAATGCTCTGCTGGTATACTTGGATTTTTCTTTTTCACTTCTCTCGCTCTCAAATCCTACTTTTTCTGCCAAGCCCTTCAGCTTCCAGTCTCGCATTGCCTTCAAATGACCTTTTCAAGTTCTAAAGGGCTTCCAGAGTTCAGGGTCTGGTGAGAGAAAATATCAGCACAAAATGACCAAGTAGCTGCCCTGTTTCCCATGTCTCCCAAACAGCAGACAACTGCAAGAAACTATGCTAAATGTAACCTAAATCTATTATTTTGTGACCTCACCAAGCGTCTTGATGGTGATTTTTCTTGTTACTTACTGTCCTAGTTCAGCAGGTGGCACCAGTTTATCACTGTGTGGGTGTGACTAAAGCTATGTGTTCTACACCCTCTATTCATTTCCCCTGAACTGTTAACAATGGACCATTTGCAGCAGCTGCCCAGGGCACACCTGACCCCTCAGGGTGTGAGCTGGATGTGAAAGACACCTGTGAGATAAGAGCTGTGATAACTCCCTTCCAGGAAGTCGTTAGCACGTCCACACCCAGCCTGAGGTGTCCTGTCTGCTAATGGGCCATCAATGATTCCAAGTACCCCATGACTTACAGAGTGAGATTACTCTTTTTGTAACTCTCTGCCCTGAGGGAGGTACTGGGCAGTCCCATCTGGACCTGAGGGGATATAATTTTGGGGGTTTGGGGACTTGCGGAACTACTCATTGGATCCAGAGGAGGACCAGAACCTCAATAGGAGGAGACCACCACTTTCAACCAGACTGCAACCGTCAGCTGCACCAACAGGTTTTTCACTTCCTTTCACTTTGGACTCGGGGGGGAACCACATGGGGTTAAGCACAAGGGCTAACAAACCCCTTTGTGTTTGTGCCCCAGGGTGCTGGGTCATACTTCTGGGTTTTGTGGATTAAAATCAATTTCTTTGTGCCATTGCATTTATTGTAATATTGTTATTAAATTGTAATTCTGACTTATATTCTCTTTTGTGTTGGATTCATTTCTCCTGCTGGTTTACCTTTAAACCAGCACAATTATTTTGACTGCAATTCCTTTCAAATTACTTAAAGGAAAAGCTAATGTATTCTGCAAAGATTTCTGTTCATCTCTCAAGTGCAAAGCATTCTTGGAAGTTTGTAGTGTCATCTTTCAAAATCTGAGGTTTCTTTTGATAGCAAACAAGCAATTTTTCTTTTCCAGCTCTTTTTCAACTGTTGGAGGATCTGATCTGCCATCCACAGTTGCATGCAACAAGAGACATTAAGCACCAGTTAGTCTTCTTCCTTTGACAAAATCAGAGTTTTTGTACCATTCTTCTAAAGCCATTAAAACCACAAGTAGTTATTGTTGAAAGTTTTATGCAGGGATTCACTCCACTGTTAAAAAAAGACTTCCATCTCACACTTGGATTTTCTTCAGTCTGCCATAGTTTTCTTAATGCGAAGAAACAGGCAAAGAACAGGTTCAGTGGATTTGTGAGCGTTTCACCGCAGCATTACTGGAGTACCATTATCATATATTTTTCTTTGAGATTGCCTGTTTCTCTGAGTTCTAATTCATGTCCCTTTTTTACCCCCAGAAACACCAACTACCTATTCTTCCTTTTGTGTGCATCTCTGTGTTTCTTAGTCCTGCTGTTTTGGTTAATTCCCATACCCTTAAGCAGCTAGTACTGGAAAACAGGTTATTCTGTCTTCTGCGTAAACTCTTTTTTTCAGAACATGTTTCTGTGTCACTTCACATTGTTACGCATGTCTTCCGGTTTGGGTCTGCCTTGTGAGGGTGATGGCAAGTCTCTGGTGTCATGCTGAGGTGCAAAAAATGGTTTACCCCCTCTGTGACAGGACCAATTAACAGGTTAGGCAAAGCTTCTGTCCCTGGCAGAGAAATAGGCAGTCTGTAGGTAAACACTGTACTGTCTAAGGAGGTACCATTATGTTGCTCATTACAGCAATGTCTAAACTGCAACACAGTAACAAAATGTACATACTTATGCTCTGGCAGACTCCTTCAATAGCCTGGTATGCACAGTATGGATACTGTTCTTGGAATTCATCTCACTTTACTTCACATTTCATCATGGAACATAGACCAACTCCTCTGATCTAATGCAGTTAACATCTTGGAGAAGCAATGGTCCATGCTGTAAGCACCTAACAAACACATACAGTGTCTCACTTCATGATTTTATTTATGCCATATGCAGCTGTGAGCATCTGCTATGGGTAATGTATGGTAGAATCTTCTGGTGTGTGTGTAGCCAGAAATATTCATGGATCTGGGATAAAATGGAACTTTTTTATGTGTTTCTTTCTTTAAATGTAAAAAATAGCATTAGGGTGTATTTGTAATTTAATTGATAACAGAGCAGAACATTCAGCATTGATCTCTTTAAAATAAGGGGGAAAATATAGTTAATTTCTTACATCTACTTCCAAAGCCAACATACATTCACTTCTTAATTAGAGAGGGTGCAAGTTTCATTAGTTATTGAGCTGTGGCGTACAACAGTTTAAGCTCCTCTGCTTTGCTTCAGGTACTACTACTACTTTTCATCCTACACCTTTTAAGTAAAAAGAACAAAACATAAAGCACATTATTGTGAATTTTTTTATTAAATATGAAACAGAAAACAGGTACAGCATGGCATCTGAGTGATAAGAGAACTTCAGTGCAGTAGATCTTGTATGGAGTGGAGTTCTGTATGAATTTTTTACTGTGTATCATTTGAAACAAAACTGCCAACAGATGTTTGCTACAATACTTGTTATACAGCTTCATTATTTTTATAACCTTTTAAATTCCTCTGATTTACAGAAAACAGCCATTTAAAGTCTATAAAGTTAATCCCAACCATGGAATTATTTGCCTTAAGTGAAATTTCCTCCGTTTGCTGAGGGCATTACCCACATGGGGAACTGTTAAAGGGCAGCTACTTGCTGCCTGAAAGCACCCAGTCCCCAGAACGTTCACACAAAGTCTGCAAGAGCCCTTGCCTTAGTGTCTGAGGGTCTCAGACAAAGATTTTCTGTAGAATTAAAGTGTATTCTTCCTTGTGTGCTTCATGAAGTCAAGACAAAAGTCCTCTGTGTGTGCAGAGTGGGCAATTGTCAAAGATCAACAATTTAATGGAAACCTCATTTCCTCCACCACCTCTGACAAAACTGTTCCTCTAAGATTTAGCTTCATTACCAAATTTTGACCTTCACATACCAGAGAATTCATAGGCTGGCTTAAAAAGGACCCCACAAAAATATGAGAATGTCTTTATAATGAAAAAGGTATTACAGATTATGGATTTTTCCTCTTTATTTCTCAACAATATCCAAGGAAGTTTTGTTCTCTCTACTAGGTCACTCACAATGACCACTTGCAGCATAAATTATGGTAGTTACTAGACAATATTTTAATTGCGCAGACCTGTATCTTCAATTAACCATCGTGACTAAATTTCATGGTAGGCTGGAGCACGGTAAATATTTGCTGAAAGCATGTTGTTTGCTTTTCAGTCATGATGATTAATGCAAGTTAATTGGCAATCAACTCCAATTACAGCAGGACAATATTGGAGACTGGATGTAAGGATTGTGTCAAGACAGATTTTTTCCAAATAGATAGGATTTGTGGCAGTCAAATCTTGTTTCAGATTCACAGGTTTGAGGAGTTAAACTGCTCTGCTTTTGCTGCTGTGCAGCTTCTCTAGACTATGATATTTTATATAACTTGTATGTCAAAATTTAACCAACTCAGTCCAGCACACTATTTGCAAACATACTCTGCAGCACGTGGCTCCATAACTTTGAAGCTATGCTGGCCGGATCTACCTGAGGTGTTTCAGGTATTCTTAGATACTATCATTTTAAGAAGCTCATTTTTTGTCAACTATGCAGATGTACAAGCCTTTGTACAGAAATGGTGAGAGCAAGTCTCTCTCCCCAGTGTGGCTTTCCTCCTGAGCAGCCTGTTGCTTGTGCAATGTCTCTTCCCATCTTTTTAACGTGTGATCAAAATGTACTCTTGCCTCAGGCACTAATTGCTGCTATGCGTCTACTCTGGTTAGAGAACTACTTTTTTGAAAGGTGGTGAGTATTGTGGCTCATGCAGCAATTGGTCCCCATTCCCACAGAGAACCTGCTTTATATCTTTATCCATAGGCATCATTTTGGCTGTAGAAAATGAGATTCCAGTTCTTTTCCTACAAACTGGGGCTCTGGCTCACAAGCTGACCTGCTACAACAGTGTGGCTGGAATGGAAAATATGGGAGTGGAGCTATTTCATCTAGTTACCATTTGTTGTTTACTAGAATGGTAAGAACATGATGTTTTAATATCCCAGGTCATAACTCATTATGACCTGGTTTAGATACAACCAAACATCAAAGCTAACCAATGAGAAACAGACAGTGCAGCATTGCACTATTCTATAGATGTGTGGAGACATAAAATTATTTTTCTGAACCAAAGCTTTATGTGAAAACAAAAATGTTCACAATCTGAGTTTATGGTTTGGTTTCATATTTTGGCATGGTATATTGTATTGGGAAAAAAATGTCTTTAATTAAAAGCAGCCTTTTGAACATTACCCCAGACTTCATTTTTCATCTCTGGTTTTACTGCTTCTCTCCATGTCCCCTCTCCCTCTCACATTTACTCCATGTGTTTAACTCACTCTTAAAACCTCTCATTGCTTCCTTCCCTATTGTTTTGCGAGTCCTCCTCTAAGGTCTCTGTGCCTACACAACGCCCTCTGAAGACTGTCTATGTAGAGTGTAACCCCTCGTGTTGTTTGGGGTCACCTTACAGCATGTCCCCACAGAGCAAGTGGATGTGCTGCCAGGACTGATCAGGAATTTCATGACAACCTTTCTACCCAGGTCATGAGTGCTCCGCTTGTGTCATCAGGAGCTCAAGGGAGATAGTCTTTCACATCCTGCCAGGGCTTCTGCTCAAGTTAGCAGAGCACAGACTCGTGCGAGTGCTGAGGCTGATCTGAGACCAGACAGTCTGACTTCAAGATGACCTAGTTCACTCCTCTACTCAAAAGTTACTTGGAGTCCCTTGAACAGGACTGTGTTGAGATGGGTTTTGAATATCTCCATAGATGGAGGTTCTACTACCTCCTTGGATAACCTATACTAGTGCTCAGTCACCCACACAGTAAAAAGGTGTTTTCTCAGATTTCTATGAAGTTTTCTGTATTGTGCTCATTGCCTTCTGTCCTGACACTGGGCACCACTTAGAAGAGCCTGACTCCATCTTTTTTACAATTCCCCTATCAGCTGTTTATACACATTGTTTAAATTCCATTTCAGCCCTCTCCAGACTGAATGGTCCCAGCTCTCTCAGCCTCTCCCTGTACATCAGACACTCCAGTCCCCTGATCATCTTTGTGGTCCTTCACTGGTCTCATTCCACTTAGTCCATGTCTTCCTTGTACTAGGGAGCCAGGTTATTATAGGAGAAAAAAGGACAGTTTTCTGCCTAAGTACATGGGTGAACATCTTGTAGACATAAATTAGCAATCATTTATCAGCCCAAATTTCTCATAAAATTTTGGCTTTAAACTTTATTTCACTATTTTATCTAAAAAGTAGACAGAACAATACTGTCTACTGTCAGTGAGTTGCTGGATGTAAACACATTTGTGCTGGTGCCCATGATAAGGTCTCAAAGGACTTTTCTGAGAACAGCAGGTAGAATTACCTGTGACCCCTTTTATGCTTCATGGTAAGTGAGAAGCCACAATTTAGCGTAAAAGATTCATTTTCCACTTGCTCTGTGCACCAGCAGTTGTGCCACTGACAGTAGTGGAAGCCTCCAGTGACTTGCTAAGATGCAAACATCTCAGGTGTACATGGTGTGTACAGTGACTGCAGACAAGACATCACTTTGCATTGAGTATCAAGATGGCTTAACAGAGAGGCCAGCATCCCGTGAAAGAAAGTACCCAAGCCTACAATCTGTGCCACAATGCAGGTACTTATCAGGAGTGTTGGTACAGTAAAACCAAAAGTGAGCAATTCAGATCTATAGAAAGCCCTGTGAGACTCAGCTATCAGCCAGAGGCAGCAAAGAGCTCAGCTGCTGCTGGCTGATAGGGAGGAAGTTTACTCCCCAAGTATTCACATAGTAGGAATTCACAGGACTCTGCAGGTGCACAATAGTAGCTGGGATGAAATAATATAAACATGGGACTTGTGAGAGAGAGGTTTTAACCAATTGAAGTATCTAGCATGGTGGTGTGTAACTCTTTAGCCAATAAGCTGTAGTCCTAACCCTATATAAACTGTGTGCTAGGTCTAATAAAAGGTCTTCACTATGAATCTCATAGATTTTGTGGAGTCCAGTTCCTCCGCCATTTATTTTTAGTTTACTTTACAGGAGTAGGATGAAAGTAGTGGAAAGTAGTTTCTGAATTATGCCAACACCTTTTGGGAATTGCCAAAACAAATAATTTATGTTGCAGTTAATAATGAGTGACATGAAGCCAAATTGGTAGGAGAGCTCTCAGCTCCACCCTTGGAACAATTTCATGAACTGAGGTTGAACAGAGCAGTGTTGGAGTTGTAAGCAAGATATGTGTCCTAGCATGGCATTACAGCAATGTGGCTATTAATTGCCTGGCACTGGTTGCCCAAGGCAATGTGCTATGCTGTGCAGATCAACCAAGAGCAAGCTTGGATAACCTCATACCACAGTTGCATCATGCGTGTGGGTATGCCCTTTCAACTGGTGCAGGCAAGTCATCCAGGCTCACCAGTCAGTTCCAGGAGGATTCTGTACAAAAAACAGCCTTAAGAATTAGCCTTATGTTTGTGTATTTTTGTTGTCTGCCAGATAAGTGGCGAGGATTGTAAAAAATGTCTTCTCTGTATAGCAGTTGTCCGCTGTATGCAGGCCACTTTCCTTGCTGATATCCTGCATCCTAATTACTGTACAGTCACTTGTAATCTCTGAAGTAAGACAAAATCACCTGAAAATTATGCTTAGATGAAGAGGCACTCAGGGAAATGATAGTGAATAGCATAATGAAAAGTGTAGTATTTTCTGCTCCAGTTTATATGCTAAATAGTTTGTTTCTGTGAATGCAATTAAAATAAATGTAGATTTATTTATTTTGTCATAGGCTGAATACTACTACGAGTTCCTGTCTTTGCACTCTTTGGATAAAGGCATAATGGCTGATCCAACTATAAATATCCCTCTGCTTGGAACAATTCCTCATAAAGCATCAGGTTTGTGTTGTTGATATTATAAATTGTGTTCCTGTAAAAAATATTCTACAGCCAGTGAAGTCTAAATATTTTATTATAAATTGTGATTCTGAAGTTTATTGCTAAAGAAATGCTTGGCATCCTGCTTGGCACTGAAGAGTTGGTGAGTGCCTTGCCTGAGTACAGCAGCATATTTTGTCTGAGCCAAGTTATATGAAACTATTATGTATAGATAAATCAGCAGAAACTTGTGCCTCAGTTGTGCATTCTCGGTCCTTCACTGGAACTTACGTCTTCACAACAGAGGCTGACCCCAAGCCATTGTGAGGGCTCCAGAAGTACAAAGGAGCTATTGGGAGTAAAAAAAACCTTCCATGAGATGTTATTGAATCCACTTAGCTCTGAAGTGGATAAATAACAGTTTATGTGATCTGTTTCAGAGCTCATACATGGTAGTCTGGGGTAGAAAGGCAGAAATGTACATCTGGATGACAGTACTGTCTTGGTGACTATGGTTTCATGATTTGCCTTAGCCATCCTAAGACCACGTAGGATAAAATGGGAAAGAAATGAGAAGCAGAACAGGACTGGACTGCAAATGGAGCACTGATATACAAGTTTTCATCTTTGACCAGTCTTTATTCCTCTTCTCTTTTTCAGTGGATAAATTCTGAAAGTTTGTATTTAATATTCTCCATTTTCACCTTATAGCAGATTGGCATTGAAGTAATGTTTCAGTACAGCTTTTTGCTGTGACACCTGGAATTTAACATTAATGACCAATCTCTCCGTTCAGTGGGGATTGAGTGAGTGTTATTGAAAGTACATTTGGGTGAGAGGTGCTATGATATTTGTACCACAACTTCTGCTATTAAATTGGTTGCAAGCCTGATAAATGTTGAGTAAAGGCATTTAAAAGCAACTAAAAGGTCATGAAAGCCAAATGCTCGTTAAGTGTTATTTCCATCTCCATATAAAGCAGGCGAGATATGTGGGAAGCTCTGCCCTTGGCATCCTTTAGTGTAAGCCAGCTTGTTCTTTAATTTTTTGGCTATCTAGAAAAGCTAGACCAAAATTATCCACTTCTGATTGTGTTTAGGAAAACATAATCTACAAGTGCAGGGAGGACGGAGATGAGGTCTCATAGCTGCAGCAGAAGGTCTGTTAACCATCATGATAGAAGGTCTGATTAAAGGCAAAAAGGACTTACCCTGTTGGCAGCACTGGTACCTCAGTTCCAGGACTAATACGGCCATGTCCATGGTGTTCCCTTGCATGGATCATGTGCACTGCATCACTGGGCTTAGTGTATATAAGCTGTATTTAAGTCCTGTTTGACGTTCTAGTGTCTCCAGTGTTTAATAGCGATTGATAATCAGTGTATGTATGGTATTTGAAGCATGTACACTGTTAAATGGTGAGACACTAGTATGATGGTGGGTTTTTTACACTTACTGCTAGCGGGCCAAGATTAGCTTAGTAGGCTTAAAAAATACATGCTATAAAAATAGTGAATATTTGCTACTTTTTAGTTACTGTTGTAATTTATGTGTTCGCAAACCAGTTATGACAAATCTAGTCTAGTTAGCCGGGATCCATTGCCTTACCAAATCATTTTTCTACACATACACATCAGAAAAAATTCAACCACAAGCTTGTATTTAGTATGAAATCAACATTTGTTATTTTCTGAAAAAGAGTTTTAGCCCAAAGACAGTAAATTGTCCTTTAAGACAATTAAGCAGAAGTAAAAGGGGAAAGACAGCTGTAGTAAACATGACAGTGGGAAACAAGAAAGAGGATTAACAGATACCTTACTTGGAGGTAGCTGAACCCAGTGGTCTTGTCAAAATTGATGGACTTTTAAAACTTTATTGAGGATATTTGCCTTACCACCAGATAAGGCACATGGATGGCTTTAGCGCTGTAGGGCCTATGAAGCCTGTATTGTGTCTTATGGCCAATGGTGGCCATAAGATGTGAGGAAGAGCAAAAGGAGGATAAGCATATGTGATACTTCAGTTTACCCTCTTGGCTCTGACGAACTTCAGCTTGGAGAATTTTCTGTGTCTTAAGTGATTTGCCTTTTGTAAGCCCCCACAGGTTACAGATCTCTCTTTCCAGTACTTGTCTAGGCTCTCCTTGAGTCTGTATCATCTTCTGTTATCTCAAATCACCCTGACAAGGAGTTCACTGCCTCCCGTTGCATGAAGATCCCCCTCCTATTTCAAGAAACCCTATTGTTTCAAGTCTGTCTGCAACAGCTTTATCTGATGGGCACTAGTCCTTGCACTGGTAGCAACAGTCATCAATCCATACTGTTGGTCCTATCCATGGCAATCATGATTTTGTACATATCTATTATGTATCCCCTAAGTTTTGTCTTTGCCAGGCTGAAGAGTCAATTGTTCCTCATTGGATGCAGCCTTGTCCTTCACTCAACTTTCTCTAATTCAGTATCTCCTTAAAGAAATGAGGTCCCAAATTCTCCTTGGATTTCAATCAGATTTAAATCAGATTTAAATCACCTAGGTTCTTTAGACTCATTTGAAATCCCATTCCCAACTCCCAGGCTTGCTACCTCATTCAGTGCTTACAGCCATGGGTATTGGTACAGCTAGACACATGGCAAGATGTTAAGAAGGCTCTAGAAGATGACTTTTAGTGGGAGCTTCAGCTAAAACTACTCAGCTTGTCCAAAAGATGTTTGAGAGAATTATGGGTACCTGCCTGATGAGAAGCAGCTGGCTGCTCCTTTCACAGGGGAAGGCCTGTGATGACTGAGTGGTTCAATCTGAGGTCAGCAAGTTCAATACAAAGAGAGGTGTCCTGGCACTGATTAACATCTTGAACACCACACTCAGGAGAATAAAACCAGATATTGGTCTGTGCCCAGAAGCAATATAGTGGCCTGTGAATGAGAAAGAGCTGGCCCCTTAAGTGACCTCAGTTGGCCCCTCCTGTCCCTGTCTGAACCAGGCAGTGCCATGCCATGCCTTTCTGGTGCTGCTGGCACAGGCTATGACCAGGCTGCTGGCATAGCACTACTTCTGCCCAGCCCACTGGCCAGGCTCAGGAGATCTCCTCTCCCTGCCCACTGCTGGTGCTGACACATTAAAATATAAGTGCTGAGCATCCAAAGGTGCTGAAACTCTCTCCAAGCTTGGGGGCAGAAACTGGTATCTTCTCTGGTTAGAGAGCAACAGTGGGCTGCAGGACTGTGCACTTCTCCAGACTCCACTCCTCGCCAGACCCTTCGTGCCTGCTTCTATTTGGATTGGTCATTCAGAGATGTCCCTTAAGTAGTCCCATACCTGAGACTGTAGGTTGTTTCTGGTGGTGGCTTTGGCATATTCACTAAAGTGAGTAAAAGCCTGCAAACTTGAAGGCCTGTGCAGACATACAGAAGTTACTCTCAGCCTGTTTCTACTGAAGACAATTTAGGGAACCTTTGTTTCCTGAACAAAGGGTAAAGGCGTGTGCTCCCAGGCAAAAGGAATTAAACCTGCATCCTCCACATCCCAGGAAAGCATTCTAATTACCACCTAAAATTAAATTAGGTATAAGTCACTAGGTTTCCTTAAGGTTCCTTTTCATATTAATTTAACTTTCATCACTCCTCCTGGAGCCATCTGCTCTGCAGCCCTGGGTACAAGCACTCCAGGAGATTCAGAAATATAAATGTGCAGGGGAGGTTGTTCCATCGCCCTGTGGTGGGAGGATGGCTAGCAGAGAGAAGTTCAGAGCTGTGATTCCCTCTTCTTGTTTTTAGCCAGTGATGGACAAATGTGAACTGCCTCCTGAATTTGGGAAGCAGAAACCAGAGCTGAGGTTTTCCCTACTCCAGCCCTGCTCAGCACTGTGATAGGCCATGGGAGCTCATGGACGTGGTTCTGAGTGCAAGGGACTTCTGCTCTGTGCTTTGGTTTGACTGTGGTGCTGGTGGTGCATGCTTAGCATTGTTCAAACAACCATAAAAATGCAAGGATTAGGGCAGAGGTTAGGAACTTTATTTCAGCTCTGAAGTGCCACAGAGCTCAGCCAGGATCCAGGTGGTTTTTGTTCGCAGAAGGGTCCTTTACTGCATATCTGTTTTCAGTCCTAGCTATTCAGACACATGATAAGTCCAAAATTCGGATACTTCCAGGTTCAGCAGTGCTGGAATAAGGGTTTTCTGACCTGTCCCCTCAGACTTTAGCCCTAAGAGATGCATTCTTGGTTTGCCCTAGGCATTTAAACCACAGCTAAATCTCAGGGGAGTTTAGGGGTTTGCTACCAATTCAATTAAGTCTAGATGCAGTTGTAGTTCAATCATTAAATGTCTGCCACATCTTCCTCCCCATTGCAGTTTGTTCAACTGAAACACACATCCCAATACAAGCACTGATTTTCTGCACTTGTGCTGTAAGAAACTTACTACAGTTTAACAAGTTTACTGTATTTAAACTGTATTTAATCCACTGTAAGAGTTTCCTTCTAACCACATGGTTGCATCCTTTCTGTAATGGTCTTTGAAAAGATTGATGTAAAAGCCATTCAGCAATGTAATTGCTTTAGAATGAAAACTGCAAGGTACCTTTCAGTTTGTAGGACTTACCAGAAACAGAATGTGTTTCAGTAATAAATTACTCTGTATAATACCAAGGCAACAAGTAAAAAAAATCGCCCAATTAGGGCTTGCAAATTTTTTTATAAGAAGCAATTTAAACCAAACCAAATGTAGGGCTGTTAGCTCAGTATTTGGTTCTGAAATCTCAGGGCAGCTTCAGAAGCAACGAACAAACAATTCCTATTAGCTGGATCTAACTTACAAAGCATCTAGGAAGAGCTAATTTTGAAGAAAATAGATAAAATTGTTTCATCTGAAGATTATTTAAGCTCACTTGTGACAATCACAGTGGAGAATTCCATAGCTCTGAGGTATCAGGCTTTCTTCATCATTAACATACTCCAGATTTACTGGCCTTAATTATTTACTGGGACTCTTTGTATTTCAAAAGTGTTTGATTAATTTTCCTGGAAAGGCAATGTCCGAATACCACTACACTTAACTAGTTCTGTCAGAGTGATGTGTCTATGCCTTCTATTTAAATACTGCACCCGTGATCTTCTTTATCAAGAGTACCATTTTGCCAGAACTTTATGGAGTAAGTTTTGATTAAATCACTATCTTATTTAGGTATTAATTGCAATATCCAAACCAGAAAACCTTCTCTAAAGTAACTTTTTTTCTGAAATATATGTTTTTGCAGAAGTTGTATGAGAGCCTGAAAAATCAGAAGTGATCAGTTCAACTTAGAAAATTAAATGTAGGCTTTCAACTTGTTTTGGTGTATCCTTAAATACCTCTACATAAGTAATTGCCTCATCTGCAAGCAAAAGTATGTTTATGTTATGATTTCTGTGCTGTAGACTGTTGGGTTATCTCGGTAAATGAGCCCAGGCTCTTATCCTGTACTGCTGTACTTCTAGTCCTGGAGCTGCCTACGAATAAGGTGATCTGTGTGTCTCTGTGTTTCATCAGTGGCATTCCTCTAAAGCTTGAATACAATTACAATCTATTTTTTTAGTATTTCAATGTATGCTTTTATATGTATGTATGTGTGTGTGGGCTGGAGGGTATGTAAATATAAATATTATTGTTATTGTTATCCTTTTAGTGGTTCAGGTTGGATTTCCTTGCCTTGGCAAACAAGATGGGGTGGCTGCATTTGAAGTGAACGTGATCATAATGAATTCAGAAGGCAATATTATCCTCCAGACCCCTCAGAACGCCATCTTCTTTAAAACTTGTCAGCAAGGTAACACTAAAGAGACCATGCTGGAATGCTGTTAGACCAGGTCACCTGTCTTATGTTTCATTCAGCATAAGAGCTGGAGAGGACAGAAATAAAGCAATCATACAACATGTAGCAATTGTGGTGAATTCCAGGCCAATCTGTCTCTGTGTGCATTTACTGTTTATTTACTATGTGTTTACTAACCCTTTTCTTACTGAACTCCCTTAGCAGACTTCGACTACCTTGGAGACGTTTCTCCCTCCTCATGTTCACTGCTCATCCCATCAAGGACATTGGTAGAGATGTATCGTATGAAAAGCCCCTGTTAGCAAATGATTTGAGGTGCTTGGAGGAGAGCTAGTCCTGCGGAAGCAGGCTGAGGTTAACCTTTCCAGAAATGGCACATAATGTGACCAACTGAGCTTCTGGGAACTGTTGTGGTATCCGTTAATGCTGTCGGTGCTTTAGTTCCTACTTGGTGCCCTTACTTCCTTGTGTCTTAAGTTGCACATCCAAACTGAATACAAAAATCCTAAATCAAAAAAATTCTGCAAAGGTTGGCTTTACCTTCTCTCAGATGCAACCTCTTGGCTTTGGATACACGTAAGGTGGTAGAAATCGGCCTTCAATACTTGCAGTTACCAAGCAGTAAGCACACAGAGGAACTGCTGGGAGAAGAAGTTGTTGCAGTGTTTGCTTGGAAATTAGAGCAATTGTTTAATCAATCAATCTACAAACCATAAACACTATGTAGTAAGAGTTTCTGGATTAATTTGATATACCACAGCTATAATTATCACTTTAAAAGGAGGGTATGGAAATGGAAATTGAAAACTCAGTGCCTAAGATAAGACAGTTACCTTATACCATGTGCAATTGTGTCAAATTAACCCATAACAGGACTGATGTCCTACTAAATCTTCATTCACAATCTCTCATTTTCTTCTCCACACTCTTTTCTCTAACTGGCTGTAGTGTGACTTCAAAGAGTTAGCAGTGGGAACAGTAGCTGTTTATTCTTTGATACCTCACTACACCTAAATAAAAGAGCTTCTGGTTTCCTTTGAAGCTTTGCTGCTGCCCATTAGCCCACAGAAAGTGGAGGATAGGGAAAAGAAGTGGGCAGAGAAACAGGAAGGAAAAGGGTGGCTTAAAGGAAGCAAAATCAAACAGATCTAATGTATGAAGTTGTATGTCTGCTGTAAATACAACCCAAAACTTTTTCTTTTCTTTTAATTATCTTTTTATTTTCTGTTCAGTATCTTTTAATAAACTGGGGAAATGGCATTGCAGGTATTCCAACAGAGACAGCAGAGTTACAGGTCTGTATTGTGGGAAACTGTGATTTAAACAGAAAGGGCTGCAAAATCAGTTCAGTAGTAGCATCCATCCAAGTTATCATTTCTGTATTATTAGTTATTTTCACTGTTTTTGGAAGAGTTGTAAAATTTAAAAACAAAGCAGTGTTATATAATATGGCCTCTCAAGAAACCTGGGGTTGACTATTCTCCCAGTCCTTTGTTTCTGGAGCTGAGAGACACAAGGATGGTTTTCCAGACTCTAGAGGTGTGCAGAGGGAGAGTTTTCTCACCTCATCTCTTCCAGCCCATACTGGGATAACTCCCATTCCTCCCCTGAGGCTGGAAAGATGGACACCATAGTGTTTTGGGACAGATGCTGAGAAGGATAAGAATGTCCTTACAGGCTGGTCTTAGAGTAGGGGTGAATTTCCTTCCCCTGAAAGATGTCATATGTGATGAGTAGCTCCAATTTCTCCTGCCAGGGCCCAGTCACTGTTTCTAGCTATTCTTGGCCATATAGAAAGGCCTGTGCCAGAGGAACTTAGGGGAGCAAGGGAACAATTTTGTGGGATAAGAAAGGATTTATTGTGCCTCAGGGGTGGCCACACAGAAAATTATGTTTTCCTATTTTTCTACTTGAAATGGTATGCATTTAAGCATGCATTTTTTATAATGAATAACAGCTCTGCATTCAGTTACGAAGAGAGAAGCATTTCCAGAAAGAGTCCTGGAGGAAAGTGTTGGAACACAGTAGGACTTGAAAGCCTTTCCTACTAATACTACTGCTGTAAACAGCTCATATTATTTTACCTCATAGTTTTTGAACCTTGTCACTTGGAGTGTCACATGGCAGAGTATCAAGATGAGGAGGTCGTGCCTACCATTGATCACTAGTAATGTTAAGTTTTTCTAATGTAAGTAGGCAACCTCTCCTGCCTACCTTGTTGTCTGCAAGTGATCTGGGAAGGTATTTTTGAATAATTGTTTTTTCTACCCAGCAGCTGTAGTTTCATGGGATTCCATAGGGTTTGATTTAGTTTGCCTTTTGTTCAATGGACTCTGGTATTTTGAGGATGATGGTGGTACCCAGAGGTATTTATCATCCTTATAGAATCCTGCAGGTGTTGCCAAATACTTTTACCAGAATTTGATCAGTAATTGAGATACAAAATGAGAGTTGGATGATGATAAAGGACCATTGTGCAGGAATGCTTTCATCTGCCTTTCTGGCCTTCTTTCATTTAGCCTTGAAGCTTACTCTTTCATATCAATACAGATTCCATCACTTTGTCACCTCAGTAGTAACAGATGTGGTAATTAACGCAATGCAAGTTGTGCTACAGTCTACTTCAGGCTGCAGAAATTGCAATTGATCCTGCACACTGAGAGCAGGTCTAACCAGCCATGCAAGTTCCACACTGTGTTCCTGCTCATTTCTACACAGAAAAGAAAGTGTATTAAGCAGAGCATGCACATTGCTCATGCATTCATAGAAAAGCAGAGCAGTGAAAATACAGTCTGTCAACAAGCACATCGCATGTTTGAACACATGGTGAAACCTCTGTTTGTAGGCTACTAAAAAGGAAACTAATTTCTCTTGAAAAAATCTTAGCTGAATTTCCATTTCCTCACCATTTGTCTCTCAGCAAATATTTTTACTGTTGTGTCAAAGAAGTATATTGATACTGCTGAGAGCTGGCTTACAGCTGAAGTATATAATATTTAATTAAGATTGTTGTTGTATTTTATGAAGCGGAGTGCCCAGGAGGATGTAGAAATGGAGGGTTTTGCAACGAAAGACATGTCTGTGAATGTCCAGATGGATTTTACGGGCCTCACTGTGAGAAAGGTAATTAAAAAATACCCCTCAACTGTCTTCTTTACCATAACCTCAATAGAACTGTATCTCCTCCACCTCTCCTAAAATTAAGAATGGCCTATTCTGAAGATTCAATATATTGTGAGTCCACACATGTAAGAAAATTGCTATTACTATCCATAGTCTAATGGAAATATGAATTGCTTACAAGAAAAAGGTTTTCTCTCTAAGAGATTGCTTTTAACAAAAACTGACACAACAGTTAAGTGATCCCTAACCATAGGGAATCCATATGACAAAAGTATTAAATAAAATTCTTCTGCTAATGAGGACTAGCTGGGAAACAAAGCACAGGACTTTAGTTGTTCTGAATTTGTTTATTTGGAGATAAGATCTGATTTGTAGGCAGGATGAAAGCAAATATGGGAAGATGAAGGAAAGAGTTTGTCTTTCCCCTTCATTAGTGGATAAGAGACCCAAACGACTTTTCCAGGAGTGAAGGACCAGGAAATTGGTGTGACTTGACAAAGAAACCAGTTCTTCTTCCTATCCCTCATTTCCTCATCCGCCAGTGACAGTCCCTTCTTGGGGTGACTGGATGGGGCAAACCATCCCCATGGACATCCTACTCCAGTACAATCCTTCACTCCCAGATGTCCTGGCTACATCAAAATTACTAAATACAAATAATCAGTGACTGTTCTCTGGCTTGGGGGCCAACTGACACACTTACATATGCACACTTACTTCATGTTTAACAAACTCTTACCCTCCAGTGAACCCACTACAGACTCTCTCTTGGGAGGAGCCTGTGACCACTGCTCATCCCAGGATTATGCCCTGGAGGGTTTGCTGGTCAGCCAGGGGCAAAGCCAAGCCAGGAATGGCACCAACAGTTTCACAAGATGGATGATCCTTTGTCCCTGTTTGGCCCAATTCCTGCGTGCTGTTTAACTCACTAATATGGACCCAACTTTGTTGCAGGTACTAATTGTGGGCATCCACAAAATGAAGCATTGCCCCCTGACATGCCTCCCTGAGGAGTCTTGTGGGCTGGCCACAGGGCAAAGAGGTCTTGGGAGAGCACAGGGACTCCAGAGAAGCCAATGGGGCTCTAGAGGGAGCATACAGGAGAGTCTGGCCATGCAGCAGGCTTCCCTAGCCTAAATTAAGTAGCCATGCTTATGCTTAGGTATGCAGAGGGAGAAGGGAAGATTCACTGTAAAGCCTGCCTGGGAACCCCACAGAGTTACTACCCCTCTGACATAGTCCTGCCTGCACAGCTGAAGCATCAGAATCCAGTTACGGAGGGGAGTCTGGAGGGATTTTAAATATCCAGAGGGTGTAGCTGTATGTGGGTACTTTGCTCTCCCAGGTCTGGCATTAAACTGTACAAGAGGTAATTTCTGCTTATATATGGGATCAGATTTGAACTTAATTTAGCCTTCAGTTTTTAGTAACACTGTACACAAATTGCCAGACACAAACCAGAGATGTAGTAGATTTAGCCCACTAACAGAGGCACTTTGGAAATGTGACTTAGAGCAATCATCAGAAGGAAGACTCGATGTGCTGTGTATTGAAATAGTCAGTTGCTATCACACCACCAATGCTGTTTCTGCTCTTCCCACTCAGCACTGTGTGTTCCTCGCTGCATGAACGGTGGGCTCTGCATTACCCCTGGCCTCTGCATCTGCCCCCCAGGGTTCTATGGCATCAACTGTGACAAAGGTAAATGTCAGCTAAAACCCCCCAGGCTCTGCATCCAGCCTCTCTTCACTCACCTGTGGTAGTTTCCTTCTAGGAGTGGATTTTGGAAAGTCAGGCAAGTAATAAGTAAATAAGTTTTAAAAATTTTGTGATTCTTCAAATGCATGTTCTAGTACAGCCTGGCAGCTGCTGGAAGAATACAGGAATGTCAGGGCATCCATATACTCCAGCTCTGCAAAATGTAATTTAGATAATCATTTTGGTTGATCCACTGAAAGCTGTGAGACCTACTACAAAAGTCACTTCAATTCCTGAGGGAAAAAAAATCTCTGATTTAATCTCTATTTTACTGGAGTAAAATCAGTTTTACTAATTATTTAGTATATTCATGTGCTGCATCTGGACACATGAAAAAATAAGCAGGCTGTTCATTTTTTGTTACTGCATTGTGGTTCCTGAAGGATAAAAACAAATAGTCATTTGTTCAGAACAGTAAATTGAAATAGTCCAAGCTATCACGTAGGAAAAAATTGAGTCATTTCCTGTAAAAATACAACTGACATGCTCATGGCAGAGCAGAACATCGTGCTGCATTTATTGTTGCAGAACTATATGAAGTAAAGACAAGTGCAAAAGGTCCTAGAGAACTTTTCATCCAAAGGATGGGAACCTTCCCATTATGTTGCACAAACTGTTGTTGTCAGTGTCCTGTTGACTTGTATCTAGTCTTTGAACAGACATTTGCCACATTCAGAAAACACTTCAGAAGTGCACTGTAATGAAATGCTCTCAGTGTTTTGAAGGATCAATGTGAATCCCAGCTGTTAAAGTCTTGTCTAACACAATGTAAGTGATTTAGCAGATGAGAGACACAACATTTCAATCTGTGTCACTACACCTAAAAAGTTACAAAGTTTTCTTCCTAGTCAGAGCATTAATTAAGAACTGTAGTGAAGTGTCCTCTTGCAGAAGTAGCTTCCAGTCTTAGGTTGCTCCGCTTTTATCCAACACTGGCAGTAGTACCTTAATCCTTCAATGAACTTTGTGTGTGAGGATTGTAAAGGTGTAACACAGTCTGTCCTCAGAGAGCTCATTGCTGTATTATCCACTTTCTTCTCTCTGTATTGACTTGTGTATGTGCCCGCGTAAAGCATTATGTAGGAATAATCACATTTCAGTCTTCATTTTTTAAACCAGATGTAAACCAGATGATAAGAGATTAATCCTACTTTTTAAAACCTATGCAATGTTTATTTATGATCAGCACAAGAAAACATTAAGTCCAAGTCAGACTTAGTTAATATTAATTAATTAATTAATTAATTCTTCTTTTATTTGTTTCAGCAAATTGTACAACAACCTGTCTCAATGGAGGCACATGTTTCTATTTGGGAAAATGCATTTGTCCTTCAGGCTATGAAGGAGACCAGTGTGAAATCAGTGAGTAGCAGCTCTGTGTCCTTGCTTTCACTTACATGAACTGCTTGTAGTGTCAATATCTGATTGACGACATGGAGCCTGCCTTTGCTGGGCTCCCAGCAAGTGTCTCACGTGGCACTTTGAGACCCTCAGAGTCAGATACCACATGCTTCCTAATGAGTTTCCTACTTAAAAATTTGATTCATTGCTAGACCACCTCATCCCATGCCTTGTTTTGTTTTCACTAGTAACTAGGCTTGGTAACAATCCTCAAGCAATAAGTATGCAAGCAATACCCAGTGGCAGACAGATGTGCTGCTGTGCGAGGCCCTTGTGGGACGTCTATTTTCAAACATTAGAGCAAATCACATTTGGGCACAGCAGGTTAGGTTTGAGCCCACAGCTCTGAAAGGGCTACTATAAGTTGGGAATGGAAGGGTTTGGGCAAAAGCAGGATTGAACCATAAGAACTGAGAGCTTTTGTGTAGCATTAAGTTGCAATCAGAAGGCAGCTTAAGAACCTACAACTGGATCTCATTCTTCCTGGACTAAGAGCTTCTAACAGGACACTCAAGAAGCTTCTCCTGCTGTAAATAACCTCATTGATGTTCCCCAACACCTTCACAGGAACATGGAGACCATCATTTGGCCTGGAATATGTAAATGCTGATTTCTTAATATGCATCAATAGAGACAGGTTCTTCTCACAATTAGGAAATTTGCATGGCTTTGGAAATACATGGAAATAAACTCTAATTTGCTGTCAGCCAATACAGGACAATAAGTGAATTACTGTGCAAAGAACACAGATACTGTAAGACCTATGTTTTTCTCAGTATTTTTGTGTAGATAAACAGTAGGTGAATGTAAATGTTTCATCATATCTCTAAGCACTACAAGGCATTTTTTGACTCCTTTTTACCTTATCAAAACTTGAGCCTAACAGAAGAAGCAAAGCTTTATTGTTTTTAAGTTGCCCTTTGATATAAATTCAGATCACAGGCCACAGGAGCAACAGTGTGGGTTTTCGCTGGACTTACATTTGCTTACATCAGGTTCACATTTGACACTCTAACAGAACCCTATTTCTTCAGTCCCCAGAAAGTCAACTTTGTTGACACTTTTTGGATGAAGATTACAGTTTGATTCAAAGAAAGAAGCATGTATTTATGTCAATGGTGTGTTTTTGAAGACAATTCTTAGAACTGATATTACAGCATGTATAATTAAGGACAATCCGTTTAATTGATCTGTCTGAGGAGCTCGTTGTTATCCACTGCTGCTTGGGATAGGTGCAACTGCTTTGACTTCTTGCAAAGGCTTACCTGTGAAACTCAAATTAATTAAAATACAGGCAGTAAACTAGTTCCTGTACAAAAGAAAGGAAAAAAAATCAGGATCACAGTATACTAAGGGTTAAACTGGGATCGCCTTAATGAGAGCAAGGAAAGCTATGTACTTGCCAGGGCTCTTGTAAAGCTGGGACAGCAATTGTTAGGCAGTGATTGACAGCTGCCACCACCCCTGGGCATTGCACCAGTGCCAGCACAACAGAGAGAGACTGCAAGAAATGCGAGATGAGGCTTAGAAACACTAGAGGAGGAACACAACTCAGTCTTGTCTCTTAGATCCATGGCCAGCTACATTCAGTCATAGGAGTCTTAAAATAACAAGGCGAGAAAACCTTTCGACATGCAGAAAGCAGTCTTCTGAAAACTAAAAGGTTTTGTTGTTTTTGTTTTTTTTTTAATATTGTGTAAAGGTTTTGAGTACTTGTCTAATAGCTGAATCACTCTTTAAGATTCCTGGTAAATGTACTGGACCCAGTCTGCAATAGAATCAATTGGGTTGGAAAAGACTAACAAGCATCTAATACTAACAAGCATCCACAGTCTTACAAACTTTTTCTAGTGATAGGTATTCATTGTCTCTAATTAGTGTTTCACTTTGATTCCAGAGAGTTTTATTTTGTTTTGGATTCCTCCCCTATTTGTCACCAGCTGCTTTGTTGCTTTTTCCATTTCTCAGTCAATAACAGAGAGTTATTAACTCCCTCATTGTGTGACAATATCTTAATCCAAAGTTCACTGAGCTGTGCTGAGCCAAATACTTGCCTAAGGCAACTCAGAGGAAGTTGTCACACTTCTTTTCCAGATTCGTGTCAAGAACTAGGAAAATTCCTGGATTTCCTTAGCATTACTTCTTTTGATCATTAATTACTTGGGACGCAAATGCTCGCAAATTAGGATACCTAAAGTTTCCTTTTCTAGAAGCTCCTTCAGGAAATGGAGCTTTTGCAGAAACTCTCCTTAGCAGAGTTTGTCCCATCAGCTGTTTGTGCAGCAGGTTTTCAGGGCTATTTAAATAATTATGTACATTAGGAACAAGTGTTTCTTTTATATTGACATGACACACGTGCATCACAGAGGTCTGCAGGGTTGAGAGCTGATCAAGTGCTGCCTGGGGTGTTGAGCTCCCAAGGGGGCAGTCTGTGATCATGAATGAGTTTTTCAGCACAAAAGCTAGTGTCGATGCTGAAATTATCATGGGCAGGTCTCACTTCACACTCTTCTTTATAAAAAAAACAAACAAAACCGGGATGGTTTGGGAAGGGAAGATTTAGGAAGGTTTGGGAATGCTTGGGAAGGGAAGGTTTGGGAAGGGAAGGTTTGGGAAGGTTAGGGAAGTTTAGGGAAGGGAAAGTTAGGGAAGGGAAGGGAGTGTTAGGGAATGTTAGGGAAGGGAAGGGAAGGGAAGGTTAGGGAAGGTTAGGGAAGGGAAGGGAAGGGAAGGGAAGGGAAGGGAAGGGAAGGGATCTCTAAATAACTAAATTCATCATTTTTATATNGGTAGGGGAGAGGGAGGAGGGGAAGGGGAAGGGGGTAGGGGAGAGGGAGGAGGAAGGGGAGGGAAGGGGAAGTATTTTGCCACCCCAGGTTCCACTTCTGTTTGCTTACAGATCCCGGTAAATATTACTGCTAAATCTGGGAAGGGCTTTTTTTCCTCTCCTTTCTGAGGAACCTGGAAAATGTGGTGGCATTAGAAAAGATGAAAAACGGTTTTAGACAATAATGAGAAAAGCTGCACTGGTACATATGGGTATCGAGGAGGCAAGGGACTGATGGTGCAGTCATTGGTGGCCTGAGAGTGCCTAGGGAGGTGACAGACAGACACTCAGCCTGGGAGTGACTAAAGTCATGGGCGCTGTACTGTTTGTTCTAGAGACAAGTGAAGATTTAATTAGTTCAGTAATGCAGACAAATTCTAAGAAGGTATTGACAGTCTAGTAATGGGACACTTGATGTTAAGTTTGAGGAAGGTCTTTGGTGTGTCATGGCCATCAAGAACTTGGCTGGGGATGTCCTCCACCAGCGTGGGCCTCCTCCATCACAGGCGATCAGGGCCAAGCAAACCTCCCTACAACAGCACTTACAGACCCTGCCTCTCTCTTTAGCAAAGCCTTTAAGTGAGGGGAATTAATTTCCAGACTAGGAGCCTTGAAAAATATCTGCCAGTTCTAATTACTGTTAGCAAAGTTAGGGACCTGGGGGTACTAATTGACAGGAAGCTCAGCATGAGCCAACAGTGTGCCCAGGTGGCCAAGAAGGCCAATGGGATCCTGGCCTGGATCAAAAATAGCGTGGCCAGCAGGACCAGGGAAGTGATCCTTCCCCTGTACTCTGCGTTGGTGAGGCCACACCTTGAGTATTGTGTTCAGTTCTGGGCCCCTCAGTTCAGGAAAGATATTGAGGTGCTGGAGCGGGTCCAGAGAAGAGCAGCAAGGCTGGTGAAGGGACTGGAGCATAAGTGCTGTGGGCAGAGGCTGAGGGAGCTGGGGTTGTTTAGCCTGGAGAAGAGGAGGCTCAGAGGTGACCTCATTGCTCTCTGTACTACCTGAAAGGAGATTATAGCCAGGTGTGGGTTGGTCTCTTCTCCCAGGCAGTCAGCAATAGGACAAGGAGGTACCTCTTGAGGCGGATTGAGGCATCCCATGAGTGTTCATTTCCTCAAGTTTTGGCACACCATCCTGTTGCTCATCACTGCCAAGCCTGATTTTGTCCCTTTACCTCTTCTAAGCTAGTTTAAAGCTGTATCAATGAGCCCCACTAGCTCCTGCACAAAAACTCTTTTCCTTTCTGAGATAGATGCATTCCATCATGTGCAAGTAGACCAAGTGTGGAATAGATAATCTCATGGTCAAAAGACAGTACATTTTTCCAATTAAACCAGCTTCAGAGCCATTCATTGACCAGATGAATCAGCCTATTCTTATCACGGTTCCTCATTACCTGAAGGATCAAGGAAATTGCCACCTGTGCTCCTGATCCCTCTACCAATGTCCCCAGGTACTGAAGTCTCTTGATTGCCCTCGGACTTCCCTTTGCTATTTCATTGCTGCCAGTTCGAGTAAACAAGTTTGGATAGTAATTAGAGGACCTTACTAGACTGGAGAGTTTACCAGTAATGTCCCTTATCTGAGCCTTTGTGAGACAGTAGGCAGGAGACTAAGACCATTGTTTCTATATTTTCAATTTCTAGGTAAATGTCATCAGCCCTGTCGAAATGGAGGCAAATGTACTGGTAGGAATAAATGCAAATGCTCCAAAGGCTACCAGGGGGACCTGTGTTCAAAGCGTAAGTACCAAAGCACTCCATCAGTCCTTGGTGCAGCAATATCGAGCTGGCTGTACAGCATCTTTTTACATAACATAAGCACTCATTGTTTGTTGTCAAAGTATTTCAAGTTATTTCACATTCTGGACATACAGCTTACTCCAGACTTAAGTGAATTATGAAACTAGAAACATTTTTTCACTGAAGCCTCCTCACGGACTCTTCTGTACTCTGAGTTTCTATAAACAACCAATGTGTCAGCTCA
Organism: Sakesphorus luctuosus; assembly: GCA_013396695.1. NCBI lineage: Eukaryota > Metazoa > Chordata > Aves > Passeriformes > Thamnophilidae > Sakesphorus > Sakesphorus luctuosus. The sequence continues at coordinate 3,537,358 of VWZD01008514.1, forward strand.
GCAATAGTAGTTTAGTAATAAAAAAACACTTAATAAAATGTCAATACTTTACCACATTAAAATCCAGCTGGAACACTTTGTGCACAGGGTGCTGTAGGCTACCCTCTTCCCACTGGTTCTGGTGTGTGCTCAGCTCTGCTGTCCAATCTGATTCTTTCTTCCAGAGGCTGAGCCAGACCTTGCAGGTAAAGGGGTGGGGAGGGGCTATTTTGGCGCTCTGCATGCACTCAATGCAAAGGCACAGATGTATTGCAAGAGCCCCAGCCTGTGCCAGAACTAACCCATCATGTGGAACAGCAGGAAAAGCAAATATGTGACTCTGTCTCTGGATGAAATGTCAAGAGGTCAGGCATATGTGCTCACTTTTTTACAGCTGTCTGCGAACCTGGCTGTGGCCTATATGGCACCTGTGTGGAGCCCAACAAATGCCAGTGCAAAGAAGGCTGGCATGGGAGACATTGCAATAAAAGTAAGTGAGAAACAAACCCTGTATCTAAGGTCTTACACATCCAACTGAGCCTTTCCAGCATCATTACAGATACCACATTGCATTTTTTCTAATCCTTAATCGAAACAATAAAACAAAGATTTTCAATACTTCATCATTTTAACTGCTTAAAAGTACTCAGACTCATTTGAAAATATTTTACCAAGATAAACGTTGCGTTAGAAATTCCAGGATCTGGTATTGATCAGATTTCTAGCTGACCTTGCATGTCTTTCACTCATCGTATGGAAGGGGCACAAGTCCTGCAGTACTCCTCAGTGATCAGCTATCTTTAAAATGTTGGGTAGATATCTTTAGAAATAAAACTGTCAGGTTTTAAGACTGATTAAAATTTAGAAAAAAATGAAATGTCCTTCAGAACCTTTGAGGAAAACTTGAAAACTAATGCAAGATCTGTGCTTAACAACTTCAGAGTTTTCTCCTTCCCACCATGCTCCACAGCGTACAAAATACATTGTCCCAAAGCAAAACTGAAGTCCTCGAAATGAATTTCTGTAGTATTTATTGATCCATTTGCCATCTGTTGTAGCAGCTGATCATTCCACTGAGTTTAAAAGAGTACTGTAAAATTATTTGAAATAAAACTGGGTATATCCAGTAATAACTTCAGATTCAATTTTATTTTTCATGTGGAACAGTGCTATAACAGCAAATCTTCAATACACAATCTTCATAGACACCCATGAGGTATTAATGTTTATCCTTGTTAGCTACCAGTTCACATTTAGTGTTTTAAGTGTCAATAATAAAAAAATTGAAAATTTTTGCAGCTCTAAAAGCAATTAGCCATAAGAAATGTGAACCTTACATTGTAGCATCAACTGAATGTTTTTGTTAAAAATTGCCCATGCCTGTAATTGGTATTACATCAAAATGTGTTAGAATAAATATAATATTTTTCATTAGAAACTAAAATGGATTTTGCTGTGAAAATTAAGTTTGGGGAGTCTACTTTTCTGTTGTTAGTTAGTGGATTTGTGCTTTAATTACTCATGTTATTCTCTGAAGGAGAAATGCCATAAGCTGTGGCTAGGAAAAAAGATATATGGAAATGAACCACTATGAACTGGAATTCATAAGTTCAATATGAACTTTTTGTTCCTGTCATATTATTCTCATAAAGGACTCAGATAGCAAGTGAAAATAAATACATTCTGCATGTGAACAACCCCAGAGAAGTAATTACATGTACAACAAAGCCAAAGCTTTTATCTGCCTTATTATGAGAACTCAATGGTCACACATTATTGTCTACTCCAAGGTTTTGCACCCTTCATTATCTGGAATTTGGGTACAGTTCTGCTGTGTTTAGTACTGCAAAACTCTCTTTGTATTGAGCAGAGAAACTGCAAATAGGACATTTAGCTAAAATTCATCCACATTTAAGTGTCTATGGGAGGCTTCAGTTGCATATACATGTGCATGCACTCCAATTCACTCGTTTCAACTGAAACCAAACATCTCTTGATCTTGAAAGGAGATTTATAGTTAATTTGAGAGACTTGTTTCATATTACATCCAATGAATGGCTCCTTGGTAGAGCTATTATCTTAAAAATGTGGTTACAAAATTGACTGGGGGACTCAGTTTTTCAAAGTAATTTCCATGAGCTTTAAGTAATGAGATGGGTAAATGAACCTATAAAGAATTACAACATAATACTTTGGATTCCAGTTTTATTATTCACTTTCATTTTCCACAACAAAGCAGCTCTAAGCCTGTTTCAGACTGCTTTTTTTCCCTCCGAGGTGTTTATGGTCACTGCTGTTCTTTTTCTCTGCATTCAGCCATAAACCAAAGCCCAGCTCAGGTAGCTGGTGCAGATTCTCCCCAGGGGGCTGCTTATGCCTCATTTTAAAGCCTGTTGCTGGCAGATCATCATGGCTGTCACGCACCTTACATGAGCAGTGTACATGTGAACCTAGGCCTGAATGACAGCAGGGGTGTGCTGATGGTCCCCGGGGCTCCCTGGTCAGGTGAGAGCATCTGTCTGACAGAACCTCGTTCATCCTGAGGGTTAACAGAGAGGCGTGAGTGCTTGTGTAAGGCATAGTAAATCCTTTGTTCAAACGTGGGAGGCTGTTTCCACTGGAAATATTAGCTGTGGATCACAAGCCCACTTTTGTGGCTTCTTTTTTCTTGAACTGGGTAATTTTCCAGGGTACGGAGCCAGCAGTCTGAGTGCCCTGAGGCCAGCAGGCAGCAAGCACAGGCAGCACACGCCTTCGCCGAAAAGGGCTGAGGAGAGGCATGTGCCACCCGAATCCAATTATATCTGGTGAACTTCAACATCTGAAATGGTTCGTGTTACACAAAGTTCATAGCCTTCATTAACCTCTCGTGGATTGAATGTTAAATTGCTGTTCATTACAGTTAAGATTACTGGCTGAAATTTTATTAGCTTCATTATAAACCACTGAGCTGATACTATTCCTTTTAAGTTTTATAAATACTTCTGTAGCATGATTATATAGGCTTCTTTCAGTGCTTTGGATGGTGTTTTGTACTATACTTCAGTTATGTTTAAACTTCCTTTTTTAATTATATAGCTGCAAATATTTTCCAAAATTAAAGTAACAATATTCAAGCAGAAAAACTTGTAGATGCTAAACTGAATAATTTCAAGGGCTACAGGTTTAATTTACTTAGAACAAAAGAAAGGTGCATTTTATAAATTTTTAAAGATTGTATATTTAGTCTTCTCTCTTAGAAAAACAAATAAATAGATAAATTACCTAATTCAAAAACTGAGTAACTCAATTTGATGTTATTTTTGGCCTTACAGTTTTGTGAAGTACTTTGTATTAAAAATACACTATAGTGGTGCCATTTAACCAACATAATATATTGTAAACAAAGTAGAACTATAATGTATGAACTGTCTGCATCAGCTTGAAGCAATATAATATATTGTAAACAAAACAGCTCTTATGTAATAAACTTTTTATACTGATGGTTTTATCTGAAATAAAGATGCTGCTTTAGTTTTTCGAGTACTGCTCTGTGTGGCCTGCTGCAGTCTCATCAGCACTGGGCTGGGACAATGCCTTCTCTAAAGCACCCTCACAAGGCAGTGGCATGGTAGGGTTGGGTTTCCTCTCTCTGCTTTTACCCCCCACAGCTCGTAAAAGCAGCTTCTTCTTGTGCCTTTGCCAAGGAGTGGGGTAGCAATGAAGGCCAGGTGTTTCTCTCGCTGTACTTGCCATCCACCACATCCTCTTTTATCCTGGTGCTGCCAGTCAGCCATGCCAAGGTGGTGTGCCCTGTTTGGGGCACCTCAGGTACTCGGGAGATTCTTCTCAGAGCCTCTGTCCAAGCAGGCAACAGTCCAGCCCTGGCTGGGTTTCCCATTCGAGGGTTATGCTCCTGTGTTGTGTTGTGATTGGATTGTAGAAGGTTTGGGTGCTGCCTGTTGCAACAGTCACGGGCCACACGGTTTGTAATGTGACATGGCTTGGAAGCAAGAAATATGGTTTCTGTCTGCACTGAAGAACAATAAATACCCCCAAAATTATTACGGACCCTTACAATACTGCAGTTCTGGCAACCTTATGATCTGGGAGACAAATGGAAAAAACCCCCAAATAACACATAATTGGAAGCATAAAATTAATGAATGAGAAGTTTTGAGCTACAAAGGAAAAAGTCCAGTTTATTAAAGTGACCTAGCTGGTCTTATTTAGTCAATGGACCCTTAAGCTAAGACTTGCTTAGGCCAGAGAGAGGGGAGACAGCTCTCTAAGGGCCTGTTCTCACATTGTCCTTCGCGCAGTGGGACTGAGAATGCTGTCCAGCAACCCAGATCCATCAAAGACCAACCCCCATCACCACCCACGGCTGCAGAATATGGAAGAACACAGCTGGGGAATGGGGGGCTGGGCCAGGCCACCCCTCTGCAGCCAGGGCAGTAATGAGAAACAGCCTGAACAAGGTGGGTTGTTCCCTGTCCTGATTGCCTTCTCTGGGATGATGGCAGTAAAACAGTGCAGGCTTGCTGAAGGAGAAGCTTGCTTAGCATGGATGTGCAACACCTATGGCTGGTGGGCTTCAAAGTGATGGTCCCCAGCCCTCAGGTTTGTGCCTCCCGGGGATCCCTGGCACCCCTCTGACCTACCAAGGGCCTTTTAAGGAGCCTGAGCATGGGGCCCCTCAGTGGCCAATATCAGCTGCAGGTGGGAAAAGCTGGGCTTTTCCATTCACTGGGGCCAGCAAGGGGAGCTGTGGGCAGGAAGGCTGCTCAGCCTCTGCCTACAGTTCATGCTGTCCCAAAAGCCCCCTCTTCAGATCAAAAGAGGATGGAAAAAAGGCAGCCTGAGGCACAGAAAAAAACACTTGGGTGATGAAAAACCTGGGGAGAAGTGTTGATGAAGGAAACATTTTTTTTATATTTTCCTTGAAAGTGATGAAAGGAAGAGGTTAATATTAGGCTGAGATGAAATGTGTATCTCCTCTGTATCCCCAGGGATGCTGCAGAAGCCGTGTACAAACATGGATGTCACTTTCACTAGCTCTTTACTCTTTCTTTGGCAAAGGTTGGTCACACACTACAGCAAAAAGCACAGAAATTTCTTACTTAAAATTCCTCAGATATTTTGACTGAACTTTCTCTGCTCCTGTAAATTTCTTAGAAAATGCTTACATAAAAATAACAAGTGTATTCTTTTATATGGAGTAAAATTTTTGATATGTGTTTCAAAGATACTAAATGCTGGTGTTTTGTTTTTCAGTTTCACTGCTGATTTTTGTAATTAACATCAATCACGAGAAAGTTAGAAAAGGAAAAGAATATTTGTCAAAGTGCACACTGTAACACAACTGTGTTTCCTAAATGGCATCAGCTTTCTACACGCAAAATATCCACTGTTTTGCTGGTGTAAGCACAAAATTTCCTGTATAGAGGCAGTCCTTGATGTCACAGAAGTTTTAAATTGAAGCTAAAGGAAGACATTAATTCTGCAGAAAGTCTGAAGCAATTTTGCCATTAGAAAATAAGCTACAGAATTTATCACAGTCTCTCACTGGACAGAACATATGCATGAACACCTGTGTGCCAGAGATGAAAATTAGTCAAAGAAAAATAACAAGAAAAGTCAAATTACCAATTCACTGCAATAGGTCAGACTGATGCCTCAGGGGTTTTTTGATTTTTAAAATTTTTATAGATTTTAGACGTAGTAAAATGTAGGTTTTAGTGTACCAGTTTTCCTAGTAGCTTGAGTTCAATGTTTATGAATACCAACTCCTACCCCATATCAATCCCTCCAGATTCCTTTAGCTATTTAGTCTTGTTTTCAAGAAATACGTCAGACCCTTTTCAACAATATTTAGAGAGTTTGTAGTTAGGCAGAGTGAGATGCCGAATATTGAATTCATGAGCAGCAGCTGTAAGGTGATCAAAATAAGTAAAAGAACATAAAATGTGTTAAATTACTACAGCTCTACCCAGGAAATCCCAATTTAAGCAACTGACAAAATTACAGCTTTACAAAGTTCTAATAGTGCTCAATAATTTAGATATTTAATATTGGCATTCTGCTATGTCCATGTGTGCACAACAAAGTTCAAAGGACAAATACATAATGTACAGAAAGAAAGCAGAGATGTCTGTCTCTGTTTGCCTTTTTTTGCACCTCTGCTATTACTGAGGTATGGGGTATTTCAGGGGGTTTTTTTGGCAATTTGCAGTTTAGGTTAGTAACCCCTTGGCTCTGTCTTTGCCTTTTCACTTGCCTAATTCAGAGATGGAGAGAATTTTGGCCTTTTGTTGTTTGTGCTATGCATGAAGTAGCAGCCTGACTTGGTTACCATCTGCAGGGCAGAGGTAGAAGGTGGGCAGCAGGAGCAGCTCTACCGCACTCACCGCGTGCAGCTCTCCAGGTCTTTCTGACAAGGAGGCAGTACTGACTGCTGGGACTCAGCACACTTTCCACATCTGGTGTGAATGCATGCTCCAGTTGTTCTTCTTCCAGCTTCAGCTGCATTTCAAGGAGTATTACGGAAAAAATGATAAAAAAATACAGAGTTGTTCCAGATGACTCGCTGCCTGTAAGATTCAAACTCCAAAGTCCAGGCTCAAAGCTTTGGACAGACCTCTACTGCTATCAAATCAAAAATGGCAGCTTTGTTTCTGCTGGACAGATTTGTTGCCTTTCCCTTCCCCTCACTTCTCTACATCACCCATTGTACTGAGATTGCCTGCTACAGAAAAAAATCCCTACTTGCAGATACTAGGGGAAGATCTGGCAGCAGCAGAGTGGGAGCTGCCTGAAATTGTGCCTGGATTCCTCTGGTGCCTGCATTGCCCACAGCACTGCACTGAGGTGGGGAGAAGCGGGGGGATGTGTTCACAGAATTCACAGAATATTTTGAGTTGTAAGGTATGCCCACAAGGATGATGACATTCAACTCTTAGGTGAATAGCCCATACAGGGATCAAACCCTCAACCTTGGCTTTATTAGCACCATGCTTTAACAAATTGAGCTAATCTCAGACTGGTTTTGGGGAGTGTTGAAGCATCACTCATAGCCACAGCCTTCATAGCAGCTCCAGGTCTTGCAGTCGTTTCAGCTCAAGCCTAGGGAAACTGCATCAGCCAAAAGTGCTGTCATCCATAACAGGGGTTAAATCCTACTAAATCCCACAGATCCTGCAATGTGATCATAATTAAACCAGTGACAGCCTCTCCAGCTCTAAAATGAGCCCTCAAGATTTGCTCCCATGACGCTTTAAACAAAAAAGCATCTAATTAAAAAAAAATCTTAAATGAGTCCCAGTTGTTGTTTATTTTTTCTTGCAGCTCTCTGGTGGGATGGCTGCAGAGCTACAGACCAGTCACCCAGCTCTTGCTGGTGCTCCTGCTGGGGCACAGCTGACTGCACACTACTTGGTGCTGGCTGGAGGCAGCAGCCCAGTCCAGCCATGCAAGTTCACTCACACTCAGCAACAGTACAAAGCTGAGCTGGGCACAGAACAAATGAGTTAGGAGTACCCAAAGGTTTGGAAAAGGCATACATGCAGATCTGAGAAGATTTATTGCATATATCTGTGGCTCTCTAAATTTCACAACATTCAGACCACACTAATTGAAATGAACCATCGCAATTTAAACAAAAAATTCACTATATTTTTTGGCTTAGAGCAACGTATTATATTGTTCATACTAGTTACAGAAATTACATTTTAATCTCTTTCCACATAGCCCATCAGAAGACAGGAATGTCCTTGTTGCACAAATCTTTGCATGGAAATGTGAATTTTTCAGAGGGTTTAACACACTTACCCTGTCTGGACAAGCCCCAGCTCAGAAGTAGCTCAGATGCTTATGAGGAACATCCTCACAGGTTATTTCTAACAGTTTCTTTCCTGGTGTATCCTTGAGAGATCTTATGGCTGGGGAGGAAGGACAGGCCAGTCTGTATGTTAAGCATATATTTTGCAGAAGTGATCTTTCTTCTCCATCACAATCTTAAGGATAAGCTTAAATGTCAGGCACGCACAGTGACCAGCTGCATCTGGGCACATGTACCCCACAACGACAGAGATGCTGTGAAATATAGTGCTGACTCCAGTGTCTGGCCTTGCTGGTGCTACCTGAGGACAGCCTGGGCAGAGGAGGAGGTGAGGATGCCCACAGGTGGTATTGAATGAGGCCCCTCCCAAAAAAGAGAAATGGAAGACAAACACCTCTTTAAAGCCTACTTCGCTTTAGAACCATTTAAATATTTGTCAAAGTATTTAAATCAACAATATAAATGTCTCAAGAGAAGGAAATAGGTCTGTGCTCAAGAGAAGCTGTGCTTCCAAGACAGATTTTGGCTATTTGAGGTCCAAGGAGATTTTATTGGGTGAAAAGTTACTGCTTGAGCTGGCGGTGACACTGTTCATGTTGCCTGTTGACTTAACACACCTCACTGTGCCTGAAAAGCAGAACACAAAACCAGGGTGTTATGCTAACAGTAGCTGTAGTTTGTACACCAGCTCCTAAACTCATTCAGCACAATGAGTTTTCAGATCGCTTCTCTCTGGATCATTTATGCCAATGCCACAAAAAACAGATTACAGGGGACCAGCACACTGGCTCCTTCTACTGAAAAACTACTTGACTGCAAAATCAAACTGCAGGTTAATGTTTCTTGTGCTACTGGGTATGGCAAAGGATGTATTTTATTTGAGTCACACTCATTACTTTCCCTCCTCCCGATATGGCCAATGTGGCATCCTGTCAGCCTGAAGCATCTGTGCTCCTTGAGTGAGTGATTTTTAATACACCCCACCTGTTGCAACAGCAGCATTAAGGACACAGATCCAAAGTCACTGCACACAGGCACCACTCTTCCCAAGGAAGGTGTTCCTACCCATCATCCTGACAATCCTGTGCCCTGGGTTACAACTTTTTATGTGTAAAACCTTGCACTGGAAGAATATATTTTGCATTGTAAAGTTGAATATTCAGAGCAGCCATAGCCGACTGGCTCTGTAAATCCTACAGTGTCCCAGTGGTGTCCCTACTATAGTCGGACCCCTGTGTTCCTGGATGCTGACAGCTTCTACCTGTGCACACCATGACAGCTCCTCAGACCTCTCCATGGTCTTCTGCATGCAGCCTCTACAGACTTCCCTGCATTCTATCCACAATCCCTCCTCTATCATGTTTACCATCACTCTGGAACAAATACATATTCTTTATCGCCTCCCATATTCCCCATCAGTTTCATGAGAATCATCTGATTAAACTGATAAGGGTCTAGAAAAAAACATTAGGGAAGTTGTTGATTGCCCAAGTGTTCATTATTGCTGATTTATAATCCACAATAGAACACTCAGTTTTTCTTTTACTTCCTGCTTCCTAGTTTCCATTACATTTCATTACAGCTCTTCCTACCAGCAGTTCCAATAAAAGTCCAGAACTTGCTCATCAAATTCAAAGTTCTTGGTGCACTGTTCCTAATACATATATACCTCCCAATACACATCCCTTAATCATATACATCCCTTAATCAGTGTGGTCCAATTGTACTGCACCCTACCTGCCCAGAGATCCCAGTGAGCGTCACACCTAGGCAAGGACCAGTGGAACTCCACAAACTCTCCAGCAGGCACTATTTGAACAGGCCACCCCACAGTGTTTACACATCATGCATTGTGTTTCTGTGTTATCCATCATCTCTAGCTTGCAGGAGCCTTGCCCAAACACACCCTGCCATGATCCTGGGCTGACACTTCCCCCAGTCCTCCATACTACTAATTGCCAGACTTTGTTGGACAGGCTTGGCTGCTATGGGAAATCTTTGTGGGCCAGGCTCTGACTTGCTTCAAATTAGGCTAATGGAGCTAAAAGTCAGAGTCCTCAATTAAGGTCAAGGCTGTTTTCAGCATGCACAATTACACCCTTCAGCAACGGGGATACACTGTGGGTATCACTTTTCCCTTGGTCTATCTGGTGTGTAATTGCCACACCTATATCTCTGTCAGAGGATGCCACTCTTAAAAAGGTTAAGTGATGTTCAGCACAATCCAATTTTTAAACCACTCTTTAATGTAGAAGAATAAAGATTTCTCCCCTTTTACAGACACAATAAAGAGCGTATTTTGAATCAGAAACTTGGAATTTACTGTATTGCTTCACTGTATTCATTATATATCATACAGATTCAGTACTGATATTTCCACCTCCAAGGCTTATTCTTGAAAGGAGTCAACTGTGTTTGAAATACAGATGAAATGCTAACCTAGTTTGACACTTTAGGTGTCCTGAGTGTTTTAGATGTCACGAGTTACAGCAATCCACTTAAAAATGAGGTGTGAGGGATTTCCAGGGAGAGGCGGGTTTGGGGTTTTTATTTATTTCTGTGTGACTTTGAGATCAGTGAGAGTAGGAACTTTCCCAAGACCAGAGGAGCCCCACTAGCTGTGTTGGAGAATGAGTAGCAACCCTAGGCAAGGTGGGCACACTCACCCTCTGGAAGCAAGTGCATCCTTGTTGCACTATGGGGTCGCCATAAGTCCTGTGTGTCTCTGTGGCTATTCCTGAACATCTTTACAGCATACGATTTATTAATACTGAACCACAGAATGGTTTGGGTTGGAATGGACCTTAAGGATCATCTAGTTCCAACTCCCCCTGTCTTTGGCACAGACACCTTCCACTAGACCAGGTTACTGAAAGCCCCATTCCAACCTGGCCTTGAGCACTTCCAGAGATGGAACGTCTCTGGACCTCACCACCTTATAGTAATTTCTTCCTTATATCTGATCTAAACCTACCCTCTTTCATTTTAAAACCATTGCCCCTAGTCCTGTCTTTTACCTTGTCCTGTCTTTACAGAACAAGGTAAAAAAATTTTCTGTCTTTCTTATAAGCCTCCTTTATATATGGAAAGTTGCAATAGGATCTCCTTGGAGTCTTCTCTTCTCCAGGCTGAGTAACTTCAGCCTTTCATCAAATATTTGATTTAGATTTTTTGCCTGTGCTGCTGCTCTCTTTCTTTGGTTTGAGCTAAAACTCAGTAATATCAAATAAACAAAAAACCAAATAGTCAAATAGACCCCAAGTAACTGAAAATCCACAAGAATTGCATTTGTTCAGAATTTGGCAGTTCTGGCCTTTTTGGTGGAGCAGCCATTCAATACTGCAGTAACACCATGTTTAACTCTGTACTTGGCCCTGGCACTACAATAGTACTACAACATTTTTGAGCACCTTGTGGGCCACCCACAAGCAAGAGGAACAACAATCCTGTGGCCAGCAGAACGCCTTCACCCATTTCCTTGGGGATTTAGAGGACAATAAGAAAATTGTTTGTTGATTAGTATTTTGACTGAAATAGTTTGATCACTCAGATGGGTTTGTTCTGCTTGAGAGAGGGCAGTCTTCCCTGAAGCAAATGAATGAGGTAAAAAAAAGTGAGCTGTTAAGTACAGAAAATACCTGGAAAGTGCGATGAGGATAGTTAATATCTAGATTCTTGTTAATTTTTGAAGTGGATTTGACATGGAACAGCTCTGACTATACTGCAGTACCCTAATATCCATCACAAAGGTTGTTCTGGAAGCATTTAAGATAAAAGAAGAAGATCTGCTGATCTGATCTATGGAAAGAAGAATGCAAAATCCTATGTCTCTTTCTAACTCTACTTCCTTTCCTTGCAAATCCCATTCCTTTTGTATGTGTCCCCTTCTGCATTCCAGAAAACAGAGAGGTAATAATTACATGGGAAAAAGTGGCTAATTGGGAAGTATGCTTTGTCTGTCATAGCCAGCACAACAACCAAGGTCCCGAAAAGACAAGCCAATGAATGTCTGTTTGAACTTGGGGTTGTGGTGGGGACAGAATCATTTAAAAACCTGGCAAGAAATTAATAGTAATTATAACCTTATTCACTATTACTGCCACTTTCCTATCCGTTGTGTAACACTCCACTCAGGTTTTCTCCTCTTATAAACAGACAGTGATACAATACTGCTATTTCATATTTCTGAAGTTGTTATTAGAGACACATGATTTTGCTGTGAAACTGGAGTGCAGCTATAAAGCTGTTGCCTCAGTGCTTTGGATCTGAAAACATGGCTACATGTCACAAACTTAGCTTGGCTCTTTTACAGCATGTAATTGGAGTCTAGAAGTAACTTCTGCTGAGTGTGTGGAGGTTTATTTGATTTTTCAGGCCATTTTGGGTCAGCTGTGTTAGCCAAGCCCTGAAGACTGTCCCAGACTCAGAGCTATATCAAGGTTTTCCCAGTTTAATAGAGCTCTCCCAGCTGAGTTACCCATCAAAGTACAGAGGGGAGCAGCAAAGAGAAGCTGACAGTCTCTCTCTTCCCTTTCTGACAGTACTGAACCATTGCTCACAAGAAAAGGCAAAAGACGACCTCACGGTGATGTTGATGTAACATTCTATGATAGAATTAAAGATCTTGTTATTAAGGAGGTGTAGCACTAGTTCCGGGGAGGAGGGGAAAGTCTGCTTTCAGTATCCATATTGCATAAGAGATCTTGGAAAATTTGCAGTAATTGAGGAGAAAGTTGCAAGAGCTATTCGGAAGCTTTAAAAAGTCTGTGGCACAGTGAAAGACTTCAAACATGCCTTAGCAGGACTGGTTGGGCTGCCCAAAACCCTCCCTGCCACTGGAAGTGTGGTTTTTCCTTCATCCCACACACCACTTTCACCAGGAAAAAAAAGGCTCATTTTCTGCTGGATAAGTGAGCTTGACCAGCTCCCCAGCAGATCAGCAGAAGTAAGGAGATCTTCAAAAGGTATCCCAGCCACAGTCTGCAGCTATTTGTAAAACCAGATCCCTTTTGCACAAATGTTTGCTGGGCTGAAAAATTTAATCTAGAGAAATTTCAGACTGAATCCAGGGTACATGTTATTAACTGTGGATTAAGTAACTCTAAGTTTTTACCTGGAGCTGTGGCAGGTTCTACATCATCTGATCTTAAAAGCAGGACCTTCTAAAAGGTACATTATTAGCTAAAAAATAAGATACGGACTTCATATGGAAACAGCAAGACAGGGTTTTGGTTCCTTCCACACTGTAGTCACCTAAGCTTTGGTCTAATAGTTTGATCTGGTCTTAAACATACAAAATGGTGAATAACACCACAACTATGGCCAAGTCCCAATACAGATATTGCATTTCTGAGTGCCTCTATGGTTTCGCTCTAGAGGTGGAGGAAGCTGAGTAATGACTGAAGTCACAGCAAGGTGCTGTTCATATACTGATATTTGACCTGTATGCCATGACTTCAGCTAGTGACAAGGCAAGGAACTCAAGGCCATGTCAAATGTATAATTTGAGAAGAGCAGTGGCTTTTTATTTCCTTTTTTACTCATGAAGTACATTTTTCACTGTCCCATGGCAATCATTTCTCCTCAGCCTGTTGCTATGTGAGAATTGGGAATTTAAAAAGCTATTGTGAAGTTTTGAGAAACACTTCAAAAATTCACACCCTTTAAAGAACAGGAACAGAGGAGAGTTCATAAGAAGGGCACAGAACAGCAGCATGCCTGTGATACAAGCCTTTGTCGAGGCAACTACTTGCGAAAGCCCTACAGCAGAATGAATGTCTCAGTGTATTTCAAACGACGTGTTTTTACAGATACGGGCACAGCTGTTTGGCCACTGCTTTTCTGAGTACCAAGTGTGGGTCTCAGGGGCTTACGTGATTGCTCCTGTGTATCTTGGCACGTTGGGTTTTGTAGTCCTGGCCCAACTCCATCCTGGACAAGTGTTGCCTTCATTTGCTGGCAGATCATTCAAGGGATCATTTTGTGCGGGTGACAGCTGAAAGGCATTAAATTGTACAGTCAATCATTTCACTGGAGCCTAGAATGTGTGAACACCAAACTGCAGGCTCTGACAGAAGAAAATCAGAATTCTGACATTAATGACCCAGTTTAACCACAACTAACAAGCATAATCTCTTCAATTTTCAGCAAGGACTTCAACTGCATATTGTAGACCTCTGTAGTGGTTTTCTCTAATTATCTGAGGTTTCTTAATTTGGGATTTTGTTGTTAAAATGAATTTTATTCTGTTGAAAGGTGGCAGAATGCTAGCTGGGGAAGACAAAGTCTGTCCACACTACAGTTCAGCAGGACCAGTAGCAAATCTGGCACACTTCCTCTGACTTCCCCATGGAGGAAGAAATGGTGAAGAAAGACAAACATGAACAGCAAAAGACCGAACACGCTTTTCACTCTCATTCTTGAGTTCTTCATATCTTGGGGACAGTCTGTGATTTTTCTTCTGGGTTTCAAGAAGTGCCTCCTCTTGACTGTTACATTTACATAAAAATACATTCTTACATGGGGGGAAAAGGTGTGTTTGACAAATCAGAATTTTCTACAAGAGCTATTTCATTGAGAACTCCTGAGTTACTTTATTTGGGAAGTATACTCATGCAGCAGCTGGTCAGTTTGGCTTAGTATAAACTCAAAAATGTAAGCCATATCCTGAAGTCAAAGGGGACCAAGCCAAGAAGAAAACAGAAGCTGAAGGAAAAGTGATCTCTGGGTAGGCAGAAGACAGCTGTTAAAGGGAGACCAGCTGGGGCCATCCTGGGAGCTGAGAGCAGATGTCACTGCTGGCAGGAGGGACAACAGGGTCTTACTGATTTACCCTGAGCTGAAACACCAAGTAGTTATTGTATCTACTTGCAGGTTTGCACCCAAATTCATCCCAGCTTTTTATGTGCACAGCCATCAGAGAGAAAGCCTTGGTTTGAGGGGATGTTGCTGTGTTGCAGCCAGCCCAAGGCTTGGAAAGAGGTGGTGGAGTACCCAGCCACTGTCTCACCCATCAAGCTGGACTCCCCAGGACCTCTTGCTGTGGGAGTTACTGCACTCACAAATGACTGGTGCTATGCAAAGGTATCACTTTCTGACCAGAAAAGGTGTTTACAGCTACCCAGCTGCCTATCTCCTCTGGCCTCTCCCTCTCCAGCCATTCATCCTTGGCTGCAGCTTCTGAGTGGGCAGAGCCTCCACAGTCATCAGGCTACCAAGCCACTAGGCTTAGCAGCAACAGGAACCAACTCCCCAGCTACAACAAAACCCACAGAAACCATACATCCACAAGACATCACCTAAAGAAAGAGGTTCATGGACAGAACAGTGCTGGCATGACCCTGTTCCAGCAGCCCTGAGTCTTTGTCATCACCTTCACCTTCTCCATGGACTAATTAGTACAGCACAGTAAGCAGAGATCTCAGTTCCACAAGAACACTCATGTCAGCAGAGCAAGGGCACACGTATCACTGTTGTTCCTTCCAGCAGCTGCCCTCCAACAAACAGTCTGTCCCACTGTGCTCCCAGTGCTCACTGACCCTGCCACCACCCTGCTGGGCTCTCCAGCAGTCCCCACCCCAGGAAAGATGCACCAAGCGTATTGCAGAGCAGGAGTGCAGAAGGACTCTCTGTGTGTGCATCTTTGGTCCTGTTAAGCACTGCCAGGCTGCCTCACCACCACTTGGAACTCACACAATGGTGGAGTTTCAGCCTTTTCAACTTCCAGCAGTTTGGATGCCTCCTGTGTTTGAAGCTGTTGGAACCACATCAAACAGCCATGAGCAAAGAATGCCGTTGAAGGATTTATTCAGGCTGGATATGAGTGCTGCTGATGGGAGAGAGGGGAACAACAAAGATTTCTCAACCACCATTGTGATCTACCCATTTAAAAATATATTAAAAAAGAAAGATTCCATTTACTATCAACGCCATTTGGCTCAGCATTTTACTGCAGACTCTAAGCTAGTTCCAAATTGCCTGGCTTACATAAATACCTCTACCACCAGTGGGCTTTTGCACAAGGAAAAATGTTTATAATTGAGTAGTAATTGACAATAATGAGATACATTTTAAAATAGCCAAGTGTCAGACTTTTGAATTGAAAACCTGCAAGTGGAAAAACAAATCCCCCAAAAATAAGTAGATTAAAACAGTACTTACTGTAATTAAATTAGTTTCACACCAGAATAGTAATACATCTGTGTACAAAAGGTAATAAATTCTAACTTTTTCTACTCAAGGCAGTTGATTTTTAATAACAATCATTTTCCTTAGTTCCTTTTCTTCTGTCCATATTTTATTCCAGACGCAGGGAAGAACATCAATTCAATATGTTTTCATCTTCTTGTGTTTAGAGCATTCAAGGGAGAGCAGTAACAGAGTCCACAAGCACATTTGCATTAAGTATACCCATTCTAAAAACTCATTAAACCAGCTCAACTTTCCCTTCCCTCTTCCTATCTAATCTCAGTTACAGCTCTTTAAACTGGGCATTTCCATTGCCTTCTCATACTGGTCTTTTAGAAGGAGAGGAGCCATTCAGCATGATGTGAACCCCTGTTTAGGCTTTCCTCAGTCATTGGTACTGTCCCTGCTTTAGCAGTGTGCCCCATTACCAGGTTTCAGTAACACCCAGACTTTTCCCTTACTTGCTTTTATTCTTCTTTCTTTGCTGTCATTACCATGGCTGCACCTAAAGGGAAGGTATGCAGAAGATGGAACCAGACTCTTTCAGCAGGTGCACAGCAACACAGAAAGAATCAGCAGACATGAGCCACAAGAAGAGATATTCCAATACAGTAAAAGAGCTAAAAAGGGAATGAATATGGGTATGACCAAACACTGAACCAGATGTTGAAGGAAGATACAGAGTCTTGATCCTTGCAGGTGTTCACATTTGCCCAGACACAGTATTCTGTATCTTGATGCAGCTACCAGTTGGCCCTGCTCTGAGCATGGGTTTGGACCAGGCAATTCTTCTGAGGTGACTCCCAACCTGAATTATGATTCTGTAATGGCTCTTATTGAAGGGACACAGATACATATGTCTGGGATCTGTAATAAGGGCAAGAAAAGTATGCACTGTACCTACTGTTTATGTGCTAGTTTCACATATCATACGGAGATAGGTTTGAGACAACAGATAAAACCATTCCTGTCAGACAAGTCTGACAGGAACGATTCCCTCAGGCCTGTTTTGGTTTTCTAAAGATACATCACGGTTCAGTTCAGTTCAGTTCTTAGGGTGCAGAAGCATGACCCATATAGCTCAAACCAA
Source organism: Sakesphorus luctuosus (assembly GCA_013396695.1). Taxonomy (NCBI): domain Eukaryota; kingdom Metazoa; phylum Chordata; class Aves; order Passeriformes; family Thamnophilidae; genus Sakesphorus; species Sakesphorus luctuosus. The sequence goes on from VWZD01008514.1 coordinate 3,554,433, forward strand.
AATATTTTTTTCTAAATCCAAGCCTGAAGATGTCTAGAATTTGAAACAATAGACATGCTCTACTGGATAGCTTTGCATTTATAAACAGTATTGTAAGTTTAAGGCAAAATTTGACTGTGATTCACCATGCTCTGCAACAGTCATAATCTCACCTTTAATGACATCACTAATGACCTGTTTCACACGCAGCCATACTTTGCAAAGGCTGTAACCATTGGATCTGTAGTTTCCTTGGAGTCTGTTGCCATCTTCCCTGCTGTTCTCTGGGTCACAGCAGGAAATAATTAAAGTGGATTCAGACAAGACCAAGATGAGAAAGTAGAGCAAAAACAATGGCCTAACAAAATCTGTGACGCTTATTTTTTTTAAAAAAAAGGGACAGATGAAATGAAGAGTTGGTGACTTGGCTCTGGGTTTTTTTTTATTTCCTCAAAACAAACAAAAAAATTGTTCAAGCAGGACTGTCCTTGGAAGGGGAAAAGCAGAAATAAATTAATGAGAAGACAGGCAGGAACCTGATATATCACCCCAGGCCCTCCTGCCTTTCCCTTTGACTGGTGGCCACTTACCTCTCATGTCCCCAGGCAGCACACAAGGCAAATATCCTCTCCTTGCAGTGCCTTCTCTCCACCTGGCGAGAGCCACAGCACTAAAGTACCTAAGTTTCAGTTAGTATTTCATACTGGCTTGGAAATATGTCACGGGGTTTGTATGTATAATACAAATACCTCCCACTGCAATTAGTCTCTGCTACTGGGAGAGTAACAGGCTGCCTCAACACTGCTTTTCTGCTAAAGTGCTGCTGTAGATTCAGTTCGTCCTACAAATGTGGCATTGTCTCCTAAAATTACATTACTAATTGCAGCTAATACACCCAAGCACAGACGAATGCAACTTTGATCTGAGTAGCACCCCTACGCAATCCCTCTGGCATGAAAATGGCAATTACAAAACAGAGCTCAAATACAGCTTGAAAGCAAAGATGTAAGGCCAATTTATTCAGTGCCCCTAGACTAAACAAGGTCCTTATTCCAGTGCCAGATTATGATTGACTGAGATTTACTCACAAAACATTTCCCGCTGAGAGTGTGCGACAAACTGCAATTATTACTAATCTGGTTAGTTTAAAAGAAAATAATAATAATAAAAAAGAATAAGAAAAAAAAACACCACCAAGAAAAATCCATCTTTAGCTGCTATTTTGGCTGAGTTGCCTGACAGAGATTGGCTGCCAACTACAGCAGCAGAGCAGGCTGAAGGGAGTAGGTGTACAGGTATGAAAAACACAGTAAGACAGTAAGGTTTGGGGGATGGCAAGAAACAACAGGAAGGAAAGAACGAGACGAGGAGAGATAATATAATTGAAAGGGGAAAGGGAAAGAGAGAAAATAGGAGAAGTTAAAGGAATGTAAGGACATAGAAAGCAAGCATGGGGAAAAAAAGTGTGAGAAAATGAAGGAAATTGAGAAAGAAAACAGAGTAGGCAAGTCAAAAAATTAAATAGAAGGACTAGCTAAAGATAGTTCCCTTGAGCACTTGCCACAGACTAGGGCTAGTTGCCTAGTTCACTAGGGGCTGGACCACATGCTTTCAGCTTTTGGAAGGAGTCAGTTTAGGCTTCTTGTGCTGCAGTCAAACACGTGAAATCCCTATTTCTCATATTAAACTGCTACAGGCATGGGTTCAAGCGCAGAGCTCTCCTCAGCTCAGCTAGAAGCGACAGTGCTTGCCACGTGGCACCTAGTCCTAGATGCTTTCTTTGTGTGCAAGCTCTGCCACAAAATCCCAAGTGAAAAAAGACTGTTTAGGGAATAAAGAAAGGCAGGGTCAGTAATTTAACAGTACCCTATGACAGCACTAGAGAGCAAAACAGACATACACATTTGATCAACAGATATGTATCAGATAAAGTCTGTTAAAGGTGGAAAAAATATCAAAGGAACAGAACTTTTCCACTGCACAAAACCAGAGAAGTGTTTCTACACACTTCAAAGTTACAGGAGAGGGTCACAGGCCAAAACAAAAGTTTCCTTACAAAGTAAGGAAAGTTTTCTTTAAAAACAAGTCACCCCAGACCTCTGGTTGATATATCAGAGTAGAGCTGATCTGGACAAGGAAAATTGATACTTAATTGCAAGAAAAGCAAAGTAGTCTGTAACCATTTACAAAAGTTTACTCATTTGAAGAGATACCAGAAATTTGATTTAGAAGATACAAAAGTGGGTTTTGCTTTTTGAAAAAGAAAAACAAGCAAACAAAAATCAGCAAAATAAACGGAGTGTGATAAATTCAGAAAGACTGACATGAACAAAATAGACAGATAAACTCTTTTTGTCTTAGCATGATCAGGATGCAATGGCAGCACTTAACTTTTTACCTCTGATTTACTCTCTCTTTTAAATCAAATCTCATTTCTATGATTGAACACCCACAGTTAAACATAGAAATATAAAGTCTGTAGTTTTCAAACAAAATGCAGCCTTAACCCATGTAAACAGGTGAGTTATTTGAACATTGATTAAAAGACACATAAAATTCTCATTTGCAGTGAGAAAAATAATGCAGATAGCACAAAAATCTTGACTAAATTCAAACAGAGCAGAAGCCATTTCAGTAGTAACTAAATGATATTTTTAAGCAGGAGGTAGGACTAAACTTCATAGGAGCATAAAATCCTTCTGATGAGTCATCCTGAGCTTATCTACTGAAAACCTGCATAAATATTCAAGATAATTACGACATAATCACTAAGTCATGCTGGCATGTGGGACTAATTTGTTTTAAGAGAGATGAAAAATGTGAATCATCTCTTCAAGCAAGAGATCAGGGCAGGAAACCCTAAGGGAAGGAGTTCAGGTTCTTGTTGGGGTGCATTATTGTTTTCAAGTTGAATCAGTCAAGTCAAGCTCGCAGAGCAGGTCTGACTTCACAATAACCTGTTTCCTCCAAGTGCTTTGGAGCAGTAAGAAAGGTTTCTATCTATCTGAATCCTCACTCAGAACATCCTTTTCTTATAATTATTTTTAAAAACACCCCACAAACAAACCAAAACAACAAACAGGAAAATAATATTAATACATTAATAACAGAAATCCTGAAGTCAGAGGCTTCCTTACATGAACTTACATAGAATTTACAAGATAAAAGAAACCATACCTTTAAGACATAATCTTATAAGATACCCTTATAAGCACAGCTTTTGATTGTATTAACTAGTTTTAAGGCATCTGTCACAAACAGATGGTAAGTGTACACATTGAACTTTGCTTGATGGGTCTGACCTATATAATTTAAACTCCCTCCTGATTCCCTTGCTGTCCCAAAAAACTTTGCTAAAAAAAAGCAAAATAAGCTTCAAACTCACTTTCCCCCCCTGAATGAAGATTCACCATGGGAGTTAATGTACTGAATTGAGTCCATTACAGCAAAATCAAGCAATATTGTTCTAAATGTGTTGACTTTGCCACACACTGAAATGTTGATAAGAACAGAATGACTGTAGTGATGGCACTGAACTGAAGAACACTGGGTTGGGCTCTCTGCTGTCATGAAAACTTGGATAGTGAGCTTGGGCAAGGAAATTAGTGAATCTCCACCTGTAAAATGAAAGTAACAATTTACTTAGATTTGTCCATTCAGTCCTTGAAAGGGTAAATCCTCAGAGCCTGTGACATCCTGTGTGCAGACACTCATGAAGACACTATGTAGCTGGAAGGTCAGGGTTTGACTGAAAATTGTTTTGAGAAGCATCTCTATCCTGAAGTAAGGCACCCAAGAGAACAGGACTGCAATGTCAATAATGAGCACTGCATTCTGTGGTCTTTTCCTGAGCCAAAAGCAAATGTTCCTGCAAAATATGCAATTAACAAGATGCTAAAATTGTTCTGCGGCTATGAAAGTGCTTAGAAACATTCATTTTTAGCTCTCAAATTATTCAAGTGGGATTTTTAAGTGACTGCATAAACACAGTCTTTGTCAGTTTCAGATTGGTGTGCCACCTTATTCCTACACCTGTTTCAGGAAATCTCCTGGAACATTCTGATTCCCTCTCACTGGCTCTGCCAAAGCAGCCAAGCGTTTGTCATCAGCTACAGCTTCACAGCTGCACAGAGCACTCAGATCCAGCCAAAGCACAGAAAGCCTAAAAGGGGCAGGGGAGGGGTGGTGGGTGCCCAGGCAGTGCAGGGGTGCCGCAGCACATGGAGCAGGTGCTGGTGGCAGCTCAGTGCCACACAAACAGCTGTGGGACCAGAGATTACAGGACAAGACACTTCAGCTGCTTAGGAGGGAGTTAACCAAGCACCTACATTTGGAGTTAAAAGCTAAATGCATGACAGAGTTAAAGCATGATCTGTGAAGTGAATATAGCACTTGGCACTCAAGAGTGCCAAGGTTCTTGGAACCCTCATAACTAAGTAGTATCCACAGAACTTCTTGTATTCCTTCCTGAGCCTAAAACTGAATACCTCATGACATCAGAGAGATGAAGGGAGATGGTTCACTGACCCCCAGGTAAATCATAAATGTTTGAAAAAACACTTGGATTATTTTTATGGACTTTGCCTGTATGCATGCAGTTTGGGGGCTTTCAGACACCCCAGCTGCAGAGTTGAGCATGCTTCTCTCGGTGTTCATGCTTTCTGTGGGGCAGCTGGCCTCCAACTCTGGGGGTAACGCAGACCTCTACTAATGCCATTTCCAGTCCTTTCACTAAGGACTCCTATCCAACGAGTGTTTCATATAAAACACAGGATCAGGACGAGGGTTAGGAGAGGTAAGCAAGCCCTGGTACTGTCTCCTCTCTGTGAAGGCCTGGGCCACCAGCTCACACACATTTTTGCTGCATCATCTTTTCATGAACTTGCTGGTATCATGACCTTGCTTAACAGATCTCAGGTCATCATATTTTATAATAATAAGGAAAGACAGCAGCAATCTTTTTTTGGAAACCATAGAGTTAAGCAGATCCAGCATCTCAACTGAAATAAATGGCTTTTTACCCTATAAGAATGAAATTACATCTCAAAACCCTAAGTAATGAGGAGGTTTATGTTAGCTGCATTTAGCATCCTGGCCAGCATGCTACTGTAGCTCTTCTTCTGAGAGTCCTGGACGTCTTAGATGTTTAGATCAAAGCTTGGCTTTGTTCATGGCTGTAGTCATACACCCAGAACTGCTTGGTGCCAGGCTGTAAAACCCAGCAGGTTCTCAGGGAATGATCTAATGCAAAGTCCTGCTGAGCCACACATAAGCTCCTTTTAAAACAAAGCTATTGTTCCAGCATATAATTGATCTTTTACCACCCCTTTTTGTGCCTAGCTGGGGACTCCTGAGAATAATGCTTCTGGAAAAGAAAGAACAGAAGCTCCAAATTTCCTTCAGGTCCCTGGGAATTTCTCCTATATAGTTTAGTTCTTCCTCTAGAGTAAGAAGTCCCCTCTGGTCATACGTGCATATGATAAACACATGGATGGCTGGGAAAATGGGCTTAGCTTTCTTTCCTCTTAAATCATTTCTTCAGTGATCTTGTCATAGAACATAAAGAAGGTTATTTTTTTCTCCCCTTTTTAAACTCAAATCCATGGGGACATCATGCAAAATGCAGCTTTGCAGAAAAACTGAGTGGAAAGAGTCTCTCTGTGGAGAAGAACATTTGCACATAGAATTTTTATTCCATGTGTCCCACACCCTTTCCAGTCTATACCAATTATTCAATCCCAGAAAATACCAAAAGTTTTACTTGATTGTTCTTGATTCCACTTGATCAGGGTCTTGTCAGCTACTTGTTGACAATTGTCTTGCAAAGGGTCACCTGGCCAGCTGTGGCTAATGGACAACCAGTAACCAGCCAAAGCAGTTCCGGCAGCTTGGTGAAAATTGTTTGTGTCTGCTTTGCCCTACAACAGATCCAGCTACAAATGGTAGGGCTGTGTTTCCAACCCCAGACCATCAATTCCAGGTGTACTCAATACCCCACAAGTGAAAGCAAACTGCCCTTTGCTGTCAGAGGGATCAAGAACTCACTGGCAGTATCAGTGATTGATTTCTATCTGGCAGCCTTTGACTCCAGTTCATATTGGAGTTCCAGCATGTCCAGTACAGCAGCACACAGCCAAGGTATGACTTCATTCAAGCTATAATAGTTCACTGTTAATCTCCACTTTCTGTTAGATTTTTGCACTGGCCATGTGGGGTTATAAAAGGGTGAGTGGGTCCTGCTGATCACTCCTTGAGTCTGCAGTCACCACATTAACATATGGATGGAAATCAGGGAGTCTAGACTGGTGTGATATGGTCACCGGTGAATTGTCATGGTAGGAGTTGGCACCTGCTCTTCTTTAAACCACAGCAACCCCACCACAGAGATCCTCTGAGAGAGCAGGCAAGGTAGACATCTGTTGGATCTTTTCTATACTCAAGGCATCTATGCTGGGCACCCAGTGGTACCCTCTTGGGTCTTTGAAGTACTTCATCCTGAGGTAGTCTGTGCCAAGGATGCACAGAGCCACCAGACCAGTCACAATGGGATGCTTTTAACACTTATTTCCAGTCCTCCCCCGGTCCTGCAGGAAGAACCACAGGGTCATATGTGGGGTGGGCCATCAGTCCCCTTTCTCTGGAACAGAACAAGGCTGGCTTTTCATAGCTGAGGTCTTGGTAGGAGTGGAGAGGATGACCTCCTCACCTCAGCTTGCTCAGACATTTTTTCTGACAGTCTGTCCACACCCAAGACACAGGCCCACATGGGAAGTGAAATAATCTTCCTACCCCCAAAGTCATCCAGGCAGCTCATTTGTAGTCAGTGCCACTGTGCCTCTCCAGCTTGTCATCACCAGGGGGTGGGTACATGGCATGGGTGCATTTTGTACAACTTTCAGCACATGGACCACATGCACCAGATTTCATCTCATCTTTGGATGCTTGTTGTCATGCAAGTTGTTGTAGATCACCTTCCACATGGTTAACTCCCTCAGATACTGGATACCTACTTCAGCATTGGTCCATTTGCTTTTGGAATTTGTGAGTTTTTCCTTGAAGGGATACCTGTTCTTTACACTTGTTTGACCTGTTTGTTGAAAATTTTGAGGGTTTTTTTTGTCCACTTTAGCAAATCTAACACTACTTTTTATAGCTGCAACTGCTGACTCAGCACAGTAGCTAAGCATTAGTGTCTGGCACAGAAGCACTGGGAAAAAGGAGATGCACCCATTCCATCTGTTTGTTTTTGAAAACTTCCTCATTGTTGTTGTTTTTGTGGGTTCAAGTACTGTAGGCCTGTCAGGAGACAAAGAGGCCTTTCCTGGCTGCTGAAGCCAGTCTTCAACATCTGGCCTGTCCAGAGGGAAGGAAAGCTATGTTAAAGAAAGAAAAAAAAGCCACCACAATTGTTAGCTATTTGCTAGTATGTTTAGGCAATGAGATCAGAGTGGTCAAGATGAAGTAAAGCTTGCTCAGCTCTGATTAAGAGAACTAAAAGGCTTCTGGCACATAGGTCTTCATCTTACAGCAAACCAAAGGAGTCTCTCATGAACAAAGCCCTTTTCATATTTTACAAACTGTAAAACAGCCAGCTGGTGTTTACTTGCAAATGACAAAAGGAATGACATGAAGATTTCACAGTACATTGAAAAACACTGGTCAGAAGTTAGTTTATATTTAAAAGCAGTTATTGTAAACTTGATTGTATAACATGCTGGTCTTTAACAGCAAACATCTGCTTATTCCTCTCCAACATTTATTTTCCCACTTTTCTTCTAACAAAATGTTTTTAATACTGTGGAATAAAAGTGTCTCCATGTCGTGTTCAGTCTACATGCACATAAAGTCAATGTGTGAGCTTTTTCCAGGGACATTGAATGAAAGTTCTCATGGTTTTACTACCAGAAATCTACCCCAGAATTGAGGGAGATGCCTGCCACACAGCACAGGTAAACAGAGCTTCATTTTCATGTCTGTGTTTCAAAAGGCTGTTCTTCAAACCATTCCAAGTTGTCTGTAACCTTTGGAATATTGACTACAGGGGAAAAATTATGAGAAACATTTGCTTCCAGACCTATCTCTCTAGGCTGAAAACTGATATTGACTACCAGCAAGTGACCAGCCAGGATGTGCACAGAAGGACATTGTCACTGAATTGCGTATCTGAAGACTGAAGGTTTAAATGTCCATATTAGCAAATGCACATTTCACCTTCTATGATGGCTGGGAATCTAACCAGATCTTCCTGGCAGGTATGAATCATGGGATTTGGGAGGGCTTAAATATTTCTGGGAGAAAAATATGGTTTGGATTTTACTTAACAGAAGAGTCACTAAGCAATGCTTATTCTCTGGTCTACATCATCAGCATTATGTCATTCACTCTGACAGTGCTGTTTTCTAAACGGAGTGAGGTGGACTGATGTGGTTGGATGCCAGGTGTCCCCCAAACCCACTCCATCACTCCGCTTCCTCAGCTGGACAAGTGAGACAAAATATGAGGAAAGGCTGGTGGGCCAAGATAAGGACAGGGAAATATCAATCAGTCATTACCTTCGCTGGCAACACAGACTCAACCTTGGGAAATTAATTTATTACCAATCACATCAGAGCAGGACAATGAAAAATCAAACCAAATCTTAAAAACACCTTCTCCCCATCCTTCCCTTCTTCCTGGACTTAACTTCACTCCCAAATTCTCTAACTCCTCCCTGCCAGCAGCACAGGGGGACAGGGAGTGGGAGCTGCAGTCAGTTCTCCATACCTTGTACCTGCTGCTCCTTCCTCCTCAAGCAGAGGACTCATCACACTCTTCCCCTGATTCAGCATGGGGCCATCCCATGAGAGACAGTCCTCCATAAACTTCAATGTGAGTCCTACCCATGGGGTGCAGATCTTCATGAACTGCTCCAGCATGGATCCCTTCCACAGAGTGCAGTCCTCCAGGAACAGATTGTTCCAGCATGGGTCCCCTGCAGGGTCACAAGTCCTGCCAAAAAACCTGCCTTTGCAGGGGCAGCAAACCTGCTCCTGTGGCAGCTCCTGTCTCCAAGGCTCCACAGGTACTGCCAGGACCCTGCTGTAGCATGGGCTTCCCAAGGGGTCACAGGCTCCTTTAGGCATCAATCTGCTCTGGCATGGGGTCTTCCATCAGCTGCGGGTAGATATCTGCTCCACTGTGGACCTCTGGCTGCAGGGAAACAGCCTGTCTTATCATGGTTCTGTACCATGGGCTGCAAGGGAATCTCAGCTCCAGCACCTGGACCCCCTTCTGCCTCTTTTTCTTCACTGATCTTGGTGTCAGCAGAGTTGTTGTTTTCACATATTCTAACTCCTCTCTTGCTGCAATTGCTCCTATGCAGAAACTTTTCCCTCTTCTCAAATACAGTATTCCAGGGATGATTCCTCTACCACTGATGGGCTTAGCCTTGGCCAGTGGCCGGTCTGAATTGGCTCTGTTGGACACAGGGGAAGCTTCTGGAAGCTTCTCATAGAAGCACCTGCAGCGCCCAACTAACAAAATCTTGCCATGCAAACCTCATACTTGGAGACAATGAATGGCACAAGTAGTGGAGGAGGTGCAAAATTCAGGTAAGGGGACCGATGGAAGGCCAGGCCTGGGACCTGCTGCTGTGTGCACTAGATGAGAAGTCAGAGTACTCTGAGGCAGGGGGCTTTCACTTGATTCCAGCCATTCCTGTTTTCCAGAGAGAACCTCACCTAGAGCAGTATGAACACAGAGTGACAGTGTTCACTAAAGCTGCACCAGTTTAGGAAGCAAATCCAGGACATATCCAGAGTTGTTTCTCAGGGAATTCAATTTCTCTTATCACTATCATTGCATCACAGAGAAATTTACTGTAGCATGGGCACAGGAGATGCACACTTTATCTGTACAGATTTTTCAGATCTATTTTCTCTGAATAATTCCAGCTGTGGTGTTGCTTTCTAGTGGTTTTTTTATGACACTAAACACTGAGATTTTCCTATTCCCAGAAGAAAAACTCCAATTCTTATCCTCTCAGTTACAAGTATTTTTTAAAGAGTAAGTGATAGCCAAATGTATATAAACCTGAGCACTGACTGGATATTCTTAACCTAATGACAATTCCTGCTAGTATCAGTAACAGTCTGTGTCTATCAGTGAGACTAGACACTTCTAAGCAGATGACATGGATAGACTGAAATGTCAGTCTGATCCTGCTGTTGATATTAGTGTACTCATGTCTGAATTCTGTGCAGTCTTGACAGACCAGTATCTGAGCCTATCAAGACTACAATTGTAGGCTGATGATTAAAATACCTGTAGTGCCCTGGCTGAGACTGAGATTGTGTTAAGCATGCACAATCCCATAGTCAAAAAACCTGATGTCTAAAGGAGCATACCATGAACCCGATAAAGTGTGAAACAGATTTCTTCTAACTCATTCACCCCACAAAAACCACACTATGGAGATTTTACACCTGAGACTCAACTTGACACAGCCAACATGCAGATGTGATACACACCTAAACTGAAGGTAAGAAATGGTCTAGACTTGTCAGTTTCAACAGAGCAAGAAGATCCTTTCTCAGATGAAGATGCATAAAGTTTGACAATCCAAACTCTGACTGACACAGGTGTCTGACATGACACAGGAAGACTGACCCACTTCATGTCCTCTTCCCTGAGAACCCCACCCCTCAGTCTTATTTTTCTGCTGCATTCTGATGTCTTCTTGTGTCTGCATTGTACTGATGTGTGATTCTGATGGCTCTTTCCCTTTCCACAACAAGCAGGTTCAAGTACAGTGTTAATGTAGTTAGACTGCTGTCTCTCTTAGCACAATTTATGTGTTGCTACTTGTTATGGAAAAAGCCTGATAGCTAAACATAGCTTGAAAGTTTGACAAACAACTTGTTTGTGAATACAGAGAACTGTAAATATGTAAACAAGGAATGGGATAAAATAAGTGATTATAAATGTTAATTCTAAAAATGTTTCTTGCTTGACTTCCTAGGTGACCACTAGATTGAAGGGTACATGTTGTAACATTTATAAAACACACTTTGGGGATGGAGAAGGTTTTCCATTTGTTTCTTGTCTGTTAAAATTATACTGCGGTTTAGGAATCATAAATCATGGACTGGAGCTGAAGCTGCATAAGCTGTACTACACAACCTCCCTCCTGCACAAAAATTCCCTTTAATCCATTTGTACCCTATGGTGAAGTTAATATGTCCACCTGTGTATCACCCAGTCAGTAAACACAGAGCAGGTGAAATCAGGAGGAAATTTAAATGAGATCAAAAGTTGTGTTCAAAAGAACGGCCTAAGCCATCTGGAATCCCTCAGAGCTGCCAGCCACATGAACGAGACCTGCTGGCATCCTAAGTGGAATTTCTTGCTTCCCTTTCTTCTGGAGCTGGAGGAAGTTCAAATGAACACTCAGGGAACAGTTGGCACTTTCTTTGTAAGGAGGCTCATTGTTCAGAGAGGTGAGGTCAGACACATATTTCAAGGACACACAGATTTGGACCCTGAAAGGTTTTACTTTTGTTTAGGGAATGTTTCAACACAGAAGGGGAAAAAAAAAAAGGCAAAAATGTATCAATCCCTGTTTTTCCGTTGTTCCATAATACACTTTGACTTGTCCTACATGTTTCTTTAACTGAAGCAAAACAAATCTAGGAAGCCCACAGGGAAATTTGTTTGGCTCTTTGTTTGGAAAGTCTCTTTATTTAAAATAAACGAAATAAACACAGTATGCCCCAAGACTTTGATTTCAGAGAAACTGGTCTGGCTACATGGTAAGTAAGGAAGCTGCATATTGCCCTGCTATGATTGGAATAATATGTGCAAATCCATGACAGAATGAACAGGATGAGAAATCTAAAGAAAATAAATATGCATCTTTATTCCTAAAGTCAAAACTACAATTACAGGCAGCCATGTACTTCAAACAACCATCTAAAATCATTTGCATATCAGGAAGGAACACTGTGGTTGGTAAAGGGAAGCTTAATGCAACATATTTGACACATTCAGAAATGGCTTCAGCTCTGTCATTTAGGTAAACTGAATATCTCAAACTTTGCCTTAAACATTGCATTCAGCAAGTTGCACCCCTGAGAAACAGTGTTGCTTCATTACAGAAACTACTGCCCCATTCCAGTGGGGCATTTTTTTGTTCTGAGGAAGGAACAGGATAGTTCACAAAAGTCCTGGGTAGAAGAGGAGTTGGCTGTTCCTGATGGACTTCAAAAGGACGGCAAAGGGATTTTGAAGTGTTCGTTTGCTTTTTTTCCTAGCCACTGAGACACCCAAAATCTAAGATAGATCTTAGGTACTTACCTTCTGAAATTTAACTATATGTAAATGGGTCTTCATTTGACCTAAAATTTCCCCCTCTTTCATGCTGCCTGGACATGAGACTCTTCCCCTCCACCCACCACCTGCCTCTCTTAAGATATCCCAAACTGGCATATCACTAGATTATGGCCAAAAATGCTTTAGTACTGTTTGTATCTGTTCAGCCAGTGCCTACAAGACCTACCACAGTGCTTGCTGGTGGTGGTGTGTGGCTGATGCTGAATCCAACACTGTGCTCCAAAAGGCACCACAGAACACAGAAGTATCATGACAGTGTGGGCAACAGAACAGGGTCCTGAAATACAGTCCTCCAGCCAGCTCCTGAGGAAAGCAGAAATGTTGTCTTTAGCCTGTATTTACTTTGGCCTCAGTATATAAAGACTGATATTTGCATGGGATATTAGAAAATATTTCATTATAACAGTGTTTCTGAAGAGGAGACCACATTTTGGAAGAGTTCATGAAGCAAAACAGAGTAAAAATATTCTTTCATGTCTCTAGGAGAAACATAAGTACATACATTTCTATCATGACTGAAGCCTACAATAACCTGTGTGTGCTGAGTAGTGTTTCATAGCCTAGGAAATAATTTCAATTTTAGAAACCCAGGCAGACTTTATTAACCCCACACATTCCTAGAAAACAGATACCTTCCTCTTCAGAAATCATGCTGTAAATCCAGATAGACTTTCACTAGACCTCCCAAACATACTTCAGCAGCAGACTGAATTTTAAAAAAAAAACCTTGCCACTTCAAAGTGCCTCCTATTCTGCAGGACTCTTTGGTTTTCAATTGGAAAGCTATATGCACTAGAGGCATTCAGATGGCAGTTCAGAAGTTACCTTGCTGAAAACAAAGAACTTGCTAGAAAAGAAAGGCCTTCAGCAAGTTCTCTAGTTCCCATGACAAAAACATGGATATGTACATGCAACTGTAAAAAGATGTTCTGTAAAAGGCTAAATCATAAAAATTCAGAATGAAATATTCATAACACAGAATAAAAAGTGTTTGGGTTAATAAACCAGGATCCCATGAAGCAGTGGATTGCTCACAGCCAGGGCAATCAGCTGTACCTGCATGAACACTGTAACAGGCAAAATGCATTTGAGCACAGCCAAGGTGAGATGCTGTAGGTGGAACCCAAACACTGGTGTTGGCTGTGCATCGATTCTTTAGTGCTGTCTTGTTCGCTGACACATAACAGCTGCACATGCCAGCAGGGTGAAATGTGCACTTTACTCATTATGTTCCATCAGCTTTCTCCCAGTAAGCAGGGCCTCAGTATGTATATTAGTGACTTGGGAAGACAAACATCCTAACCATACCTATCCCTGCTTCCTCTTCCTTTCTTGACCTCTTATTGCTAATTATGATATCATGTAGAGAGCATCCCTGCGGCTTGGGATGTTGGGAATCTGTCCTTGCTGGCCCACTCCAGCCCTCTCCTTATGCCTTGCCCATCCCCTGGCTAGTGGTTGTGGATGCAGAGTGGGGAAAAAAAAAAACCCTGACACTGCCAAGCACTGCATAGCAGTAGCCAAAACACTGCTGTGTTATCAACACTGATTTAGTCCCAAACCCAAAACACAGCACCATGTGGGCTGCCATAAAGAACATTAACTCCATCCAAGCCACACCCAGTACAGCTAAACAGACTGACCTCTCTCAGCCTTTCCTCGTAGGAGAGATGCTCCAAACATCTTCATGGCTCTTCACTGGCCCTGCTCTAGTGTGTCCACATGTCTCTTGCACTCAGTCAACACTCCAGGTGTGTCTCACCAGGCTGAGCAGAGGGGAAGGATCACCCCTCAACCAGCTGGCAGGGCTCTGCCTAATGCAGCCCAGGAGGCTATTGGTCTTCTTGGCCACAAGGGCACATTGCTGCCTCCTGGTCAACTTCATGTCCACCAGCAACTCCAGCTCCTACTTTGCAAAGTTGCTTTCCATCTGGTCAGCTCCCAGTACATACTAGTGCGTGAGGTCTGTAAGACAGCAATGCAAGGTGGCCTAATGAGACACATGGTACTGCACTTTACTTCTCTAGTGGGAGGGCTCATCATTTTCAGATGAAACTAAAAAACAACTGTTCCAGATACCTTGCTGGATACTGTCTGTACACGAGGTGATGGTGACTGTTTATAAAAATGGAAATTACTCTGTTTCTGTTAAGGATGTAGAGAGCAGACTTACAGCTCCTGGGTAGACACTATCCACACAGGACTTAACCTATCAGTAGTGCTAAGGTTCTCTCTTTTTCAATGACTTTAGAGGATTTCTGCCAATGAAAGATTCTGAAAATCAATCTCTATATGTCTAGCATGTTTTGCTTTGTGCAAGTTAATCAATATATCTATAAAAGCATATCAGGCTGCACAGGCTATTAAAAACTGTGTCTAATTTTCATGACGTGCAGATGATTAGAAAATGTTTCATATTGTTTCTAACTGATACTATGTCCATGGCAAAAGAATTCAAGTTTTGGTAATGTCAGAGGTCTGAACAATGGTTGACTCTTACAGGAGTGATCTGCAATATTCAGCAAAGAGAAAATAAGGGTTTCAAGGATCTCATCTGCAAATACAAGTTTTTCCTTCATTTCTGAGAATCATGGACAATATCTGAGTTCAAGCATTACATCCAACAGGGGAAAGATGTAAATTTAGCCCTCCTGTTTACACAGAGGCCATTAACAGAAATAGAAGGTGGTGGAAGCTTAGGAGTCAGTGACCACAATTTCCTTACCTTTGTTCTGTGTAACTAGAACAGCGTCCAAACCAGTAAGCTTACAAACATCCTTGGGACTTGAAAAGCATCAGCTTTCTACCAAACTGAAAACAATTGACTGAATTTGGTTAGGACATGACTCTAAAAAGAAAAATGTTAATTAGGAGATATTTAAGAATATTTCACTAGATGCTAAGAAAGCCACAATACCACAGCTGGGAAAGAAGGCTGTGCTGGTTCCAAAACAACATGACTTAGTAGGAGCACAAAATAAGCTAAAAACATTAAAAAATACATGAATGAAAGAATGAATTGATAACAGTTAATATACATAAGGAATAAAAAGCTAATAAGAGAAACAAAGACACAGAGGCAGAATTTTATGGAAGGAATGTCTTAGAATAAAAAGACTTTCCTTAACAGACCAAACCAAAGAAGCCTAACCATGATGCTGGTTTACCACTAAGGGGAAGTGGTGGTGNAGGCTAAATCATAAAAATTCAGAATGAAATATTCATAACACAGAATAAAAAGTGTTTGGGTTAATAAACCAGGATCCCATGAAGCAGTGGATTGCTCACAGCCAGGGCAATCAGCTGTACCTGCATGAACACTGTAACAGGCAAAATGCATTTGAGCACAGCCAAGGTGAGATGCTGTAGGTGGAACCCAAACACTGGTGTTGGCTGTGCATCGATTCTTTAGTGCTGTCTTGTTCGCTGACACATAACAGCTGCACATGCCAGCAGGGTGAAATGTGCACTTTACTCATTATGTTCCATCAGCTTTCTCCCAGTAAGCAGGGCCTCAGTATGTATATTAGTGACTTGGGAAGACAAACATCCTAACCATACCTATCCCTGCTTCCTCTTCCTTTCTTGACCTCTTATTGCTAATTATGATATCATGTAGAGAGCATCCCTGCGGCTTGGGATGTTGGGAATCTGTCCTTGCTGGCCCACTCCAGCCCTCTCCTTATGCCTTGCCCATCCCCTGGCTAGTGGTTGTGGATGCAGAGTGGGGAAAAAAAAAAACCCTGACACTGCCAAGCACTGCATAGCAGTAGCCAAAACACTGCTGTGTTATCAACACTGATTTAGTCCCAAACCCAAAACACAGCACCATGTGGGCTGCCATAAAGAACATTAACTCCATCCAAGCCACACCCAGTACAGCTAAACAGACTGACCTCTCTCAGCCTTTCCTCGTAGGAGAGATGCTCCAAACATCTTCATGGCTCTTCACTGGCCCTGCTCTAGTGTGTCCACATGTCTCTTGCACTCAGTCAACACTCCAGGTGTGTCTCACCAGGCTGAGCAGAGGGGAAGGATCACCCCTCAACCAGCTGGCAGGGCTCTGCCTAATGCAGCCCAGGAGGCTATTGGTCTTCTTGGCCACAAGGGCACATTGCTGCCTCCTGGTCAACTTCATGTCCACCAGCAACTCCAGCTCCTACTTTGCAAAGTTGCTTTCCATCTGGTCAGCTCCCAGTACATACTAGTGCGTGAGGTCTGTAAGACAGCAATGCAAGGTGGCCTAATGAGACACATGGTACTGCACTTTACTTCTCTAGTGGGAGGGCTCATCATTTTCAGATGAAACTAAAAAACAACTGTTCCAGATACCTTGCTGGATACTGTCTGTACACGAGGTGATGGTGACTGTTTATAAAAATGGAAATTACTCTGTTTCTGTTAAGGATGTAGAGAGCAGACTTACAGCTCCTGGGTAGACACTATCCACACAGGACTTAACCTATCAGTAGTGCTAAGGTTCTCTCTTTTTCAATGACTTTAGAGGATTTCTGCCAATGAAAGATTCTGAAAATCAATCTCTATATGTCTAGCATGTTTTGCTTTGTGCAAGTTAATCAATATATCTATAAAAGCATATCAGGCTGCACAGGCTATTAAAAACTGTGTCTAATTTTCATGACGTGCAGATGATTAGAAAATGTTTCATATTGTTTCTAACTGATACTATGTCCATGGCAAAAGAATTCAAGTTTTGGTAATGTCAGAGGTCTGAACAATGGTTGACTCTTACAGGAGTGATCTGCAATATTCAGCAAAGAGAAAATAAGGGTTTCAAGGATCTCATCTGCAAATACAAGTTTTTCCTTCATTTCTGAGAATCATGGACAATATCTGAGTTCAAGCATTACATCCAACAGGGGAAAGATGTAAATTTAGCCCTCCTGTTTACACAGAGGCCATTAACAGAAATAGAAGGTGGTGGAAGCTTAGGAGTCAGTGACCACAATTTCCTTACCTTTGTTCTGTGTAACTAGAACAGCGTCCAAACCAGTAAGCTTACAAACATCCTTGGGACTTGAAAAGCATCAGCTTTCTACCAAACTGAAAACAATTGACTGAATTTGGTTAGGACATGACTCTAAAAAGAAAAATGTTAATTAGGAGATATTTAAGAATATTTCACTAGATGCTAAGAAAGCCACAATACCACAGCTGGGAAAGAAGGCTGTGCTGGTTCCAAAACAACATGACTTAGTAGGAGCACAAAATAAGCTAAAAACATTAAAAAATACATGAATGAAAGAATGAATTGATAACAGTTAATATACATAAGGAATAAAAAGCTAATAAGAGAAACAAAGACACAGAGGCAGAATTTTATGGAAGGAATGTCTTAGAATAAAAAGACTTTCCTTAACAGACCAAACCAAAGAAGCCTAACCATGATGCTGGTTTACCACTAAGGGGAAGTGGTGGTGTTGCTGTCATAGAGGACAGTGATTTATTCTGTACTTGGGAAGACAGCCCATTGAGACCAATTGTTCCCCAATCCTTTCACAGACATTTTTGAGCCTGAAGACTTAATCTTCCCATATCTAGACTTTATTCCTCCTGTATATTTTCTTGTCTCTGTTTTCCTTTTCTATGCTGACCCAGTTGTGCTTGGTACTTTTCTACTTTCCAGTTCAGTCTCATGTCATAGGTAGCTGACAGGAAAGCCAAATATGAGGATAACTCCTTGCCCTACTCATGCAGCTTTCATATAACTTCCCTGTCTTCAGAAGACTAAGCTGAGTTTAGCCAGCACCCCTTTGAAAGAAAACTAAGCTCTTGGCAAGTGTCTGCTAACACCATTTCTTGCACAGCTTCAAGTGATGCCAGGAGAGCCACTAGAGCTCTGCAGATGCACTTGTGCTTTCCCTGATGGTGTGGGATGTAAACCCTGCTTTGGAGAAGGTACTGTAATTAATACTGACGTAGACAGGCTAGCAGAAAACAGATCCTGCCACCATTTTTAGACCTCAAGGCTGCAAGGCCATTATTTTCCTCTGTACTACTAGTGACTGGTTAAGTTGTCATACCAGTGCCAAGGGAGCATGGCAGTGCATAAATGAATGAGAAACTGCATAAATTAGGTAGAAATGAAGGTGGAAACATCACTGTCAAATTACTGTCCAGTACTGCAAGGTCCTGCATGAAATCCTGCTCTGGTTAATGCTTTTATAGTGATGACCAAAAGAAAGAAAACAGGAGACTCTGAAGAGTCTCAGAAATCCCACTGACACCAAGAGGCACTGAATCCTGTGGGTAGCAGCTAGATTTTGTCTCCTTTGTGAGTAGGTGTTGTGGGCACCGTTCCTTCCCAGAAATCCTGTAGGAATCTGAGTTTCCAAATCTCCTAAAACCCAAGTTCCTAATTTCAGTGCCACAGCAGAATTCACAGAGCAGATGAGGGAAACCCCTCCCCTGTTTGGCTGATGAGACAGATCTCCCTAGGACACATCTACAGGGCTGGACCTCACACAGAGCCCAGCCATGAGGTTTCTCCTGCTCTCTTGGCAGAGGACACAGGTTTCAGTCCAGTTCCTTGCCTCTTACAAGATTGTGAGCTTCTCTCAGACTCTCCTGTTGAAACAGTTTCTGTTTGCTTAAATTAATTACATATTTGCCAGGACAGAAAAATCATGGCGATTCAGAGATGAGCTGTAAGAATAAGTAAAGGCTATTTGCAGTTAGAGTAAGGCAGGGAAAGCTGAAATCGTGTGTACCTACCTACTTAAGTACATCTGCTATTGGAAGGTGTTTCTCCTGAGATGATGTTAGGAATTTCCATTTAAATAAATTCAGAAAATAACACCCACAATCCTAGTAACACAACTGCCATCATCTGAAGGGATCATCCATGGCTGGAAACCAGGCCTTGCAGAACAGGGTTGGTTTTATTTCCCCTTGTGTTTTGCTGTATCAGAGTGGTCTGTTCTAGTCTTACCACACGGTGGAGAATAACAAGCAATTCATCTGGTAGAGAACAAGCAATTCTCCTTTCACTGAAGTAACCCCACTCATTTTTAAAAACATTTTGTAGATTTGCAGGTTCCTACCTAGTTTATGCTCAAAAATATTTCCAGTTATTCTCAGCTTTCACAGGCACACTCCCTTCCCTCCTCTCTCTGGCTTCTCCACTTCTTCTTCCGAGGAAAATGTCCTTCATCCATTTCTTTGTTAAAGATTTAAAATTTGGAAATGACAGCTAAAAGGAAAAATGTCCTTGAGTTTGGACTAAACCAACCAGAAAACTTAGCAGAGCTTTTCTGGGAATATTGGACAATTTAAACAGAAGACTTAGCTGGAGGCTCGGGGTGTCAAGGAAGGTAAATAATAAGGCTGGCTGTCGCCTTTTCCGTTCTCTGACTTGGATTTACAAATCATCAAATGATAAAGAATGCATTTCTGAAATTTTGGAGGGAAGGAGAACTATAAAAACTAGCCAATTATTTACACTTTCACGATAGCAAAGGTGTTCAAAGCAGTTAACCTGAAGTAAATACCCAAATAAATACTGCTTTAAACTCAAAAAACTACAGCCCACAGGCAAAATCCAAATCAGTCATGGTGTGAACAGAATAGCAAAACCTCAGAGAATGGCAAGTATCACCCTAGAAATACATGGACTATGTAAAATCTGCTGACATGTAGTAGGGACACAGTAAAGACCTTTTTTGAAGAGGGTCTTCATGGGCTGATAGTCACTAGAGTTTGTTTTGGTGGGGGAGAGCATCTTAATGGCATCCTACAATTTTGGTACCTTCACAACCACTGCTCACTCCAGCAGAAGCTCTCTCTTCTCTGGAATGAAAACTGTGGCTGTTTTTTAAAACCTGAGGGATGGAGTGTAACAGAAGTCTGCAATAAGCCACACGGCTAAGCCTGACTTCTGCCTTTTCAGTTACAGATGGACTTCCTAATGTGGAAATGTCATGACTACTCAACAGCCCCAATGTTCATTAACATTTAACAAAGAGTAAGGAATACTTGATGCCATTGGCGTAATTTCCATACTCTCAAGGCCACTGAAAGTATGAAGCAAAATTCTCTTAAGAACTTTGCATGATGATGCCTACTCAAGTACACTCCTCTATGCTGCCTGCAACCCCCCCTTGAAATCAGCAAGGAATATCTACCTGATAAAAGACATGGTCAAAAGCTCAAGCCAAAATCTATATCCTCTGATGGATAATTCACAAGAGAGAATTTTGCCCTTAAGTACTCAAATATGCCAGATTTCTATGTCTTCAACAGTTTTGTGACAAGGAAGAACATTCATTTCATCCAATGAGAACTTTTAACTTTATTTTGAAGAAAAAGTGGAGACATTACAAAGAAAAGCACTACAGGGGTGAGACAGTGACTAAACTGAGCGAAATTAGTTAAAGCTAGAAGAGAAATAAACCTGAAACATTGAGTTTTTAGACAATTGCACAAAATGTACATGTCAAAGGGCAGGGATGAGAACAGCAGATTAGTGCTGAGACATTCTCAGGAGAAGCAAGTTTACTCATATAAGATATGGGACCATTCAGACACTGTGAAATGACTGAATATTATAACTAACATGCCAGACACATAACTGAATGCAGAACTCTCACAGATATGGCATATCTTAACATAAAATAATTACATGTTTTTCAAAACTAAATAAATATACATAAAATTGATAGTTTCAGCTTTAGTGCCCAAGCAACAAAATGCGTACTTAATCCGACACTGGAAGGAACAAAATCCCACAGTCATTACAAAATGATGAAAGTATCTAAAAGACAGTGCCATTTATGGACACTAGAGGTTACTAGCTTGTACCCAAGAGGAATCTTGTTTGTTGTTGTTGTTTTGAATAGGTTATTTTTGAAGAAAAGAAGCAATTTTCATGGTTGTATGTGAGCCGGGAGATGACAGTGACTGGGTTCAAATTTTGTTGGCTTTGGCTCACTGTGCTGTACTGAGCAAATCACTTCACTCTGCCTGTGTCTCTTAAAGGATAAACATCAATAATTTCTAGCTGTGCAACCTTCAGACTGTGCTGCAAATTCTTTGGTTGTCATTTGCTATTGGTGTGAGTGATCTTCCTCCATTTGAGAAGGGCTGCTTTCTTCAGTGATTTTGTCCTATGTTTTGTTCTCTTATACATTCATTATGCAATATTTAATTGAGTATTTAATTATAGGTTTCTACCCACAGCTACCATTGGTAATAACACAAGAAACAACAGAAAGTGGAAGAGCCAAGATGGACATGGAAGACAACAGCTAGAAACAGAGAACTGGGAGAAAAGCTCATGGGTAGCAAACACACAAGGGAGAGCTCCAGAGAAAATGGAGTTTGTTACAAAGGCAGCAGATACCTTTAGGGGTTCAGCCAAGAATGACAGCTGCACCCCTGCCAGGAGGCACAAGGTAAAACTGGTTTCTCTTTCAGTCGTGGCTTGACATCTGAAGATATATGCAATGTAGTGCAATGCAAAGGCCTTTTGGAGGCAACTCGCAGCAGCAGAAGACAAGCCTTGCTGCTCGCTGTGTGATCTGACAGTTTTGCTTGGACCACAGAGTGGGAACTTCTGGTCTAGTTTCTTACAGAGGCTCCTTGCAGTTCATTCCCAGAACATGTTTTCTGAATCAGGTGAGGATCTATGCATGCTTTGTAGAGAAGGTCTTGTCATTTGTTGTTTTGGGTTCTTAGGACACAGACACCCATTCCAGAGAGGGGAGACAGAGAAGTTTTGCAGAAGTTCCAAGGCTCCATGCAGCAGGGAGCTACAACTGTCCTGAAAATGGTAATGGGGGATATTTGTCCTCAGAGCATTCTCAGGTAGATATTCCTGTCAAAGAATCGCAAGAGAAAAAAAAAAGACACATGTAGATAACAAAATGCTTGTTTAGCCAGCTCTGAGACAAGGTGCATGACAGGTCTCAACAGGCAAGCAAAACAGACGAATGTGTGAAAAAACAGGAAGTTTGTTTGTTTGATTTTTTGTTAGTCTTCAGATTTGTTTTTTTTCCTTTACATTTTTTCTACTGCCATGCTGCAGGACACCTCCTCCCCTGGCACAATTTTTCTTCACCTCCCCTACTGACATTTCATCCAAGTCTTGTGGTGGCCTTTCTGCCTTCCTGTCCCAGGGGTGTTCCTGACAGTCTGTAATCAAGTAGAATCCCCGTACTGATTTATTTCCTGCCAGTGCCATTGTGGCATACTGAGTAACATCAGAAACTTCTGCTAAACTGAGCAAATGATGGATCAAAATAAGAAAGCCTTCTGTTGAACCAAAGATGCCTGTGACTGAGAACAACAACAACAAAAACAACAACAAAAAGAGATAATTTGTTGCTTAAGTCACAGAAACACTTAACTGACTCAGGGCTTACTGCAGAAAGGAAGGGTAAAATCTAATGCAAAATGAGAGGTATATACCTATTCTTCCTCAAACAAAAAGCCACTTCATTTCTACAGGCCTTCTCTATCCTTTAACAACTTCCTTATATACTTAATCTGTGCATTGTAATTGCATCAACACATCTCAAAGCATCCTAACTCAGGGGATTATTTCAATTCTTTGTCAGAAAAGCACTAATATTTTCTAAGAAAGACCAACATCTGCCTCAGGTGAATCTGAGTAGCTGTTCTGCAGGCAAAAAGCTTTTGTTGTGCTGAGCCCTTGTGCCTCAGTTAGCAAACGCCAGGTGCCTGTCCATTCTGTGGGCAGCTTAGTGCTCAGGTAAACCTGATCTTTACATAAAGAAACTCACATACTGTGTTTCAAAACGAGGGAAAGACAAAGTCCTCCTCCCTTTTTTGACAGTTAAATTTAGGGAGAGAAGAATACCCTCACGCTTCTCTCAAAAGTAAAGTGCCAGAGGATTGGGGTGTTCCAAGTCAATTGAGGAGAAATTTTTCAATTATATAAGACATATGATTTGAGTTAAATCACATAATGTAAACATTGAAAAAATAGAAACTGGAAATTACAATGGTTCATTAAAAATACAAGCATGAGGTGTTGTCAACACTGTGAGACTCCTTTTTTTTTGTTTGTTTAATTTCAGTTCAACTAAATCTAGCAAAATTTATCCAGAATGTTTCAACCACTTCCTTGCAAAATGTAAGTTCACTTTTCCTGTCAGTTCTATACTCCACTCTTTTGGTCCAAATCAGCCTCTTTTCACACAGTGTCACACTTTTATACACATATAATCTGTTAGCAATTAATGTAGCAGGTGGTGCTCAAAATCATAGTGCCAGCTGCCCTTCTTTGTGACAAGTATTGAAGCTCTGTGCAGCCTCACAGAGATCTTCCCCTATATACAGCTTCCCTACAGGGAGTTCTGTGACTTCCAGATAAAGGGATTTTGCTCATCAGCTTGGTTCTGCTTTTCCATATATTGCTCTGAACAGCAGCAGATGATAGCCCAACTTCTTCTAGACTTTGTGTTGTTCAGAACTCTGGTCTCAGACTAAAACCTGACATGGTAAATCAGAGTGGCCCCAGGGCTGGCTGCCAGTTTTGGGACAACTCCCCACAGGCTTTGTTAGTGTTGGTCACAGTTTCTGGCTGGCTGGATGCCAATGGGATGCTTCTTTCCCACAGATCCTCTTCTTTTCCCCGTTGTCCTGTTTAGTCTCTTGCAGCCGCTGCTGTGCTGTCTCAGTGATGGGTCTAAGCCACTACAAGGTTTTGTGAGGCTAAATCCAGGGAGGCAGATTTCCTGTAGTTCAGTCTTAAAATCATACAGAAAGTGCAGGGAAATGAGGTGCTTGCCTGCTGGGGCAGCATTCCCAAACTCAAGAGCAGCTCTCCATCTCCTCCAAGGAAAACGGCAATGGCGTAGATGGAGGCATCCCACAGATAAGTTGTCACAGGTGAAGAGCTGCTCAGAACCTGCAGCTCAAGCTGTATACAACCTGATTTAGAGCTATGCTATGTCCAGGGAGGATGGGCAAGGGGCACTTTGCTGTCGTGTCTCAGCTTCCTTCAACAGGATCCCTCATTCAAGGATCTTCCAAACACTAAGGGAAGATGGAATCCATCCTTCTTCAGCTGAGACCACCATTTGAAGGCAGCTAAGGATCTAAGATGACATCCTCCTCCCATCCTGAAGTGGTCCTAACTTCAAACAAGAGCCTGTACTGCAAGCAAACTTAAAGTTTGCATCACAGCAACATTGCATACAATTCCAAGAGCCGAAAAGAGAGCCTGGCAATACCTCCCAGAAAACAGTCATATTACAACACTTATTCAGAGAGTAATAACTTCAGGGTTAGTGCATTCAAGGCACTCTCTGCTCCAGTCCTCTGCATGGGAATAGTGAGCAAAACAACATGAAGAATACATTTCATCTGTAATGATCTGCATATGTGAATGGCAGAGCTTGAAAATCATGTGGGCACATTCTGCCTGACAGAAGAGCAAGCAGGAGCTATTCTCTGTTCAGAAGTCCTGGATGGACTTTAAAAGCTGGTGAATAATCAAGATACAATTTATCAATCCCACTTTGAATTAGTCAGTCTGTTGTACAAGACAACGAGAAGATAAAAGCAGAAGTTTCTCTTTTTTTCCTATACATATGTGATGGCTTTTCTCATCATCAAAGCACCTCCATCAAAGCTTTCTATATTTTCCCACAGGACCTCAGAGAAGAACATACCTCTGAAAGAAAAAAACCTGTATTTCACTCATTCGCTATTCAGTCAGTTTTGACTGCAGCGAATTCCCAGTGCCTCCATTTCCTCTGAGCAGTGGTGAAATACACTGACAGTGAGCAATTTTAACCTTCAGCTAGTTCTGTAGTGGTGTTAGGTGTGTAGTAGTACCCTCATATGACTTTTCTTTTACTGTAGTGATTCCACTGAGTGATGAAATGTAGTCTCAGATGTATGCTTTACCTGTTTGCTAAGAAAGGGAGGCAAAGCACAGGTCACTGTACAGGAAAGGAAGGGAAGAGGAAAGCCATGCCCATCCCAATCCTTTTCAGGCTGGAGCCTTGCTCCTATCTTCCTTTAAGCTTTTGCAGTTTCTGCCTCATCTTACTCTGAGAAAAGTTGCCTTCATGCGGCAGGTCATTTTTTGTTGTTGTCAACTTGAATAACTACTACTTTCTCACTTTTGAGGGACTTCAACACTTTTCATGGCAAAATGGTACAACATCACACAACAAGCCTCCAAAAGCATTTGGAATTAAAAGAGGAGTATCAGCTTTGGGAGAACTTTTCCCCTTCTGATGTTAAAACTTTTGGCAAAAAGCCCAGACCTAGGAGAGCCAGAAACACAGTGTTCTTACAAAAGGAGGGGCTTGGGGTGATGTTTTGGGTACTCTGGGGAGTTGGTTTGTTTGGGATTTTTTTTGTATACTGTGATATTAGTAGCTAAGCCTTCAGAAAAAATAAAATGCAACAGGCCAGAGAAAACTCCCACAGAGTCAGTATCTAACTGGGAGGGCTTGTAACACAGGAGAAAGAAAAACATACAACCAAACTTGATGAGGAGAAAAGCAGAAGCGAAGGAAAAAAACCCAATAAACAACGGAAACTTGTGACTGGTTCACAGCAGGAGTGTAGGTATCAAAAATGGCCTTGTTGGTCACCAGATGGTACACTGAAGTCCCTGCAGTGTACTGGAACAGAGATAAACCATTCCGTTCTTTCCATAATTTCCCTTGGAAGCCTGGAGACACATCACAGGTCTTGTGTAAGAAGAAATGGATGTGAAACAGAAAGCTGGATAAATGAAACATCACATGCAGGTTAGGTACCACCGTGTTGCTGTTTGTTTGTTGTTTGTTTGTTTGGGGCATACAAGAAAATGTGCTTGATCTATTCAGCAATGAACAGAAGAGGGGAAAAGGCAGGCAAGAGGGGAGAAGAGATGAGGCAAGCAGACAGACGTGAAGAAAGAAAGGAAAGATGGAAGGAAGGAAAGAGGAGTAGAAATTTTTCAGTCTGACAGCTTTTATGTGGTGGCTCCAACCTGTTTGCCATGGAGACGCTTCAGGAGGGCATAAGCCAAACTCAGAATATTTGTTTATGAGGTAAGTCCTTTCCTGAAGACCAACTTACGGGATCAATAGTCAGTATCAGCACCAATGACACTGCATGGTAACCTGCTAACAGGTGAGAGTGGTAAAAAACCAATCTCCTGCCTGTGCAAACCATGTAGTTATAGCTTTGTTATGGCAGATATGCTTCCAACTCCCTTTTTTCCTGCTGCTGAACTTCAGCAAGTACCAGCATTTCATGTGTGGGCAGTGCTCTGGTCCCTCTAACATATCCTCAAGGCTGCACAGGGCTTCAGAGACCAGGGACAAGAAACCAGACACCAGAGACCATCACCTTCTCTGCAGGCTGCTGCTTGAGGTGTCATCACTTCATACACCAAGAGAGAAATGGTTAGGGCAAGCTTATCATTACTTTAGTTCTAATAGCAGTCAGTGCTCACCATACAGACTGGTAACACCTGTAAGGTAACAAATATAACAGCCTGATGCACTGTGTGTCCTTGAAGTAAAAAGGTATACATAATTCAAATATTCAAAATATAGACCCACTTCAACTCAAAATACAGGCAGTACCTTAGTCAAAGGTGCTCAGGTCTCCTTTCCCTAGTCACTGGCAAATAGAAACATAAAAGCAAGTTGGAATTTGACACGGGAGATTTATTATGGGTTATCTTTAATATAGAATGCATATTTAAATTATTTAATTGGTGTATTTCAACCTTTTTACATTAATCCAAAGACATAAGCCTCTGGCTGAGACAATTTCCTTCACAGGGTCCCATCTATTTTTTTTCCATAATTATTGTATAATGAAAAATCTAACCACGCACAGGTGGCAGGGTCCAGGTCTCCTTCATCTATATCAGCGGCCAGAGCTTTAGGACAGAGCTTTTCCACTCTTCATGATTTGCAGCCTTTCCAGTGGATGCACAGACCCATCTATAGCTATTTTTTAAACAAGGCTATCATCTGCAACTTTGGAAAGGTCAATGACTTCCTCCCCTTTCACCCTTGTGAAGCCACAGCCCACAAGATGAAACCCACCCATCTTGTGTAGATGGCACAGAGCCATGTCCTTGCATCTGGAACTCAACTTTGCATTTGCAGTGTTGCCACCTCAAGGGGAGTCACAGAACATGCTCCCGTGTCCCTTAAAACAGACAACACTCAACACTAAAGACACTTGTTCCTCAGGAGGGGAACTGTTTATTGGAACTGCTCAGGCTCAAGGACTCTGGTCATGGACATCACTAGTTGTACAAGAGAAAAACAAATTTGGAGGATATAAATAACATGTTTCTTTGAAGCATATCTCAAAATGGAAATTAAAAGCAATCACTTACTGAATTTCCCAGACTTTTTCTGGACATTGCTGGAGTTCTCACACTTCGTCTGAGCTAGAAATGACCACACTCTTTTCAGGCACATCCTGATTTAATGCCCAAGATCAGTTCATTTCTGGGTCTGTGCAGTTACATCAAGATCTGTCCAACGCCCTGCAATGAACAGGAACAGCTTCAACAAGATCTGGTTGCTCAGGGCCCCTTCCAGCGTGACCTTGAATGTTTCCAAGGGTGGGGCATACACCACATCTCTGGGCAACCTGTGTTACTGTTTCACTACTCTCTTTTAGTTTAAAAGTATCCCCCCTTGTCCTACCACAACGGGCTCTGCTAAAAATTTTGTCCCCATCTTTCTTACAAGCCTCCTTTAGGTACTGGGAGACTGCTATAAGGCCTCCCCACATCCTTCTCCAATCTGAACAGCCCCAACTCTCTCAGCCTGTATTGATAGGAGCCCTCTGATGATCTGACCAGCCCTCTGATCACCTTTGTGACCTCCTCTGGACCTGATCCAACAGATCCGTATCTTTCCTGTGCTGGGGACCCCAGACATGGATGCAGCACTCCAGGTGGGGTCTCACCAGAGCAGAGGGGCAGAATCACTCCCTTTGAGCTGCTGGCCACACTTCTTTGGATGCAGCCTGGGACACAGTTGGCTTTCTGGGCAGCAAGCACACATTGCCAGCTCATGTCCAGCCTCTCCTCCACCAGCTCATGCACTTGGACCTCCAAGTTCTTCTCAGCAGGGCTGCTCTCAATCTGTTCATGCCCCAGCCTGTACTGATGCTGGGGGCTGCCCCAATCCAGGTGTGGGACTATGCACTGGGCCTCATGAAAGCTTATGAGGTTCCCAGGCCCTGCTGCTCAAGTCAGTAATGATTGCTGATAACAGGTATGTGGGCTTCAAATTCCAGTTCTCAAAGGAGGAAAGTAATTTTTCAAGGCTCCACAAGATCCACATGTAGAGACCTGAACGTGGTTTTTCTTCAGGCTCTGGAAGCTTAAAGCACTCAGGGGTTCAAGGTCTCCAGGGCAAGGCAGCAAGCTGACAAGTACCTGACAGGAGATACTCATTAGTTTATTAGTTTAGCTATGTTTTGTTGGTTGTCTTTTTGGGGTTTTTTTACACAAGTTTGACAAAAAGGTGACTTTTTTCTTTCAGCGTGCAGCATGGAACAAGTCAGCTCCAGTATTTATGACAGAAATATTTCATATGATTCATGACTGGCAGTTTCTTCTTGTCATTGCTGATACTCTTGTAGAACAAAAGAAGCCTCAACAAGGCACCCAGTGAATCCCAGCAAGCTTCCTTCAGCTGCCTGTCGCTGGAATTGTGTTTGCCAGCTTGTCCTCCAGAGACAAAATTTATTATACCACTGAGAAAGAGCCTTTAGAGCATTTCAGAGTCCTGCTATGGGCACTGTTTCCAAAGACACACCATTAGGCTGTCTCTGTGCTTTGGGATCACTGTGCAGTTAGTAAGTTTACTAAGAGTTCTCAAAGAGAGAATATGGGTTGCAACGTGAAATCAAAGGTGAATGGCCGAGAAACTGCTTCACACCTGATCGAAAATGGAGAAAAATTGGAAACACTGAGCTATGGATGCATTTCCTGTCTCAGGAATTGCAATATAGTTGTGTTTGCATGGAGCTCTAGGGGCATCTAGTGGCCGTATCTAAAAGATCACCACGAATGAATACGAACACATAAAGACATGGTGTGGACTGACAGGGTTCACGTCACTGACCTGCTGGTGGTCACGGCTGCAAAACTGGTTAACCTCTAGCAGCAAGATTGCATCTTTGTGGCCAGATATTGTAGCGCTTTCACAGAAGTTGCTATCATGTCTTGCAGACTGCAATAGTGAAATACCCCTGCAACTCTGTCCATCACACCATCCTGAAGGTTCAGCAGCTGTAGGGGCAACCTGTGCTTCACACATGCCACCAGAAGCATGTCTTGGGCATGAATGAAACACTTTCCAGCCTGTAAGGAAATCAGTGACTCAGCACTGGCTAGTGGGGAGAGAGAATGTGTCGAGCAACACCAAGTCATCTGGCCCTCTGACGAGCAGACAATAGTCCTTCTGTTTCCTCTGGAGAAGCCTCTTCTCCAAGAGCACTGGGGGCCAGACAGTGAGCAGTATTGTTGCAGCTGGGTGAAAAGTTTACTAGTGCAGGGGAAACAGTATAAAAATATACAGTATATATACAGTAATCACGAGTTCAAAATAGCCTGATGTATGCCTAATGGAACTGACCAATAGCCTGAGAACAAGCTTATGATGCTCAGGTTTAAAACTGTATTTGGGTGCAGATAAGGCAGCAGTAGATCCACCTACACTTAAAAAACCCCCAAAACAAAAAAACACCTAAAAATCAAACCCCCCAAAAAACGAGTTTCATAAAAAGATTTAATTAGGAGAATAAGGGAAGCTGCAATTGTAAGTCCCACTTGTGAAAAAATTGTACAATTTCTGACCCCACTTTTGTTGCGTGGAACTACAAGTTCACACCTCATAAGGCTCCACTCAGCTCTCCTCTCCCTGAGCACCCATGACTGGTTGCTGCTGAGCTGTAAATCTCTGGCCTTTCAAAGTCTTGCCATTGGACCTCTGTGCCTGTGTCAGGTGGTTGATAGAGACCTTAACTACTTTTCCTATGAATAAAGTTGCTTCCTTCTTGCACTTCTTCCACTGCTATCCTTGTGGTATGTCTGCACTGACTGGCACCTGCCCTTCAGTCTGAGTCAATGTTTGTACACGTGTCATTTGGAGATGCCACTGGAGTTGTTGGGAAGGGAAAGCAAGGTGGAGGAGACAGGCAGCAAGTGCAGGAGCAAAGCAACAGCACTGTGTGTGTCTGAAACAGAGCTGAAAAACTGGCCAGGAACTACTGCCCGTGAGTCCTTCAGCACTGCACAGGCTGTGTGAAGTGCTGGATCTGGGTTTTCAGGCACATCTGACCCTCTGAGGGCTGGAAAGGATTTCCAGCCTGTTCCTATCTCCTGACCCTTCGGAGGATCCCTCCAGCCCAGTCCCATCATACCTCCCCAGCAAGAGAAGGCCAGTTAGCCTGGAAAGGAGGAATAACTATGAGGCTGGAAGTGAAAGCAAAGCCCACAGAGGCAAATTGGCACACAGCAGGAAACACCGAGACAACAGCTGCTTCAGGCTCACATTTTCTGGTGTTTATTATTCTTTTCATTCTGGGCCGTGTCTCCATTATTATTCTTCTTCTTATGTGAAGGAGGAAGTTTTGCTGCTGAACCTCTGTTTGTGGTCCCTGCTGTGCATGCAGCTGCCCAGATCAGCATGCCTCCAGTTTGTTGTGGATGAGCCACTGGCCCAGCTATCCACCTCATCTCTGTGTCATGTTCTCAACCCAGACAGAATCAGATGACTACTCCAAGAGAAGGCTGTCTCTGGAGGTACCAAATTCCTACAGGACTCCTATTTTAGGCATTTCCGATCATTCGTGGTCACAGAAAAAATGCTGGCTAAGACAACGAGCAGGGCTATCCTTATCTTCACAAAACCTCTCATCAAATACAAAGGCAATGAATGCAAGCCATGGTTAGGAATTCACAAAGTGCACAAGCCAAACATAGAGAGGAATAGTTGCAAAACTATTGAGTGCTGTGATGCAGAAAGCACCTGTCTTTCCTGATCCAGTACTCAAAAATGAGGCACTGTTCAAAAAATTTCCCTGAGTTACATTTATACATCAGAAAACCAGCAAGTGATAGTGAAAAACCATACACACCTTTGAGAGGAGAGACCAAACAATGTTCCATGCAGCAGCCCCAATGTTCCTGTGCACCAGACACAGAGAATTACATCCCAATGCTGGTGCGTCTTCGGTGGTGCACACGTACATCAGATCCCCTGCAAAATAGTGCAAGCCATGCTCTGAGCACACTTAGGCTTGCAGAGCTTTTGGGCTGAGCTAGCAAGTTAGATCTGTGTTACAGAGCTGCAGTAGGTTGCTGAGCTTTGCCTGGGGTTGCACGGCCACATCCAGCCAGCAATAGCACACCTGACAGTCAGCAACACTTACTTGCCTCGTTTTGGGGCAGTGTCATCACAGCCACATCCTCCCAAAGAGCTGGTTCAGGCCAAGAGAAGTCAGGTGTGCCAGCAACGACTGCACATTTTACCCTGGCTAGTATTCGAGCATTTGCTCCCTTCTTGATGGCTCACAGTGCCAAGCAAGCCACAGTGAGCCTCATCAGAGGGCTCCTCACTGGCATCTCGCTGCTGCCAGGGCAGGCTGGGAGCACCCCTAGGCTATCAAATAGGTGAAGGACATCATCAAAGGATGTGGCACCTTGCTGTCATCAGGCAAGTCCATGACCCCTTTGAACATAGGAAGGATGAGCAGGGAGCAGCACATCATGGGTCTGATCCTTTGATTTGTTAGTTACAACTAAACAACCTAAAAAGCAGCACAGGCAGCAAGTTTGCTTTCTCTCAAAATTTTTTGTGCCTTTTGCCTGGATGGGTTGCTCCTTCCCCCCTCCCAACCTCTCCATCCACATGCATCATCTCTCACACTATCACCACACCTGCCTGCTTATTTGTGGTACACCAGTGTGGTTTGGTAAGGTTTTATCAGAAAAAGACTTGAAAACCTTAGTGGTTCTTTTTAAATCTGTGGTGAGCCAGTAAGTGCTGTCTGCTGCCTGAAGGATGAAGCACAGTTAAAGCAGCATCCCGCAGGCTGGGCCTGGGCATGGTCTAACACTGCAAACCACTTCTGTGTCCTAAATTGTGTTAAGTATTTTCTATCAGCTTGTGCAAGGCCTGAGGGTTCTTCAGTAGGGAAGGACGTTCAGAAGACACCCTTTACACACGCACTTTCCGGCAGTGTGCTGGATCCACCTCTCACACACACAACCCTCCCAAAAGAATACACCTTCCAAAGGGTGCTGTTAACACAGAGGTGTTCAAATGTGTCCAAGCAGCTTCTGGCTGCCTGAGAAACCACCTATGTGGCCAGTCCCTGCTGGCTGATGACACATGGACTTGTGGGTGATTGCCTAGGATGCCTGCGCATCTCTCATCACTGCAGGGCTCCACGACAAACCCCTGCCTCAAACAAATATTCCACTAAGTGAGTAAAACTGGAGCAAAGCATTGACAAGGATAGGGATGTATGCGGATGAGTTTCTGTCTCTTCATGCTTCAGTGGAGCTGGTGTCAGGTGACATTGATTCCCTGCCACTCAGACAGATGCAACTGCTGCCCATGGATAGGCGTGAGGTAACTCATTGCAAACAATGTCAGGTAAAACTACAGTATGGTGAAGCCACTCACCTTATTTCTGTATGAAAAATTGACATAATTTAAAATACATGCTGTGAAGGTTTGAAATAGTTTTTAAGTTCTGAATTTTGAACATGAACTTCTACCTAAATTGGAAGTATCAGTGTAAAGGGCTATTTTTGCTTGAAATAATGTTTTGTTGCTTTTCTAGCAACCATTCAGGTTCTTTTGAATGGATTCTGGTAGGATCAGATTTTTGCTATAGCTGCAGCTGTGGATGAAATCAACTTTTCTGACAGGAATTCTGAAAAACTGATTTCTACCATCTACTGCTTTTACCTTCAAGGTGAAAATGATTTCAAATAATCTCAGAATAGCTTTGGACCTTTTTCCACTTGTAGGACTCTAAGTGTCTTCAAAATGGAATCAAATGCCCACTCCTTGAAAGCTTCCCTTTGATGATGGTGAAACAATCTGATTCTAACACTTACTAAAAAAAAGGAAAAAAAAAAGACATTCAGTCAAATTGAAGAGAGCATTAGTACAAGTAGGCCTCAAGGAAAACAAAATACTTATGCAGGAGACTCCCACCAACATACTTTCCCGCACACTCAGTGCTGCAATGCCACTGTTCCAAGTACAGCTTCATCATCAGACTTCATTTGCTGAAGGGATTCTTTAGGGAAAAATAAGGGAAGCATCTCTGGAGTTCGCTGGACCTCAGATTATTGTTCCATTCAGTGCTAAGCGATGAAGCTGCCTTTGCTGTGTGCTCAACAGGCAGACTGCACATAGAGAGTGAACATTCTTTGAGGTATTGAAACGTATCTTTGAGGTAGCTAAAATGACATTCTATTTTCTCATCGAGCAGTACTTAAAGAAAATGTCCTGCAGCAAGCAGCATCAAACTAATACACTGAGTTGCTGTGGTTCCTCTGCCTCAATCCTAACATTCCAAATATAGGACCCTGAGTGCACACTCAGCAATTATTGATTAGTTCTGAATTGCTAGAATGTGTTCTGTTGTCTTTATTTCCCCAGACCTATATCCATGCAAAACTTTCTGATTTTCCACTGCTTAATCACTTCTTAAATGTTGAAAATTCATGCACGTACTTGCAACATTTTAGCAGTCTTTGCAGGTTGACAGTCCTTTTATTTTTACTGGCTCAGCATACAGCTGCATGATACACTGAAGCTAAGAAAAATTGGGGATGATTCACAGTAAAATTTTGAGAACTCCATTTCTTCTGAATCAATGCAGAAACAATTCACATACAGTCCATGATCACTGACTAAATTCTACATTATTTTAAATTTACTTAGCGCTATAAGTAATCATTAGTGACAATACTACTATAACCTGGAAATAAGGCAGGGGCAAGATCTGATCTACATCCACTTTATATTTATGGTGTTCATACTTGAATATTATTTTAAATGCATACACTTGCATAAACCAGCAAAATAAAACCATCCCCACAACAATGAACAAGGTATATTGTACAGCTTTTAAGTTATGGTATACAGTAAAATTGATATCACATCCTATAGGTTATGGGATACATTAATAAATAGACAATAATATATTAATTTTGAAATTTAACAAAGAATTTTAAAAAGGAAGTAAGATATTACACACAAAGGGGCTGATTCATCATTACCGTTTTTACCCCCATTTAAAATAATGGCCCTTCCATGCCACAGAAAACTTGAAAACAAGGAAATGAATCACATTCTTTACACACAATTCAGCAGAGCCACAGTATGTTTTAAGAGCAACCTGAAATTCTGGTAGTTTAAGTGCTTGATTTTGCAATCCTAAAGTTGACTTATCCACAGTTCTTCTGCCTGCCTCTGTAATATATATACATACACACATGTATATATACACATATATAGCACTTGTCATATGGTATTCATCAACTTTGCACTTTTTGATTTGGAAGTAAATACTCAGTTTATCACTTTGCCATTGTTAATTCACACCAAAAAGGAACCATGCCATGGAAGCCCACAGATCCAGCCCACTTAGGTAGAAGCCAATGTATTGGCTTTTAATGGGAAATGGCACTCTAAGTATCTAATCTCTCTATTTATAGAATTTAAAACCCTAAACTACTTTGGAACATTCATATTTTACCTACCAATAAGCTAGCAAATATTATTTAACTACAAGTCTAATTAGATAATAGATTTTAAGTCCAATGAAACCAAGATGTTCCATAGTAATAATCATACAACTACACATACAGTTGTACCTAATTCCTAATTTTACAGTGCTGCAACTCTCCAGCAGTAACAGAAACATATGTATGTACACATGTAACAGAAAAGGCGCAAACCAGTGCTGTGGATGGACTCACGTCTGCTACTCTTATGCTCACTGATCATATTAAACAGTATCAGCAGAGAATTGCTGTGGGGAGAAGCATAAAATGCTGCTCGAGAATATCTGAAACCAGATGTCAGAAAGTGACACTTTTGATTGCTAGGGCTGCTTGTGCTTCTGTTAAGTCATGGCTTCTTCAGCTCTCATGGAGCATGAGGATGAAGTCTAACGGGGCAGCTGCACAACAGTCACAAAAACTGTTACACCTATCTGCTGCACTGGACAGTATGTCCTTTGAGCTCAGAAAGACAGGAGGCAGCCAGGGGGGCAGAGGGGTTAAAGGCAGCTGGTGATTTAATGTCTGATTTAGATTTAAAGAAACAGCATGCTTTGCACTGCAAGTTAATGTTTATTTCACAAAGGACCATCAAAACTGACAATAGGGTGCCAGGGCACCTTTTTATCGCTAATCCATCCCTTAACAACACAGGAACACAATTTTCAAAGACACCTATTTATGCATCTGGTAACCACTTTTGCCCCCACTACTTAATTAAAGATTAGAAACACTTTGGGACACATATGCATGCACACATTGAAAAAAAAGGTAATACAATTTTTTTGTTGCTGTCAGCAACAGAAAGCACCAGGTCATGTATCATCGTTTCCTGGTCCCACTGTTGCCACTGGCAGACTTATTGAAACTTCTGCTCATTTGTGGGAAGTGTACAGTTGGTGTTCTCTCAGTGGGGCCATACAGCCCTAAATTCCTGGCTGTAGCTGACTTTCGAAGAGGCTTGACACTGGGAAAAGGATTGAAGACTTGTGACTTTGGGTTCCCAGGCTGGGGCAATTTAGCCAAG
Organism: Sakesphorus luctuosus; assembly: GCA_013396695.1. NCBI lineage: Eukaryota > Metazoa > Chordata > Aves > Passeriformes > Thamnophilidae > Sakesphorus > Sakesphorus luctuosus. The sequence goes on from VWZD01008514.1 coordinate 3,590,591, forward strand.
TTTCCACTGTCTCTGGATGAGGTGGACAACTCTGATAAATGTAGCTGGCTGGACTGACAGAGTGTTGACTCAGCATCGGTTTTGCTATCTGAGGTGAGTTCCAGTGTTTCCAGTTTTAGCTGAACCACTGACATGTTTGTACTGCTGTCCGCTGAGACTGGCTCAGACGACTGCTGATCAGCTTTCTGAGTAGTCCTGTCATCCAAACCACCGCCTTCTTTTTCTCCAAAGTCAGGATGTTTGGAAGTCTCCTCCTTTGCACCAGGACTATTTGTTTTACAGCTCTCACTTTGCTCATCTATCAGCCCTATGGTATCCCCGTAGCCCAGCTGGCCTTTGGCCCTTGCAATATTCTTCCGATGAACTCGTATGTGAGTGCGCCACGGAGAGTTCAGTTTTGCTTTAAGATCTTCTTGGGGAATGGGAGACATCTTCCCTGTAGCATGACTTGGGATGTGAATCACAGCATTTTTGAGAGACCTGTTATTCAATTTCATCTTCTTTCCTAGAAGGAGGTGGTTTATCACTGGGGAATGGTTTACCTGAGAAGGGAGGAGGCTGGTAACTGGCCCCTTGTCTGAAAGAAAGCATTTAAAAGAAATACACTACTGTTAAAGAGCAAAACAGATTAATGTTCTAAGGATGCACCACCAAATTTGATGCCTCTCTATAGCAAAGGTATGCAGGACTGAGTGCTACTTAAAAAAAACCACAACCCCAAACTTAAAAATCATCACTGAATTTCACTATGTCTTGGAGTTGAACACAAAGCTTTACCTTCTATGATAAGCATTTCTGGTCCTCCCTCCCTGCTTTGCACTTATGAATAAATCCTAAGCCAGGAATACCATGAAAATAAATCATAAAAAAATTAGGTTCTTGATTTTTGGAGTAGCACTCTTCCAGCTGTGAGAGGCAATTTAGTCTCCATATGAGGTCAATCAAGTAAGCCCCTCCATGAGGCTTGTATGACTGGAGAATAAATCAAAGTACTTTTAATGGATAAACTGTATCTTATTAAACCAGAGGAGCAGACTCAGAATTAGTAATTAGATGAAAGTTTGATTAAATTACAAACCCAGCCCTGCATCATGATTAATAAGATTAGAAAGGTTTTTAGAGGGGTAGGGATTGGCAATCCTTGGGAATCAACATTTTCCTGTTTGCACTGTTTCTATTGCCTACAGCCTTTGTTCAAAGCTAATGCTTCCCTAATATTTAGAAATAAATTCCTTAAAAATTATGCTAAGAAAAATTGCAGTTCCATGTATTCTAATGCTCCTGGTAGCACCGGTATAGACAGTCTAGAAATAAAAATGCTCCACGGTGACCTATTTGCACAGTTCAGTGCTGACTTAGAAAAATGACACCTAAGTGGGGTGGAATGAGCAGGGTGGGCTGTGCACACCCACTAAAACCTTCAGCTGTGCTGTTCATGCCAACCCCTGCACTGCTAAGTCTGCCAGTAAGGGAAATAGACTCTGTAACCTGGATTGCCAAATAAGGGACTGATGTTCCGTGCAGTCCTCCCAACAGTTGCCAGCCACAACGGAGCACCTAAGCCAGTTCCTTCAGCTGTATAATTTGTCATGCCCAGATGAACTCAGAGGAGTTCAAATAATACAGACCAGCTAGAAATCTATCTGCCAGTGTCTGAACCATCTCCATCTCCCCATTTACGTTTTCCAGTGCATCAGTATGTCAATTCCAAGAATGCCAAAGATTTTAAGTTTCTAATCAGAGAGATCATTCACCATGCACTCAGATAGCAAAGACACTTTAAATACCATTGTTCAGTTGGTCCCTGGGACCTAAAAAAATCCCAGGGTCATCATCTTCAGATCCTGACAAGAGAAGAAAAAATATCACCTTCTCATTTTCTGTCTGTATGAAGTGGTACCCACTTTATTACTAATGTGTTACATATCCCATCAGTCTTTCTGATTTTGCCTGTTTGGGTAAACGTAAAAAACCTCATTTGCCTTGCCAGTAAATGAAGTATGTTTCAACATTACCTGCTCTGATATACACATGATGAACCTGCTGTTGTTGCTTCTTCTTTATCCTGGAATATTGCTTTTTCAGTGCATTAATATCAGTGGTCATACGCTCCATCATCATGCTGTTAAAAGCAGCATGATAGTCACTTCGGCAAGAGTCTATTGCGCCTGGACTTAATTCTGCAATGTTACTGGAACCGAGACTTTGTTCTTCATTCTGATCTGTATAAGGTAAGAATAGAGTGGAGGTGAGGAGTAAATTGGCATACTCAAGAATATCACAGATTATTTAAAGGGAAAATCTGTGTCTGATTTCTATCATCCTATTTAACTCTAGTCTTTAATTTAAAATTTATTGTAATATGTATAGTTAACTAAGCTGTGCTATTTACAACAAGAAGTATTACCACTGCTTAAGAATAGCAACAATTTAAGGGCAGGCTGAAGAGTACAAAAGTCAATCAACATGGCAATCCAAAGCTATAAGCACATTCCTTCAAATATCCGAAAGTACATCAAGCCATCACTGAAGTAATTCAGTAACTAATTATTAAACACTCAGTTGGTAAAAGAGGCCAACAATGCAAGTTATGAAATACATTACAGTCAAGCAGGCACAAGATTAAACAACAGACCCAGTGAAACCCCCAAGAAGCATCAAGAAACAACATCACAGGGAGAAACCTGCTAGTAGCAACAAAAGATATAGGTGCAGAGCAGCTGAGGGTCACACAACTTGAGAGTGCCTCTGACAAACAGCTGCAGAGCAAGAGCAGCAGGGCAATTTATTTTCACAGCTGTTTCTGATGCACCACCAACCTGGCACTCCAGGGTCAGGGGATAATTCTTTTCAAGGGATATTTATTTGTCTTTGCCTTAGTTTGCAACAGCAGTTTGATGTTCTGATTAAGTGCTAGCTTGAAGCAGCAGGTAGAGACTTACAGTCCCTCGGGAAGGGAAAAACAAAACACCACAGCAATCAAGAGGAAAATTGCAGCTTATAGGTCTCACCAAAACCAAGACACAAGAAGGATGAAGTGTGATCAGGTAACAGCAACTGCTACATAGTCTGGGCGTTTTTTGGTGGTAAGGTGGAGATCAGTTAAGTAAAAATGGCCTCTCTGAGGATAATTGTGAAATCACTGTCATTTCATACAAGCTGCTACAAGTTAATGAATTATCTTTGCTTTTCTTGTACGTATCAGAACTTTGCTCTCCTTGTGGAGCTTGCACAGATGTACATACAATTGTGTCAAGAGACTTTATTTTGATGTGGAGGGGTTGGAAAAGCAGTGGCATTTTGTCAAACATCCTAAACCATACCAATTTTCTTTTTTTACTGTGAATATATCCAAAGACCAAAATAATCTGAAGGTCTGGACAAAAGGGCAATGAAATGATGTGCAGAATTCACTCACTGATCAGTTCCAGTATTTGCCATGCATAGGCGAACAAAGATCAAGATGGTTTATTACATGTCATCATCATCATCATCATCATCATCATCATGGCTAGGCTTCGCGAACAAAGATTTGGGAAGGGCACTACCCACGCTTGCTGCAAGCACGCTGGTGGCTAAAAAGGCCGATATGGGATAGGCAAATCCGGTCACAAAAGGCACAGCGGAACGTCTCTTTAGGTGATATTGGTGAGGAACGGTTCTTCCTGCGTTGTCTTTTTTCGAGACTGACTCAGCATGCATTCTCAAAGGAAGCAGCAGCATCGTGAATGATGTGTCTCCATGAATCCCTGTTGGAGGCCAGAGTGGACCACTGATGGCAGTCAATATG
>VWZD01008514.1:3594630-3727803 GCA_013396695.1 Sakesphorus luctuosus
TGAGGTGCAGGTTGGTAGAGAACTTCTGTCTTCTTCAAGCTGACTTCCAGCCCAAAAAGCTCAGCAGCCTCTACAAAGCAGGATGTTAAGCGCTGCAGAGCTGCTTCTGTGTGAGCAACAAGGGCAGCATCATCAGTAAAAAGCAGCTCGTGGACAAGGTGATTCAGGGTCTTGGCGTGGGCCTTCAGTCGCCTTAGGTTGAATAGGCTTCCATCGGTACGATATCGGATGTAGATGCCGTTTTCTTCATCGAGGTCTGCTGTGGCTCTTTGGAGCATCATGCTGAAGAAGATTGTGAATAGAGTTGGTGAAAGAACGCAACCTTGTTTCACACCACTGGTTATTGGAAAGGGCTCAGAGAGTGCATCGCCATATCTGACTTGTCCACGCTGATCCTCATGTAGCAGGATGATCATTTTGAGGAACTTGGGGGTACATCCTAGCCGTTCCAAGATCTGCCACAGGCCTTTTCTGCACACAGTATCGAAAGCTTTGGTGAGGTCAACGAAGGTTACATAGAGTCCTTTGTTCTGCTCCCTACGCTTGCGTGCCCTCATTACATGTACACTCTTCAGAAAATGCTGACTACTTAACTGCTGTCTTGGAAGTACGTATGGATTTAGGGTGGACTGTTTTCCATGCATCTGCTTCTTTTGTGGGTGGGCAACATTATGGGGTTGGTTTTTTTACCATTACTGAAGTCAATCCTTAATTCACACTGTCATTTACTGTATACCTACAGCCTTCCAACTTGACTTTGAAGACATCAACAACTGCAGAGCACATCATTTGGAACCTGCTGTAACCTCTATGTGCATACAGAACACATTTGCCATAGCAGCTTTCACAGACAAGGCTACAGTTCCTGCAAGGTCATGCAGATTTAACTACATTTTCCAAAATTAACAAAATCACTTTTACCTTTCATGTGTTTTTGGTATTTTTGGAGCTCTGGTGCCAAAAACCCACTTAATGGTCCAAGACAGCCAATTGCATTTGCAATTGAGTCTTCATCATCCAAGTCATTCTCTTCATCACTGTCTCTGGTTCTGCCTAACCTTCTGTCAAATGAGAACATAAGAGAAGTTAAGAAAGCAACATTCTTAAATATGAACACTACCACACATCTTCATCTTCTTCAGGAGCATACAAGGGAGAGTGCCATCTGCCTTTTCAATTCTATGTAAACAATAACCCTATATGCCATAAACAATGCATTTCAAACTTACCCTGAAAATGAAGCTGATTTTACTGCTGCAGGGAAAGGAGTAATGTTGTACGTGTATTTCTCCCTTAGTTCTGCCAGTTGTGGGAAGGGAAACTGAGCCATGGTATAAACAGTCTAGGTGGGGGAAAAAAACGCAGCTTTAAAATTTTTGATTTAACTAACAGTCCCACAAAAGATTTCTCCACAAAAAGACTTTCAGAGTCTTGCAGTATTAAAGGATGCACATTCTTGCACTTTCATATGCTATAAGAAAATGGTCTATTTTTATGATTCTGTCAGTATTTCCTGTAAGACTGACTCACTAGAAGAATACATAATTTGGAGGAAAAAAAAGGCACTGGTGACATGAGCTGTAAGATCCTTTTCATTTCCTATACTCATTTAATAATTATTGTCAATCCCCTCCTTGCCAGCAAACCAGAAATCTTCCTCCTCCAATTATGATTTCACTTACATGAATGCATCACTGAGGATTTGGGGATCTTCCCAGAAGACCTACATTTCTGCTCAAGTATTCAACAAGGTATTAACACTAGCATAGTTGCAAATGCATTTGCTTGCAGCATTACTTTTGCTTAAGTCATCATCCAACCTGGGATAAAGACACATTGTATTCACTGAAATACCACTGCTGATTTGTTCCTACCTATTCAGCTGGCTTTTTTTTTCTTATTTTTGTACACTATTCAAGACTTTCAATCAACTGACACACAATCCACTGGGGGTCTCAACATCAGAAGAAAAAACCCCCAAAATATAATTTCTCATAGTTTCTCTGAAATATTACGGCTTTTCCACATCCTGAAAATTAAATATCTTTTGAAAGACAGCACCATAAAATTTTCTCATTAGCTATGACAAGAAATCTTTACTTAATACCACAGCAGAAAAATATGTCAGTGACACTTTCATCTGAAGGTGAACAGCCTCTATTAAGAAGAAAGAAAATTCTGAATAATTTCTACATAATGCATTCTTGAACCATGCCTTGTCTGTGCTAAATACATTAAAGAAAATTGCAAACAAGAATTCAGTACTAGACCTTTCCTGACAGAAGGGAGGGGAAAATGTTTTGCTAACGGCACTGATGTAAGCAGAAAGGGCACCCTTGTCTGGATCAGGCACAAAACAGTGCACCTCAATAGGCTTCTGTGTGAGAATGCTTTTACAGTTCAAGCCATGCACACACTGCAACGAAAGGAAGATGCCTTCAAAAACCCAGAGCACCAACTGCAGTTTTGCCACTCCATTAAACTACAATGCTACTGTGAAAGAAAAATATTCTCTAGGGCCTGAGCAGTGATACCCCAAGAGTCTAATAGACAAAAGAATTTTATGATCTGGAGAAAGACCTACCTTCAGCCCAACATTGCTGCCTGTTTGTTTGATCTCCACCACACTTTCCTGTTTGGGTTTTTTTAGTTCCATATGTGTCAACTCCCTCCCTTCATAGAGAAGGGGGTTTGTCTGGAATTAATTTCTACTCTTTATGTCAACAGCCTTTGCAGGTAACTTGTTCCATACGCCAGTTACCTTTTAAGTGAAACCGTCAACTATGAGTCCTCCATTTACTCCTTGTACCTACTGTTTTACATTATGCTTTAGCTTTTGCCTCCAATCTGTGTCTCTTCCAGATGATCCTCTACAATTTCTTTCATTTAGCACACACATTTTTAGCTTAATTATTTGTTGTCAGATTATATAACTATAGGTCTTGCTTGCCACACGGCTAAGAGATCCACAAAACAAGTTTTATGCTGATGTAAAGTTCCACTGGAAGTTACAAATATATTGTCAATCAACACCTCTGATATTATCCCAGCAACACTTCAGCATCAAAGTATTCTGTTTCTACTTTGTACAGTCTTGGATACCATTTGGTTCATCCTGGTGCATCCATTGTGCTAGAGGGAAATGGTCTTTACACAAAGCATGATGCGGCAAAGCTTGGTATCTTATTTATGGCCATAAGGGACAGATTCTGGAAACAAGAAAAGAGACAAGGAAAAAACCTCTCCATTCTCACCTTGAATCATCTGACAATCCTTTGCCTTACCCTAAAAATGCAATAGCATCTACACTCTCAGCAGGACACCATATGGTAGGCTGTGGCTTCCCAAAGAGAGGAAGCTGCTTTGCAGACAGCTCAAATACATTTGCCTCAAGAGCTGCCTCGCACTCGTTTAAAGCTCTTCTCTCTTTTCACTTTCATGAAGAAAATGAAACAAAAAACCAATACAAAAACAAACCCAAAAGATAACAGAAAAAGTGCTAAAGTAGAAATTTAATAGTGAATACCATCAAACAGGGTAACTGTGAAACAGTCTAAAATGCTAGAGTGCCACAGATTGAACCTATTCTCTCCATCCTAAGGGATGCTGCATCTCCTTTTGGCTTTTCATCTCCTCTACACTTTAATGTTTCTAGGTATACAAACTGAGTTAGTTTAGCTGCTTATAAAAATGCTTGCTTTCTGAGAAGGCATGGATTCAATGTAGCACACGCTGTTTAGAATATTTGCAGACACCTGGTGTACAGCCTTCTATCTGCATTATTAACAGCCAGTAAAATTAAATTACTGAATACTGTATTTAACTTCTAGTCCTGAATACATACCCAGTCTAGAATCGGATGAGTACAGCACTCACCTTTTATTTACCCAAACTGTTCAATCTGAAAAAGAAAGAAGCTGTAGGCTTGCTTGCTCCTCCAATCCCTTCACACCCTCCTCAGGAAAACATTTTAAAAACTCTTGCCACAACACAAGGGCCCTCAATTCTAGGTGCACGTACTGCCTGCATGGGAGGGATAAACTTACAGCAACTATACAAGCTGGTGGAAAGAATGACGACGAGTCCTCTGACCTGCTTTAGACATCTGCTCTGTCAACACTTCCCTTGAAGGATCAGGTGTCCCTCCCTCCTCTAACTCCCACAGGAAATAAGCCTTTTAGAGCACAATTTGTTTTCCAGTGTTTTTTTTGTCCAAAAGTGCCTGTTACCTGCACTGGCTTAAGTGAGCCTGGATAAGTACTTCAGATGCAAATTTAAGTGTTATGCAAGTCTAAAGAAAAGAGAGGTGATTGCCACCAGCAAGCTTTCATGAAACATGCAGGCAAGACAGAGTGGGATATTAATTCTTTCCTGCAATGGATACTAATCCTCGAGGCACCTTGTAAAAAGTATTAAATTCATCATTCTGATTTTTATTAGGGGAAAAGAAAAAGATACGAAAACAAAGCAGTCCAAACACTCATCTCTGGCTGATTCCTCTGAAAAAGTTTGAAGGACTTTCAAAAGCTGTGTGTTCAAGCAGCCTGCGTCTTTTCATTAATGCAATGGCTCATATTTCTCAATTGTCTTCTCCAACCAGACAAATATGAGGTAGCATTCAATTACCCTGATGTAAACTCCTGCAGTGCCTAATTCTCTCCACTTCTGGTGAAGAGGGCCTAGACTGCACACCTCAGAGATGGCTACACTGCCTGTGCCTGCCTTGGACTTGAAGAATGCTGTCTGACTATATTGTGGTTTCCTCAACTAAGAGGGCACATATAAACCAGACACACTGCTTCTCTATGGACAAAACTTAAACCTGCCACATTCTCCATATCAATGGCAATGCCATCCTACCTTAACACTCCTGCCAGTGTTGCACAATACATACGTACACTATGAATACACACATACTGTGCACCAAGTACTCATTTTTTTGCAAAAGCACAAAAAGACTGCTGATTTCATATACTTGTAATTGCAACAGTTAAACAACAAAAAAGGTTCTTCCATCCCTCCAACCAGTAAGTTAGCTATGCCTTATCTTCTGTTACACACAACGGCAAAGAAAGAAATCCACGCTGAGTCATTAAAGTCCGCTTCAGTTTTCCCAAGATTATTCTTTGTCACAGATACTACATCTTGATGTTGTCCCACACTGGAGACCAGGAACCAAAACACATTGAATATGAGAAGGCTTCAGCTTGTGCTGCCCTTCTTACACATCCTCAGTATCTGAACTGTCCTGTAAGGAGCTTTAACACTTTTTTTAAAGAGCATGTGAGTACCTCTGACCAGCTGCATTTCCATTTTTGAAGCCAAACAAAGCCACAGTGTTCAGCTCTCCCATTCCTAGAGCTTTCTCATCAGAGAAAACAACACTAACCAAAATAATGAGAATCTGCAAGTAATCCTTTATGCTTCAGGACAGTACTTTACCAGACATGGGAAGTATATTATCCCAGACAGTAAGTTTTGCTTCCAGTAACGGGTTACAGGAATCATCTGCTAACTACAGTTATTAAAGTCATGCAACTTCATAGACTGACTTTTATCCTTCACCTAAGACAGGTACAAAATTTCAGGTGAATTATGTGCTCTGTATTTGCACCCATTTAACCACTATGCCCTAACTCATCAAAAGGAAATTTCCAGAAGTGAAGCATGAAGTCTCCTTATAAAACACCTAAGTAGACAACACTTTAAAGATATCACAAAGGTAAGTGTGAATAAATAAACTGTATCTGTGATACAAAGACCCCTTCTTTTCCAAGAACAATGTGGATCTTCCTTCTCATACAATGAAGTATGCCTTAAGAATTCAGGGACTGCAATTATCTACAAATGTCCTTGTTTACAGTTCTCTAACCACTGTTACAAATAGTTGTTTATAGTTCACTATCGACTGGCCTTTGTTTTTTATAAATCATGAAGGACTTTTTATTCCCTTCTCACTTCACAGACTCTTGCTTCCCACAGAATGAAAGGGACACAGTGTAATGAACAACTGATCAAAATATCAAAATAAGACAAAACAACACCCCAAAAATTATGACTACTAAGAGATTCTACACCCTACCTATGTAAACCAAATTTTATTGTAATTTATAATTGGGTATTACAGCACAATAAACTTTCAGCTGTCAACACAGAACTAATTTTTATCAAATGACATATAGTGGTTCTCTATATACAAGATTTTAGATTTAACTGCAGGTCACTGATTTGTTTCATTGATGTGTTAGCTCAACCCAGTTACCCAAAACTTTGAGTCTTGGGAGAGTTTAGGTTTCTGCAGTATCTGAACGAAAATGCAATTTGTTAGAAATCAGTAACTGAAGTATGACACAAAACCCACAAACAGTAATTGTCACAATTACTCACCTGCATAAGTTCATTGCTGTCAATCAGACTGTCTTCGAGCATCTCCTGGGTCAGCTTGCCCATGGTACTGTAAAACTCATCGGCACTTTCACAACACTCTATTTGCCTACATCAAAATACATGTTGGCTTTTATTTTACTTTTACATATAATGATACACCTCCCAAACAGAACTGTTTTTTTGTCATCATAAAATGTGCATTTCCATTAGTTAGCTTGACTTTTAAGTTTATTTGCAATCCTGCTTAGACTTCCAAACAACAAAACTGTGCACATGACACTGGAAAAGCTGGTGCAGTAGAGGATGTAGTGAGTACAGGTTGCTGTCCTGACTGCTCACGATAAGGGATTCACGTATGTCCAGATAAGCTATTCTTTCTGCCCTTCTCACTTCTTCAACACAAGAATCAGTAAATCCTGCCTCCTACTAGCACAAAGGAATTCTCTCAGCTCAAAAAGAGAGCATAAGGATTTCTTGACTGCCTCATCACTCCACTCTTCACCATTCATCAAATGGCTGAATTCACCAGCTGAACTGCCTTGTTGTCAGACAGGAATATATTCTCTGGCCAGAAGCCATTCCTGTGGAATAAATGAAATATAGGTGTATATGTCATTCTGTTCAAGAAGAACTAAGCTATCATAAGGCAGAATGAAGGGAAATTCACTTCCATCATATTTGTGGATGCTATTTCTAAATTAGAGATGCTTTTTTGTTTTTGTTTGTTTGCTTGCTTTGGCAGTGTCTTTTTGTTTGCCATGTTTTTGGGAAGGGGGGTTCAATTATTTTTTTTTCCCCCACATTTGTCTTTAAATTTCTAAAAACACAGAATCACCTGCAGTGTCAGCTAAAGGAAGAGAAATATGAGTAATGTGCCTTTGTTGGAGTTCTACATATATTAGGGTCAGCTGCTAAACATCTCTTCTGTCAAGTGAAAAATCTGTGCATTGATGGCTACATTCTGTAGCCTCTTCTCTAAAATACAGTTGCTGGAATTATGATAAAAATACACTGCCCTTTTCTTGAGCATTAGAAGAGGAAGCTTCCCTTGATCTTCTGTACAGAAGCACCTATACAAAACAACCATTGAACTATGGAACTCCTACTGAAATCTTAACATTTAGTTAAAATAATGATTATGTAGCTAAAAAAAAAGATTAAAAAATTAGTAGGAACAATGGGTATGTACTCCATAATTACAAACTTACTGCTTACCTTCCCCAACACCTTCAGCCTCTCATGACCCCCACATACTGCACCTATTCAACTGCATCTATTCTTACTCCCCCTGTTCCTTCAGACTCCCTCAATACAGAAGTACAACTGAGCCACTAACATTTTGAAAAGTCACTTCTCACCACATTTTCATTTCTAGAAGAATAATCTTGAAAAGTAGGAAGATCATGAGACTGCGATCACTATTTCAGGCTTTAAATCTCCCCTGTTCTATTTCTAATGGCGGACAAAAAGAAAGAAAAAAAAATCACAATCTTTTACCAGACCTTCTCCCATTCCCTACAGACAACATTTACCAGACGTGCAGTTTGATCAGCTTGTTCTTTCGGACATATTCTTATAGATTTCTTCATTCTTTTTCTTTCAATTTTTTAAAACATGTTCAATTTTTCTTCAAGCTTTACAGTCAAATTTTCAAAGCAGTAACTTTCTTTTTTATCAAACACTCACAAGGACAACTTTTAACTGCACAAAGACCCACTGCAATAAGACCTTTTATCTAAAGCACTGTGAGACTACCTATAGCTTAATACTAAAGCAAATGATTCATGCAAGCTTCACTCATGAACTGATTAAAAATGCTCTCAGAAAATTATTATTACAATATTATTCTTCAGATTAAAAGTCAAATGTACTAAACAAAGCCTCTTACAATGCTACTGGCTTGCAGTCCTAATTTATTCAGTGAGAAAAATGAAACGAAACCTCCAAGGAGAAAGCTGAACACAACTCCCAGTGTTTCAGTCTCAAGGAAAAAAGGAAGGTGAGTGTTAAAAGGCATCACAAGGAAAATTTGATGCAGCTGCTGCTGTCAGCTGTAAAATGTTTCCAGCTGAACTAACATCTGCTTGACCTGTCAGAGCTCACACCTCCCACTGAAGCCAGTGACAAAACTAATTTCTCTGGGAGCATCTCTGTAAACTCTTTGGAATGCAAATATTTGCTATGACAACAGAGGAGTTTAGAAGAACTAACCATTTCTTGTGTTTTAGCCATATAGTGAGTTTCCAAGACCTTAAAGGACTATGATAGAAACTTGGCTCAAATGTATCTAAAAGCAGGGAATTCAGGAAAATTTGTTTTCAGTCCTTAACAGAAAAGACCCATGTCCCACTAAGCCACTCCCTTAGTAACACTGAACTGTTTTACTGGGCATAGCCAATGGGCTCAAATCCTTGTTTCCTTAAGTGAAAACAAGAGAATTAACATCCCCAGCTTCAGGTACCCAACTACCTTAACTAGTCACCCTCAAGTCCGTGCGTGTCTTTCCGAAGAGTATTTATCAGTTCCTTCAGAGGTTTATGTTCTGAAAGTCCAACTAACCTTTCAGCATAGCATGAAAACATTATAAACAGACAACTCAAACAACTGGAGACATTTCCTGCAGCAAGGGTCAATTAATTATCATGCCCATTCTGACATGATGTCAGAATCACGTGTTTTTGGGAAACCATCTTGGTCCTTTTATGCAGCTTTTTCAAAACAAAATCATTCTCCTGAAAGACTACATCTTATTTAAAACTGAGAACACGCTCTTCAGGAAAACAAAAGTTACACATGGCTTATACCGAAACGAAAAATCACAAAAAAATGACCACTTACTCTCCTAGCTTTGCCCAGATAGCCAAAGCTACTCTCAGAATAATTTCAGAGCCTTCAAAGAATACTGAATCCCAGATCTTCAGAACTGTGTGGTTAGGCAGACAAGTGGCAAAGAGCGTCAGAAACCACTGCATTGTGAAGACATTTGTAAGTGGGGGTTCATAGCCTCCTGAAGATAAAAAAAAAATAAAAAAACTTGAAGTAAGTACAATTTACTGTTATTTTACAAGGAGTATAAACTGCACACTCAAATACACCAGACATTTTAGTACTTCTGTCATTACTCAAAACTTACTTAGCCTGCAGCTGTCCAAAGGTAAGTTGAGAAGAGCAATGGAAAAATGACATAGTCACTTTCCATTCTAATGCACTGCAAAAAACTAAGCAGCAACATTATTTTTGGACTGTAAACTCTGGAACAAGCCACCACACCTTTTTCCCCTTGTATCAGAAAAATTGTTTCTCTTTCTCTAAAGCTATGAGATAAAAACATTTCTTAAAAAAAAAAAACAACAACAACAAAAAAAACACCAACTCCCCCCCCAAACACTGTATTTTGTCAGCAACTGAAAGCATAATAAGTCTTTATGTACATGAAGGTAAAGGTGACTGTAAAGTCTTAACTACTATTTCAGTATCCCAATGCACTTGTTAAGTTTCAACAAGACATAGGATTTCAGCCTGAAACTCTGAAGTTTTACTTCCTTGTTATGCTCAGAGAACACTGCATCCTAGTATCATCTGAAGGCCATGACCAAAGAGACTGGCCTGTGGAAACACTTCCAAACAGCAAATACCCTTCCTTTGTTTTTATATAGTTTGGACATAGCCTCATGGAACATAGTAGGAGATCTTTTCTAAAATGAAACTCAGGGTGCACTTAGCTTTCTGACTGAAAAAGAAACCCAACAAACAGGAAAAAAACCCACCAAAACCCACCCTCCCCAAAACACTCCCAAATAAAAGAGCTGTAGGTCTGGAGGGAATGCTACACCAGGAAAACCAAAATCACAGTGCAAAGCCAGTTTTCAGGTACCAACCCAAGATGTACTTCTGAATTTTGAACCTGTATTGCTAAGCATCCAGATGAAGGAATATTAACCTACCCCACTGGCTCTCACACTGTAAATCCTTCCAGAATAGCTATGTAACCCAGCAACTACAAGGAGCAATAGTATGACAGGTATCCTGAACTAAGGTAAGAAATTACCTCTTCAATGTAGCCCTTGTGAGCTCTGTGTTAGTGTTGTCACTCCATGCATTACACAGTCTTGTCAACACAATTGTTTGCATCTAGTGGTGGGACCAAATTATTTCCCCTTTATTTGTTCTTGAAAACACCATCTCTTTATGTTAACATTATTAATAACTGAAACCATCACATTTCACCTTAACAATTTAAAACATATTCTAAGTAATGAGCGCATGTAAACACTTGAAATGTATTTTTAGTCCAGTGCTCATATGAAACAATACCAAGACAGTTCAATAGCATTTTCTGTTGAACGTGCCTCCACTTTCTCTGTTAGCAGCTCTTTGCAGGGTGTCCAAGTGCTGGGACAGTTCAGGAAGCTTCATTCGTAAAAGATCTCGGAAAACAGCCATATCCACAGAGAGAGCGCGGAGATTATTGACAAAGTAGCTATCAGGAAGCACCTTATCAATTAGATAAATCATGATCTGTGGGGAAAATGAAAGATCATCATGTAGGACTTACAGAGCCAGTTTTTTTCCTAGGAATAACAAAAATAAAAACAGAGAAATTTCTAGTTGTCTTCACTAAAGAATGTCTTGGAGACACTGAAAATGCCTGCTTCTGGCACCTTAATTTATATGGGGAGAAAACATTATCCTTTTAAGCATCTACAAGTACTCTTAAGTATCCATATGCAATCAAGATGCAAAGGCCTCTTAAAGCTGTCCAGAATTTATGAACCATGAATGACTGAAACCAATGTCACAGTAAGCTATGCCCAAACTGGCAGCATTACTCAAACCAAAGGCAACTTTTAGCCCTTTTGATGCTGGATGTGTTTATGAGATTCTCCACACTGTTGGACAGCTTCAGTGTCCCTTCTCTGGTTAACTCCCACAGCTAGAAGACTGATCCTCCAAATCACCTTTTCCTTCCTCAAAATGTAAGAGTTCTTTAAAAACACATTCTCAACACATTTTACTGTAAGGTGTTATCATGAGCTTGTAAAAATATGCTTTATTTTATTCAGATATATTTCGACCAATGGAAGAATAATTTAACAAAGCAATGTTCACTTACAACTATGCTATTTGTGCTTTCATTAATTTAAGACACAGCATAAAGAAACCAACTTATAAAGGCTTTTGCTCCCTTCCAACTGAGTCACATTACTTCATAGATCTCAGATACATGAGAGCATAGAAAAGAACAAAGACCGTTTTTTTCCACACTGAAATCCATTCTGTTTCACCAACAGATGAATTGCTTCAAGAGTGTTTTTTTTTAAAAAGCAGATTCAGGTATTTACTAGTTTGCAATAGGCATTTTCTCCATGACACATCTCTACTGTTTATTTTTTGACTCTGTAATATTTCCCCACAATAACACATAAGAAAAATTATTTTGTAAGTTTCAGTATCTATGAGATTTACATGCATACTTCGATAGCTTCTACACATGCAAGCTGTGATTGTTTTACTTACCAAAGTTTCTGTAGGCTAACTTTGAGGCAGCTCAACCTGCTCACCTTAACCAGTGAAGGCTCAAGTATCAGTGGAGCCACCACGCTGGGTCCTGTGCTCACAGTGTCAGTAGCATCTGCTGTTTCCCAGCCTCTTGGAGATGCTTCACACAGAGCTTTTGTTTGTAATACCCTTTGCAGAAATGGATCCTGGCTGGTAAGCCCTGAGAATGCCATACTCCTTTAACTCCTAGACTCTACAATAATTTAGTTACCCCACAGCTCCAGTCCTGAGGGCACCTTTACAGGCAACAGCATCTGTAGCTGTTGCGAAGTCACTCATGGTTTGGTTTAGGTGGCAGTGACTGCAACAAAACAATCACATGCCAACACCCAAGTATGTTCTTCCCCTCCTCCCCCACTCCCCCATTCCTTTCTCTTCCTTCCCTCCTGGGAAAATTCCAGACCTGCGAAGGCCATGCACTAAGTTTGGAGAAGAAATTACTCTATTTTCCATTCTTATTTTTGCTAGGTAAGACCTGTTTTGGTGCAACCAACCTTCGGTGCTCTGCCTCCCTGGGGCAGTCTGGCACCACTGCATTGTCTCCTTCGCCTGACACCGCCCACAGTAAAAGACAACACAATAACATAAGGGTGCACACTGTTCTTAGAGTGATTTTGGACTTCATACACCTTAGGTGATTGTATTTCCTATTTTATCATAATGCATTTTGGGCACTTCTGGACAGTATAAGGTCACGATAAAATGTGACAAACTAGAGTTAAAAAACACTGAGGAAATTTTTATCAAGAACTACTGAATGAAAATTTTACTTTTTAATATAAAGTAGGTATATTGTTATTTTCTTCCTATTGCAGGCGGCTCCCTAGAATGCAGAAATAAATACCAGCTATGTAGACTCTACTACCACAAACTTGAAATTTTAGGAGCTCTGAGTGAATTTGAATACTTATCAGATTTAAATCATTGTCTAAGGAAAAGCAAACAGCTCAGTATCTCAAAATTCACAGTCATCTTTTACAAATTCACCCCAACTCACACATATGAGCAAGTTTACTTTAGGAAATTTGTGTATCATCTTGGCAAACCTTAAACCATTTCCTGACTTAACTGTATTTCCATTTTCTGACTTACTATATATTTCATGAAGCTTTAGTTAGAATAAAAACAGTCTAAGAAAACAAAACACTGTATAACTAATGTAGCCTAGAAATTAACTTCAAAGTGATATATTTTCCTTTTACTGTTTTCCCCCAGATTGGCTTTAAAATGTAGCAGATTTATTAACTGTCTTCCTTTTGCTACTGCCACACAAGAGGCTGATAATGGAATTTTAAGGTTTCAGCTACCTATGGTGTTTGCAAGCAGATTTGGGATTATGGAATAAGATATTCTACAGTGAGTACCATTTATTTTTATTATAGCCAAACCCTCATTTGTTTCTGCTCAAAAAAAAAAAATTAACAGTGATGACATTCAAACTGTTAATTTCAGATAGGATAACAAACAACAATTTGCAGATATAAGTTGATTAACTCCCTTAAGTCCTGCTCTTTTAGGCTGTCTAAAAAATCCATGCACTGGTTTATTCTGAAGTTCATCAATTAAAAGCAATCTTCAACACTTAAAAAAATATTTTACTCACTTTCAGGGCATCCCCTTCATTGCCCTCCATTACTTCCAGAATAAGTGCAGCCAGTATGTTAAATCCTTGACAATAGCCAACAGATTTGTTCCACCTGGCATAAGCCAGCAAAACACGTTTCAATACCACTCGATCTTGCTCTGCCTCCTGGCCACAGTAAGAACTGCAACCAGTTCGGTGAAGGTCCTTTAAAGGAAAGAAAAGGGAAAAAAAAAGACAAGGACAGACAAGATGTGTATTTTCCTTCCCCCTTTAGTTGTCTCCTAGTTTTCCTTCTACCTCCACCATCCCAATACCTACTCTCAAAGCTGATGACAACATTTCTTTTTTAATCCGTAAACCTTGAGCTTACCCAAGAGAAACAGATTCAGCAAACTCTAAAGTATGCAATTTACCTAAAAGATGTTCATACACAGTTGTCACAGAAGATGTTAAGAGATCTCTGGGTTTCAAAGAGTCAAAACAGCTGCTTAACTGAACAAAGAAGAACAACTGTTTTTATCAAAGTATAAAAGAACTACTAGACAACTAAATTTCCAAAACAAAAACCAGAAATTGTGTCCTTGAGATTTAAATGATTTATAAGCGAAAGGCAAAACACCTACTACAATGTTTAATACTTAGTATTATCTATAAGCTTAGATCACCAAGCGCAGTGACACTTGGTAATAATCAGGAACACAAAGTGTGTTGCTCCGTGTACTCTAATTAGGGTGACTGTAGAACAGAATCTCTCCTAAACAGAGTAATACCTCCTAAATAGGTAAACAGACTAATATTTAAGTCAGTGCAGGCAGCAATGCGGATCTCTTAAGCTCTTCCCTAAAACTCCCAACTGTGTTAAATATTAAACATTCATTAGCTGAGAAATACACAGACAAATGTGTTTCACTTCTGTAAAATAACAGAAAAATGTTCAATTGCTATATTATAAAACACACTTTTTAATCCCAAATTTTTGTGTTTATTTACAGAGAAGGTGAAAAAAAACCACTTGCGTTTCTTTGTCTCAATTAAACTCTAGTACCTCTTTCAAAATAAAAAAAAAGTAAAAATTGAGGGAAAAATACCAGTAACAGCCATTTTTTTCCCATCTAACACTAAGCAGACTAGTCCAGAAGGCCCAAGGCAGCCAAAAAAAATAATTTTGGTCGGCCGAAGGAATTAAGATGTCATTTTTGTCAAAGCAGTTGCAGAGAAGAAAATAAATCCAAATTAAAATTTCAACTTTTCATTAAAGGAATTAAAAGAAAAATAACCCAACAAAACCCCAACAAATAATCTGGCTACCTTTACTATCTGGATGCCCATAGAGTCATCATCAGGATTACTTCTTTCATTGAATGTGAAACGCATGGTTTTGTCCCAGTCAATGGCTATACTGTGTAGATACTGATCAGCTAGGGTCAGCCAAACCTAGAAACAGACAAAGCAAGTCAACAAAATTAATTATTTCTCAGATTAAAATATAAAGTTTTGATATATACTGTTAGATGAACCTCATCAGCTTCACCCATATGTGATCTCCTTGAAATATGCAACAATTTTTGCACAATCAAAATAATACCTTACTCCCTAAAACATAAAGGAAGGAAACAGCATTAAGTGTCCAGGACTATGAACTGTCAACAAAGATGCAGGTCCATTGTCAGACACCGAAACCACACGGGCCCTCCAAGATGGAAGCATAAGGCAAAGACCCTCATTTCAGTTCAGCCCTTCTATCCTCATAACCAACCAGGAGTTTTATGAAAGGGTAACAGTGCTGTTGGCTTTCCTCAGACCCAACCATGGATACATCTCCTGGAAACCCCACAAAACAAATCTAGAGGTGCTGGTGGTTCTCTTTTCCAGAAGTCTCTTCTGATCAACTTTGCAGAAGAAATAGCATCGAGTATTAACCACTTGGGATTGATCTAAAAGCATGACTTGGATCAGAGTAACTTACTCTTAAAAGAGGGCTTCCTAAACTGTTGGTGCTATAGGGAGTTCTGAAACAAACAATTTCACTATTTTTAAAGCCCAATAATTACTGGAACAGATTTATACAGGTGTACCCAAGACAAAGGCTGGACCCTTATTAAAGATTTGAAAAATTCCTGAAACATGAAAGACACATTACACATCATACAATGACAAAAAGTAACAATAAAGGATCTTTCTCTAGGTAACTGAAAAATATCATGAAAGCAAATTGGTCAGATTTTCTATCAGCCATTAATTCACTCAAGTGAGAAAGGTATTTTAGACACTTCCCACAGATTTAAAACACTTAGATAGCTGCATGATGAAGGAATTTATAGACAGCTCCCAGAATCTCATGTTTTCTGCATTTAAATGTCCCTTCCCACACTTGAGCAAAGCCACCCATGCAGAGGAATGCTGCTGTTCTGCCTCCCAGCAGCCTGGGCTCTGCTGACATCCTATGATGTTGTTTGACTGGATTCTTTATCTCTGCCAGCCCCAGAAAATGAAAGTCACATGCCACAGCAATAATGCAGATGTCATTCTACTCCTTCTGCTGACAGCAAAGGAGGCAATCAGCATGCTGCAGAGACAAAACGCTTCCTTTAGTTTGGTATCTGTCTTAAAATCACTGGGAAACCAGGGAATGGCAATGAAAAGACCACATCCTTTTTCTTAAGGCTATTTCTTTGGTTAGCATCAAGTGGTCACATGTGAATGGAGATGGGCAGAATGAGAATGAAAGACAGATCCAAGTTAGATGATGTGGCAAAGCACACTCTCTGCAAGTCTGTTGATGACACACAACTGAGAGAGATGGCTGATAAGCCCAAGGGCACCTCAACAGGATGAAGACATTGTCAGACAAGAACCTCAAAGTTCAACAAGCAGTATTGCACCTGGGGAAAAACAATCCCAGGCACCACTATGTGCTGGGGACCACTCAGTTGCAAAGCATCTCTCCTATGAGGAAAGGCTGAGAGATGGGACCACCACTTAGACTGGAGGAAAGAAATCTAGGGGGATCATCAGTGTGTATAAACACCTGAAGAACACTGCAAGGAGGACAAAGCCAGGATCTGCTCAACGGTGCCCTATGGCAGGAGCAGAGACAATGAGCACAAACTGAAACACAGAAGGTTCTCTCCCAACATCAAGAAACACTTTTTCACTATGAGGGTGACAGAGCACTGAGAGATTTTTCAGAGAGGTTGTGGAGCCTCCTTCCTTGGAAATATTCAAAAGTCACCTGGACATTGTTCTGGGTAACCAGGTATAGGTGGCCATGATTGGGCAGAGGGGTTGGACCAGATGACCTCCAAAAATCCCTTCCAACCTCAGCCCTTCTGTGATTCTGTGACCTCTGCCATTCAGATACCACAGAAAAGCATCTGAGACTGGGAAAAGAATATTTCAGGAAAGAAAAAAGCCTGTTAGATGGATATAATGATTGACTTTGTTTGTAGATTAAAAATAAATACGTAGTGGTGTGAGGAAAACAATGTTACTCTAAATCTGCTTCCTTCTCCTCTGATTTTTAAGGATGTACAGTTCAGGTTGGAAACACAGCAAAAAGAAATCTGAAAAAGGAAATCAAACTGACCCCATCAAAAATGTATGGAACGACATATATTTTATAAAGCTTCAAAATACTATTTTTATTAAAATTGTGGTTTTGAAGTTGGCACTGCGTGACTCAGTTTTAACGAAAAGTTGAATAGACAGGCCTTTTCATGTGCTAGAGAACTTCAAACGCTGTTGAAGAAAGCAGTAAAGTAAGTTTAGCAAACTCCCAATGGACCCTTTCCTACAACACCGAGTGCAGCTTCCCACTAATGGGGCACTCTGCCATTCCACATCACTCTTGACTCTGAACTTCCCTAATTTACGCAATCTGCATTTTCCCCATCAAATGTTTCTATGAGCATTCTTGTCAGCATTAGCATCTATCAACTTCACCTCCGTTAAGTGTGACAGCCTACACTGCAGATTTGTTCTCCTTTCAGTTTTCAGCTGTGGGGGCAGCTACACCAGAGCAATTCCTTGAGACTAACAGAATGAAGCAATAAGTTAACCAAGCCTCAAGCAGAAAGAACCCGACTACTGAAAACACCATCTTTACCCGTCACCTCAGACTCTCCAGCTGCCCTGTGAGGTTATCAGTGAATAATGTACACAAGATAAAGTCACCAGTACAACTTAAAAGGTAGAAATATTTGTTAAAAAACCCCCAACAGATAATATTGATGTAATTTACCTCTCCTAAAAAACCTACAGGCCCACAAGGCATACCTACCTTTCTCCGCCATTCCTTTGGGATGCCTGTCGGCAGCCTGGCCACTGCTTTGAGTGCATCGTGCCACTAAAAGCAAAAGCATTCAAAAATGTAGAAAATACATAATTAGTTTAATGCAACAGCACAGCAACATTTTACAACCTTGTAGACATGCACATTCATTTCATCTTACTGCACACACTTCAGACTTGAACTGCTTAATCGACTGACAAGGAAAATATGGATTCACTACTTAATGATGTAACAAAGTATAATATTCTAGGACACAGAGACTTATGAGAAATGAGTAAACAATGGAAGCCTATTGCATTTTCCAGATATGAATGGAATAGCTTTTGATGCAATTGCAACTAACATGCTGATATTATGATGACAGATGCACTCCTGAACTAGGGCAAGCACCTCGACTGCAGAGTACCCAGTCCTTCACAAACTCAAGAGAAAAATTAATCAAATTACCTGCTGAAAACCATTTTGACCTAAAGATGGTTCAAGAGTGAATTTCAATTTCGTATCAACCCCTAGAAACAAAAAGTGAAAAAAGAAAAAAAAAGGACATTATTTTTATTTAGCTCTGAAGGGAAAAAAAACAGACGCACACACAAAATCCCCACAGTTAAAACAAGAACACAGATTTTTAGCTTCTTGTTTCAACAACTGGTTTTCAACCTTTTCCTGTGAATTTTTTTCTTCACAGTGGATTCAAGGCACATATTAAGAAGTACATAGACAAAATTCTTAAAATGCAGTAATATCCTCTTTAATGATGTAATTTGGCACAGCTAATTTCACTAAAATTTATGGAGTTCACTATTTTACAAACCTTATGAGCACACTGAAAACTGTCATGTATCCACAGAAAAATATTTGCACAGAGACAAACAGGTTTTCATCTATGGCAACTTCTTGACATCATGTCACTCAAAACTCATTTCTAAGTTTAAGGGGCTAAAATTATTTTGGTCATAACTCAATTTTTTTTATAATTCCTTAGAACATAAAGCACACTTGGTCAGTGTGCTCATTTAAGCTTAGATTTTATTTTGGTCATATGAGCAATTATTTTAATTGTCATAAAGCAGGCATACTAATAGTTTACAACATTACATAAAATACCAGTATCT
The DNA here is from genome assembly GCA_013396695.1 of Sakesphorus luctuosus. NCBI lineage: Eukaryota > Metazoa > Chordata > Aves > Passeriformes > Thamnophilidae > Sakesphorus > Sakesphorus luctuosus. The sequence goes on from VWZD01008514.1 coordinate 3,613,565, forward strand.
CAAGTGGATCCCCACATGGCACCAGAGTATGCCACAACATAAAGAATAATAACACTTTTAATTTGCTTTCTATCCCACAATTTGAATATACAATTCCCTGGTGCTTCAAATGCCGCTGTCCAGAGCTCAGGTGCTGAACACTCGTCACACTGCACCGCCGCCCTCCAGCGTGCTGGCACAAAGATAAAGCCTTCCTTTATTTTCCCTCCACAATTTAACATGATGTATTGTTCCATATTTAAAGATATATTATGCATAGCTTCTCCTCTTTCCAGAATACGAAGCCAAACATTTTTAATAAATAAATATCCATATATACACACACACACTTACATAAACAAACCAGAATATAATCCTGCAAGGTTTTAAGTACATAAAATCCATGCTCGTCAACTCACCAGTAATTCTTTGGAGGAATAAGCCTGCAAGTCTGACAGAAACTCAAACTGTAAGTGGCATTTGCTAATTATGGAATGTAAAAAGGTCTTTCAGCATTTGCATACTGAAGTGATGATACCTGATTTTAAAGCTTTGTTGTCTGATAAATATATATTTGAAGACAAAGCTGCCTTCTTTAAGGCTTTTTCTTTGTTGGGGAGAGCGAAGAGAAACAAAGAAAAAAAAATCACACAAACCCAGTATTGTTTAGAATTTTAGTGGTTTAGAATTTCATCACTGAGACACGGGGATTGGGGCTCTCATTTCCCTGCTTCAGATTTAAAAGACATGTTGGTTACATCTAGAAAATTAAAGGCTTAGAACAATAATAAATATGTCTTGAAAAACACTGAAGGACTAAAAGCTATTCCTGTAAGTAACTGTTTATTAGTATTCCTTCCCACAACACCACGGCACTCAGCAGGGACTCCTAATAGATAAATCTCTTTATAACAATTCAAAGCAACGTAACAATGCCAGTAACCTACTAAAATTAAATTGTATCATGTTTGCTGAAACTGGAAAAAGTGAGTCTCATTCCCAAGCAAAAAAAGTAAGTACTGCAAAACACTAAATAAATATATAAATAATATATATAATACATAACTAAAGGTACCATGACTGAGAATTCCTTTTGTCAAGGAAACAGATGCTGACCTGTTATCTGACACTACCTTGCAGCAAAGAACCAACAGCCTCCCAAAATAGCCATGTATTCGTTTCCAACTCGGCAGCCAAATATTAATCACTTCAGTTTTCTAAGACTTAAAGATCCCAGTAACAACTTCTCTTTTTGTCTTATAAGTGTCCTAAGAAAGACGCCAGCAGATACTGCCAGGTCTTCAAAAGATCAAGCTCAATAAGACAAAGCCTCAGATTAAGGGAATTTTCTATAATTACATGAACACCATGACCAGGGAGCTCACACTAGGGCCCAGGTAGCTGTCTCTCTTGATTAAATTAGACTGAAATGAGATCCTTGAACCTTCAACTACAAAAGTTTATTAAATCATGGCAGAAAATTAAGACAGGTGTGAAAATTACTATAAATGAGAGTAACATCCCATGGTCACCAAACTACACAGCACACTCTCTTCACTATCGCGAGGAACATCTCAGCCAGGCCATGCACTGTCACCTCTTGGAGAAACCATGGAAATCTGTGTCCCCTTATTTGATCCCCATTAGAAATATTCTCAAAACAAATTATGTGACCGTTTATGTAACAGGGCCACAGGGAGTGAGCCACAGCCCATACAGGAATAGTTTCTCTTCCCATCTATTTTAAGGAATTTACATTTCCTAAAACCAAAAATTACAACTTTGTTCAATAAAAAAATACAGCAAGCAAGCAAGTAAAAAAAGCTGCAACATGAACAGTACGGAGAGCAAGGCAAGGCTGTAGCCTCCCAGGGCATCTGCAGAAGGGCAAGTAGCAAACTCCAAGCAGCATCACATTGCCTGTTACTTACTTCTGGCACAAGAACCACCTTGCTACATGCAGTTTCTGCACTCTTTTTAAGGGATTTCTCCTTGGACTTTAGTGCCTCAAGGAAATGAAAGCCTACCCCTTATCCCAACCTCTCTTGTTTGCCTAAACCTACTTTTCTCCATCATTCCCCTTTTCCTAAAAAAATCTCCCATCTCTGCACATATTACTTTCTTTTTTATTACCCCCACCCCATTTTGTCATTTTTACCCTGTCTACTTTTGCCTGGATCATCACCAGCCTTTCCCCAGGGGCTTCCTCCACATACAGTATTTTCTCCCTTACACTTCCATCATCTTATCAGCAACTCCCTTTAATTCTGCATTCAGTTGTCTTCCCTCCACAAACTAGCTTAGATTCCCCATTAGCTTTATCCCCTCTCAGCACCCCACATCCACAGAACTCTACCTCAAGTCCACACCAATTTTCACTGGATTTTCCCCTTTCTAGCAATCCTCAATCTACAGGTCACATTCCTCTCCATCATGTTTTTTGCAGAAGAGACCCCCTGGGGCCTGAGGAGAACTTTTCTTCCCAGCTCCTCTACATGCACAGCCAGGCAGAAATGTATCCCACATGCAGCAATGGTTCCTCCTCTAAGTGCTGTCAGTACAACTCAGCCCCTTGACATCAAACCAGACAGGCCATAGTGTCATTTGACATATTTAATATCACCTCCAGTTCATACACTTTCAAATGATTTTTCATACCGGAGAAGGATATTAACTCATGTAAGCAGGAATATGCTGGGAACACAGATTAGCACCATGAACATGAGCACACAAAGGTACATGTTTGGCACCAAATTTCTGAGGGATAGGGGAATGCCAAAATAAGGCCTATCCAATGCTCTTGCAAGCAGGTCACCAGAAACCAATGCAGAAAAGTTATGTAAAAAATTAAATACCACCCCCCCCCAAAAAAAAAAAACAACAGAAAAGATAAACCACATTAAACCCATTCCTGTTTAGCTCTTCCATGTAGAATATACAATGACTCCTGACAAGAAAAGGCTGTAAAAGGGAAGATTATACCCAAGATCCCCAAACCTTAGCAATCTTCCACTGTATGACCAAAATGTAGCACAGAGCCACCGAAAGAGCCACAAGAGGGGAGAAAAATATGGTCAGCCAAGTATCTGGATGAGGAATCAAATTGCCAGTCCTCCCTCAGCAACATTAAACAAAAAATCTGGGATTTTTTCAGGAATTTTAAACTAGCAAAAGTGTATGAAGATGATCTGTTCTGAAGCACGTATGTGATCTATAGAGCCTTAGTTTCAAACTCACAAAGTACGCTACTATAGCTTCTTGGCTGTACTTCACAGCTGTTGAACCTTTCCCACAGAATGCCTATAAATATTTTATCAAAAATAAATGAGAGAAAAGGCCTAAAGCAGCTTTGTGTGCAGTGGGAGCCCATACTTGGGGAAAGAAAAGTGGCGATGTAAACTGCCATCCTATTGTTGCTTGTTGTTTCAGGAACATTCTTAGCATGCAATGTAGAGATAAATGTAGGTTTTCATCTGCAAAATGGAAAATAAAAGGAACGTTCTGAGTAACTCTACATGAAATCACTTCTGTCAGGAGCCAGAGCTCACCAGGACGTATCAAAGCACATCTAAAATCTCCAGTCTACAGAAACTTCTCAATACAGACAGCTAATACAGACAATAAGTATGTATGTATGGCCAGACTTTGCAAATAAAGATTTTTGGGAAGGGCTCTCCCCAGGTGGGTGTGCCCTTCCAGCCTGCGCAGTGGATTTTTTAGGTGAGGCACAGCGTGTGCAGAACTGGCCCCACCATTTAAGTCCTGAGGTCCATCTGCCATGGCTGAGCGAGCTTGGACAGTGACAGTGAAGTCCTCGGGACTGTCACAGCACCCGGTACTAACCAGGGCTGACCCTGCTGAGCATCCGAGATGTGACGGGATGGGATGGCAGGGAGGCATTGAACTGCCAGGGGATGGTCCCCACTGAGACTTGAACTCAGGACCTTGGGATTCAGAGTCCAGACTGCTCTCCATTACACCATGGGACTGCCCTTAGACAATAAGTAAATCTGAAGGAAACTTCATGTAGCATATTTTCAAAGGGTTCAATAGGTGCTGCATCTCAAACACACTATAAAAGCATGCATCCTGAACATTATCCTTATTGAACAATGTGGAAACCCCAAATCAGCAGGGTTTTTAAGACTATAGCATTCACAGTTACACCTCCAATCACATCCCCTGGTCTTTGTGTGAGTGTAAATAAAAGAATGTCATTATCCAGATAATGTCATTACCTATTAGCAGACTACTGTTGGGAGCAAGGATTTGTGAGAATTAAAAGTCAGGAAATATTGAAAACAGCAACCCCATAAACCTGTACCAGAATGTATCAGAGACCTTATTGATAACAGTCTCTGAAACACATCTCAGACACAGAAGCAATCAGCATTGTGTGCTTGATGCACATACAGTTAGTACAATGGAAACCGATCCTTACTTATTCTGATGTATTGCTTTGTGTTTCAGTGGATCTCTGGCTTCCACGCTTTGTAAATGCATACGATCAGGCAACAGATCAACAACAAGTGACAGCTCTAACACTGCAAACTGAATTTAAATTTTCAGTATTTCATTAAAAAGAAAATCCAAAATTTTGATGGCAGGCAATTAGAATCTAGTATTCGGTAATGATCCCCCATCAATGCTTCTGTTGAAAGCCCACTTCCCTGGAGCAAAGACACTTTGTTGGCTAACCATGTGGTTCTTAATAGATTTTGATGTTGAAGCAGAATCCTAAAAAACAGCCGCAGAGCTTTCCCCTCGGGAAAGGCATGATTGCGAATTTAGACAATACCCTACAGCAGACAAAGGCTGGGTGGGAGGAGGGGTCTCCGGCCGGCCAAGAGTTAGTGGCTTATGTGGGGAGGCTGAGGGGGTACCACGGACAGAGGCTGGCGGAACCTGCGGCACCGAGCCCGGGGAGAGCAAAAGGGACGGACAGAGAGAGAGAGAAGGAGGGAAGGGAGGCAGCAGGGACAAACGACACAAAAGCTCTGCGAGGGTGACGCCGGGCAGGAGGAGTGGAGAATCGGACAGGAGAGCTGGAGAGCGGCTCCAGGATCCGCTGGCCGGGCGGGATGAGCAGGAGAAGCCCCGCGGGGCAGGGACAGCGCGCTGCGTCTCCGCAGGGCCCGGCCGCCTCCGGCCTCCCGCCGGGCCCGCCTCGCACTCGCCGCGGNCCCCGCCGCTCCCCCGTCCCGCTAAGCCGCTTACGGGCCGGCAGCCGCCCGGGTACCTGGCTCCAAGGTGCACAGCAGGCGCGGCGCCGTCCGGGAGATGCAGCTGCGCTTCTTGAGCACGTTGCTGAGGATGGTGCCGACGCCGCCGCCCGAGCTCTGCCGCTTCAGGCATCGCCCCCCGCGCCGCAGCGAGCCCGTGAGCCGGTCCTGCCGCATGGTGCCCCAGGGCCGCGGGGCATGGCAGCGCCGAGCCGCACTGCAGGCTGCCAGGCACGGTGCGGGAGAGGAGGGAGGACACGGAGAGGAGAAAGGAAAAAAGGGGAAAGGGAAAAAAAAAGCTGTTCCCGCCCACAATCGTAGCATCACCGCCTGAATAAACCAGCAGCCTCTCCTCCTCCAGCACCACCTGGGATGCAGCGGGCAAGGGGAGGCAGCAGCTCTGGTGAGAAAGAAACCAAGGCAGCCCCGACGCTGGGGCTCAGCGGCGCCAAAGGGCTCCGGGGCAGCTGCACAGCCCCCAGGCTGCACGGAGACCACCCCACATGGGCACCCCACATGGCTTGTCTAACGCCACTTAACAGGTAACAATACTGAAATATCTTCCGAGAATGAAATGAGCTAAATATCCACCAAAGTGTCTTCTCACGTAGTACTCTGGCCTACAGCTGGACATGTACAGATAGTCCTGCTGCCCCTTTCAAAAAGCTGTCCTGGGAAGGAATCCCACAAGCAATGGAGCACGGAGAGAGCAGAGAATGTAACAGCATCTCAGTGCCAGGGCAGGCTGGGTCAGGTCCAGCAAGCAGGGCTGCTGAGGGACAGCCCCAGCAGCAGCACAAGCAAGTGGGCTGCACAGTTTCTGTTTCTGACTCTCCAGCACAGAGCCTTTCAACATCCTCAGCTAAAATAACAGCCTTTTCTATGAATCTAAATTGCAACTGCACTTACAAGCAATGACATGCCATGCACTAAATACTTAAAAGAAGCTATTCAACAGCACTTTATTAGATGCATTTTCCAGTGCTATTTGGCCTAACTGCATCTTAAAAGGGTCTAATACAGAATTTCAAACTAGTGGTTTGATTGACAAGAAGGAAAAGCATTTGAAATAATGATAGCTTTTACAACCTAAACCACTCAGCCTTTCTGTGGAAAGGGAGAAGATTTATCATGCCACATTAGTCGGACTCAAAGACTCAAAGCTACCAGAAATCTGAGTCTACCTGCCAACAACTGTAGCTTTGAAACAATTTGTTCCTTTATTAAAAAGATGTTTTTCTCAATCACATTTTAAAGAGAGAAGAAAACTGGCATCAGATAAAGCAGTGAAGTCAATTATATAAAAGATACACAATCTAAAACACAGAATCAAGCCTTTTTTAAGATCAGTTATAGCTATCTTTAGAAGTCACTGCTAAGTTTTCAGAGAAGTGTGATTTCGATCACGCTTCTTTAAATATCTGTTTCAGTTTTGAAGAAAAGTCACTACATTTGAGCTGCTAGCTTGCACTCTGAATAGATAATTAAGTCTGTGTGTCGGTGGTTCTTTTTTTATCAGAGGTGACACTTCCCTGCTGATGTAGATGATGCAAATCACTTTCCTTCAGTGCCAGCTGGAGATGATGATTTAGTGGTTAAAGCATCAAATTTGAAATCAATTAGTCTCCCTAGGTGTACTGAATGTACCAATGGGACTGTACCTGCAACATTTAAATACAGAAATAGCCATGTTATCTCTCTAATATTATTCTCCTCTTGCTTAAGCACCATTCACAAATAGCACCACATCATTCTTGGATCATTTCAAGACTGACTAACCCAACACCACATGCTGTTGCCCAAAGTCTCAGGAGCCATAGCCGGGTTTCAGAAACCACTCATTATCCATACACTGAGAATCAGTCATTGCATTAAAATGAACATACATTACCTTAAATTTTTAAACAATTACAAATCAGCTGTAAGATATCAATATTTAACTGATAATCAGCTCTCAAAAGGACAATTATGTAACCCCATTACTGCTATTTCTCCTACTCATCATCTTGTTACTCTAAGAACACTGGAAACAATCAGGACAATCATTCTGTAACTCGGCACATGGATACTTCCAATCATACCACTAAGGAGGTTTCCTGTATGCCAGCCAATAAACATGATGCTATTCTGAAGAAAAAAAAATGCAAAATTGAACTTTGGGAGACAAAATGAAGAAGTCAAGACATACTAATGGGTTTGATGACTCACTGGATCATTAGCACAAATGGATTTTAGAGACAGGGATAAGCCTCCCATAAGCATGCATATACATATCTTAAGCGCTAGAGCCTAGTTTCTAGAAAAGTGGATGGCACTGGATTTTAACCACTGATCAGTCAGAGCCTCTAATTTACTGTGGCAAGACATGTTGGCCATCATGAATCTAGTTTCACACACCAATGCACAGACGTCTGCTCATGTCCACAAGTCCTCACCTGCAGTTACTGACAAGACAGATGCCATTCAGAAGGGATTCTGAGGGCAAAAAAAAATCAAAACATTTCGCTAGGCAAAATATTTCTGCTTCAGTATTTTGTAATAATCAGCCTGAGACATTGCTTCCCCTCCCATCCTGCTCCCATAGTTCATATATTCCCTCTCACACAATAGAGTTACTTTCTGAAAAACTTTACCTCTTCATTGCATACCTCTTTGCAGTCTTACCACCATCTGCTACCCATGCCATTTTAAGGCCAGATAACTTCAGAAATATTAGTTCATACGTATAACTTGCTCCGTTGTTACAGTCAAGCTCATGGTGGTTGGTTCTATGCCAGTGTCTTGACCAACTCTATTTACCTTAAACCCCTCCATTCCTCAGCACACTTCTGTCTGCACTGGGACAATGAGGTAAAACACAGGCAGCTGAAACAAAGAATGAGTACAAACAGATGGGGCAGTGACAAGAACAGTAGAAGAAACAGGGCCATAGATCAATCTTGCTTTTAAGGAGCATATTTGCTTGCATGGAGCTTTAATTACCAAACCCAGGGCTACTGGAAGGCACAGTTCACTGCTCCTCTTCTGATGTGAGCTAAGAAGAATGAATATAATCAAAAGACTACAAATGGTAAGACATCTTCAGCTGGGTGGTGGTATTTCATGAACTCCACATCCTCTCCTTTTTTTCACAGAAAAGGGCACAGACCTCCCTTAACTCTGATTTGCATCACAACATCCCAGTAAAACAGTCAAAGTCTAGGGAGAAAAAGCTTGTTTGCCACACTCCTGAACATCTGTGTTGGCAAAAATACTTAAAGCAACGTGTACCCTTGAAAAAATATAGTATGATAATATTGTCATATGTTTCATCCAAAAGCATTTTGGAAATTATGCTTAGGGACCATCACTACAGCAGCTGCCAATACAGCAAATACCAGAAAGAAATATGTATCAACAGGATGAGAGCGAAAATGTATTGCAACCACTAGGGAAAACCTAATATATTGACCAAATCATAGAGTCAACATCTGCTAAGCCCCAGAGCTCCATATAAACTACCTGTAAGAGCCCAAAAATGTATCCAGAACATGTAACCCTACTACCACCAGCTTTCAAATAGCTTTACAGAAGTTAGCAAATAAAGATATTTTAAATCCAACCAACACATGTTCCGATGTGTATCATAGTTCATCATAAGCTCAAAAGAAAAAAAAGGATTTCACTTTCAAATTGTAATGTACAAGAGAAAACACATGGAATGAAATATGTTCATGGTGGAAGGAAGAAAGGGTAAGGCAGTTTGAGATTCTCCCAGGAGGCAAAACTATTTTAAATACATTTAGCCCATTAAACCATCTTCACCACTTGAGCACAAAATTTCTGTCTTACCTAGTTCTATATGTGTTCTATTAATAAACATCTCCTCTGTCAAAACCAGCCCTGTTTCCTTCTGCTTGATCCTAGAAGCCTAAAAACAAGCATGATCCACCTGGAGTTTCACAGTCCTCCAACACACAAGATGGAGCCACCTCTGACAGCTTGAAAAGAGGTCTCTGGCTTGTTGGGTGTTTGACACTGCAGAGGCACAGGTGCTACAGCAATGCTACAGCACACATCCCTTGACCACAAAAGCCCAGCACGCCTCCCACTCCAGCCTGCAAGCAGAGCACTGCCCTCCTGCACTGCCAGTGCTGCCCCATCTACAGCCTCTGGTTCTGATGTGCTACCTCAGACAGTGCAGGAGAGCAGCTGCTGTGACCCACCACCTGCCTGTAACTATTGTGTGGACCACCAAGCACAGAGCCTGTACCGCTGTTTTGCATATCCAAAGCTGCATCAGCACCTGACAAGGGCGCCTATCAGACAGACTTGTGTTATAGAGAAGGAGAAGCATGAGTTTGGACTAATGGTTCAGTTCTGCCACCAATCTGGTTTCTGCTGTCAGACAAGTAATCCAGAGTTGCCTTTACTCCACAAAGGACAGTTCCAGAACCAATTAAAAAAGAAAAATGGAGTTTTGCTACTGTATTTGTACGTAGAGGTTATTCTATGCATTTTAAACAGGTAGGGCTCAGGAACATGGTACAAAGTGTTGACAATCAACAGTCTCATCAACACAGCATTAATATTTTAAACTTTTACATTGCATTAGTCATCATTTGCATCACTTCATCCATAGATGTGACAAAAAAGGTCAGGACCTTGCTGCATCCTATACTAGATATCACAGACAAAAAGTGCAGAGCCAATCCTTGCCTACAAACAGATGCACTGCAAATAACTACACAACAGACAGCAAGTAACATTTATGATTTCCAGAAACAGAGAAACAAAACATATTATTTAGTCTCAGGAAAAGCGCAGCTAGTCAAATGTTTTCTCTTCCTTTAGATTTCAGCCACATAACCTTATTACTTACTTCCCCCTTCCAAAACTGTGGGCATGGTAATTGCTCCTTAACAGAGCCTTCTTTTGAAGAAAGCCCTAAACCAGCCCACTTGCTCTTGGAGGGCATAAGACAGACGAGGTGGGTAATCCTCTAACTAGAGAATGCTTTCTGTCCATGGGGCTTTGTTTATAGCTAAGATACCTGAAAGAATATTGCTTGCATGTTGTTTACCCATACCTATTGAGGACTGATTCAGAGATCATTAAAACAGTACTGCTTACTGTAGTATATATCTTTTAATAGGAAATTATTCTACAAGACTGTAACTCCTGTAAAAAGCTCACAACTGTATATGCACCACATGATCCTTCAGCTTATCACAACCAGGAATGAGCCAAGAGAACTTCAGACTCAAGATTCTTTGTTATGATCTTCAGTTGTGGTGTTTTGGTTTTTTTCTAATTCTCACCTTTTCCTCCCATACACACTATTCACTCCTGCCTTCTGTACTACACACCTGCATACACTAGGACAGGATTTATGAGAAAAGTAGGTCACTTCAATAGAGCTAGGTGTCCTTGACCCCGGCATCACCTGCCCAGAAACGCATGTTGTAATCTATCCTTTGGCAGTGATGGACAGTTACACCCAGTAAATGTATTTACAAGTTGAATAATATTCACAGCCATATTGCTTCTTGAAATTTTTGGCAGATATGCCCTGACAAGAATGCCAAAATTTTCCAGCATTAGTGAAAACACTTGAAAATATAATACATCCTTAAATCAGTTGTGAAAGCAGTTTCCAGCCCAATGGGGTGGGCCTGTGATGACCAGTTTCCCATCTAGGGAGGCACCACATTGGTAGGCAGTGAATCAGTGCAGGTGAGGCTGACTGCAGTCTCTTGATCCATTGCCTGTTCATGGAGTAGCACAAGAGGTTTATGCAACCAGATCACATAGGTGAAATGATGAAAGCCCTCAAAAGCACTGTAGGTTGCTAAAAGAAGTACAGATGGGCCTGTAACCCCCCGAACTGACCATAACCCCTCTCAATTTGCAGATGCATAACTATTTCAATGAATGAGGGAGCTGCAGAAAGACTTGACATTTCTACAGTTACCAGGGCAAGGGGAAGCAACAGCAGAACTGCACAAACGGATCTCCCAGACCTACCTCAATCCAGTAGAGCACAAAGCCCCTATTTTTCTGACTTCTTTAGAGAAATCACTTGCCAGTAAGCCAGAAGCTTTTCTTAAACCTGTCTGCAAGATAATCACATCAAGCTAACACTGAATATCTTAATATTCAAATGCTTTACATCACAAATTATTAACTCTCCTATATCACCAACTCTCACCACTACACCATTAATAAGCTAGTATTCTGTACTATCTGGAGTTCCTACATCAAACTGGTTTTAAGAACAGAAGGAATAAATTTGCTGATAATTCAGCAAGATTGAGCACACAAGTCACAGCAAACAGTGCCGATGGGCTGGGTACAAAAGGTGGCCCATTTCTCTCCAGGCCCATCACAAGGAATTGACTGTTCTCAGAGCTTAAAAGGAAAGGATTGAAAAAAATTCCCAAAAAGTATAAACTAAATTATGTTTTTAAAACATCATGCACCATAGATCACAGGCACCTCCAGTATTTCAGGGGAAAAAAACAACTAAAAAAGCCCTACTGACATTACAAAACAAATGTGATGTGGAAATCTTTATCTTAAACAGATGATATTGAAAAGCATGCTGGACAGTAGCCTTAATAAAAGAGCTGCTATTGCTCCTGTAGACTTATGGCAAAGATGAGTACCAAGGGATACACCATGAAGGCATAAGGTCAGTAAGAAGGCTGAGAGAATAGGCTTTAATCATCAATATGTTCAACGTGGTTAAAGATAGGTAAAAAAAATGCTAACATGGGGGAAATTGGGAAGGTACTTGTTTTAAAACATGTGGGATGAAGGTAGGAGGCATGAGCTAGCCTTGAAAGTAAGAAATTGTAAGGATGGGACAACAGACAAAAGTAGGTTGTGAAGAGTTCTGGATATTAAAATAATGAGAGGAAGACATAGACTAGATCTACAATGACGATAAAGTATAGACACAAGCACTCATGTGAACACCTGTGATTAATCAAACACTGGAGTCCACTTCCATGTTTTTTAATTCTTCGTACATATATATGCTGTCTTCCAAAAGGACAAAAGTATACCCAACACAAAAAGAATTTGCAGAAGCTTTCTATGTCCCAAGTGCTTCCAACAAACTCTTAATCAGAGAAAAATTACAGACAAATGAGTGGACACACCTTTCCATGTTGTGAAATTGTGTGTGTGTGTGTAATTCAACAACAACGTGTAGGTTTCTTACCATTTTTTCTAATTTAGTTCAAATGCATAAATAAACTCAAGTTATAATTACCACTTGAGAAGCAGTGATCTGTGTTGTTCTGATACAGAAAATAAAAGCAGGGGCAGAAGAAATTTATTTTACTAATTGCCTTCATGTTCCAGCTATAACAGTAAAGCAGACCATGTGCAGCTACATTAAGATGATAGTTGCATCTCATGAGTGAAGTAAAAGACACGTCACACAAAGGCTGCTAAAGTAACAATGTATTTTAACTGCTGTAGTAACGAGTAGCATAATGTCTAGAGTTAACAACTGGAATAAAAGTCAAGCAATACTTACATGATAGATAAAATATAGAGAGAACACACTTTAAATTAAATACAAAGCGATGAACTGAAGTGAGGTCTCAAAGAGCAAATTACATTCTTCTTGTCAGAGAGATTGACTCTACCAAAGCATAGAATTAAAAATAGTATGTTCCTTACCAAAATAATAAGAAAAAAAATTACTGAAAGGGCTTATTTAAAAAAAGAGTTGAAAAATATGATTGTAAAAATTAAGAAATATTCCCTAACCTTGCTAACAAATATGAAGTAAATGCCTATCTTGGCCAGTATTCATACCCCAGAATCCTGCTTAAATGCTACATGGCAATTAAAAAAAATAAATCACCAAGTCAGCAGAAAACCACATGCAATACATAAAAAACCACTTCTGACCGGTATGATTTGGAGTTATGCTTAAGATAATATCTGCAGAAGAATGGAGGTCATAGCAAGTGCAGCTCTAAAACTGAACTGCTCTTCCTTTATTAGATTCTGATTATTTGCTTAGCACCTAGTACAGAAATTGAATTTTACAGTGCGAATTGCCAGATTCATTGATGTGAACTGCTGTTTCAGAAACAGAGAGATTTTAGTCCCCCCAGCATGATGAAAGAAACTGAAATTATTCTGTGTCCCCAAGACAAGATTTATCTGGAGACCAAACACTTTGAAAGACTTTTGATTAAAAAAATGTCTTTACTTTGGGCCAGAAAACATTATGGAAACCAGACCATGTTCATACATTAACGTTTTTAGCCATTTAGTACTTCTTTGCAGTAATGCTAAGGTAATCCATCAAGGACTAGGCTCAGACCATGGAAGGCTTTCATTAGACAGACAGCAAAGAGACAGGCTGGTCCTGCACTGCCCCAGGATAAGAGTCCAGCTTCCAGCACAGATCTTCCCTCTCGCGTTACACGTGGCTTCCACGGGCAGAGGCCTTTCTGCTACACAGGAACAGAAACAAGACCCTTTCTGGTGTTGCAGAGAGAAACGGTGCTGACTCCAAGAGAAACTCACATAAGCCCCATAAGAGCTCTTGGAACCACAAACCTTGACCAGTTAATAGGAAGTCCTGCACCACCACCCGAGTTCTTTGATCATGCATACACTGGTTCCCATTTGCAGATGCCACTAGCCTCTAAAATCAAGTTTTGCATGTACATGAAGCTATTGCAGCCCCAAGTCTCCCAGACCATCTAATTCCCTTCATCTCCCATGTGGGCCATAGCTTCACAGAGCATACTCTTCAAGTATCAGCTAACAAAGAAGAACCTCAAACTACCACCTCCCCTTCCTGAGAAAAGTACATAGATTAGTCATTTAAGCAAGTCTGACACAGGAGTTTTGTTGAAATTTGTGAGATGAAGATGCAAAACAGTTATCAGTTCCAACAACATTACTACTCCAAGCTTTTATACTGATCAGTTAAATGACAAAATTTCAGTTCATAACCCACTCCTACAGGACAAGTTTATTGAACTGGATGTGTTTAGGATTAATCACAGGCTCATTTAGTACTGAAGCCTTGGGCTGTTAAAATTGATTTTGAGTATGTACAACACCATACAAGCATGAGTTTTGCTAACAGCAAAGCTCCAATTGTTTATTTACTATTGCATATCTTTGGACAACTCACTTAGCTTCTATCAACATGTGCTTCTTCTACCAGCCTTCAAGCAGTCTTGTCTCGTTATGTTTTTCAAAGAGCCTCATACCACAGGGTTGTCCAATGATGCCCAGTTTGTCCAGCTCAACAAGTTTCCGACTTTACTAGACCTCTGTAGACATTACTGTAAGTATTAGTAATATTTCATTCTTAAGAGTAGTATACGTTTAAAAAACCCACCACCTCTGTACATTGATTATCCCCCCTTCCCCCCGCATTGACTTCTTTTAGTCTCCCTGTATAATTACTTTTCCTTCAGGACCTAAGGCCCAGTATCTATTGCTGCCAATGAGCAATGGACGAGACAAGAAATTAGCAATAATATATTGGGGGGAAAAAACCCAACCAAACAACAAAAAACCCCAAACAACCAAAACCACAGATAAAAAACCCCACCCCACATTAAAATGTTAGCTATGAATGATGCCTAATCCAACCCAAGAACCAAAAACTGTTCATGCTCTGTATTTTGGCCATATGCATTGTATGGATGGCAGGGAAAGCATATTGATCAGTGCCAGGGTGCTGTGATTTTAGGAGGCTAACTATTTATAGAGAAATAAATTTAGAAGCTGTTTCACTTGTGGTAAAACATAGCAAGAAGTTTCCAATTTTTACTAAGACAAAAGATATAAATGAGAGGTTTCTAAGTAAGATGATGTAACGTGGAAATGGAATATAGCCTTGGCTTCCTTGGCAAACTTCAAGGGTATGTAAGAAGCAGTCATTTACTGCCCAGTGATACAAATTCAGGTTATTAATAGCTTCAAGCAGAAAAGCATTTTAAAATCTGAGGTTCTCATTTAACTCTTCCTCCAGAGCTGCTCCAGCATAAAATTTTAAGAAGGACTACTGATCCAAACAGACTAAGTTCACAGCCCACTTTTCTAGCATCTTGTTTTCAAATGTCAAGCTTCTCACAAAGCTGCAGAAACATAGCTGCTGGCACTGCCTGATGCTCCATAAATCAGTCTATTCCTAGCATTAATTATCCCAAGCAGCTGTTATCCTCCATTTGGTCTTCAGTATCCAGGAAATCTTTCCTTCCAAGACTAACTTGACCAAAGAATGCTTAGCATGTGCCACTGCCACTTGGAGATAAAATGCATCTGTGTTATTTAAAGGGCATGTACCCTATTGGGTATTTTCAGTGAACCCCCATTAACCCTCCTACAAGTTCACAATGGTTTAAGAAAAAAAAGGGCATTTCAGTGAGAAAAAGAACAACACTTACCTATACTGAAGTGTAACTCCCAGCAGAATAGAAGAGGAGGTAGTGTTAAGCTAGACAAGTGTGAAAGACTATGCATACAATCTAATAACACAACTCTTTCTCTCAGGCTGTTTCCACATCCAAAAGTTTGTCAAAGATTAAAGTCAGCAATGACGTGGTATTATAGTTATGCAGCTCACACAGCCACCCTTGCTGTGAGTTTGTACACACAAGCAAACCACTGCATCTTGATTGTCCAAAATTTGCCACAGATGCCACGGCTTTTCACTACCTGCAGGAACTAGAGCAGGATCTACTGTCAGTTCAGAAGTGTCTAAAGATCGGTGAAATACGAACGCCCCAGGTGCACTTCTCACACATCCCTCCTTCCCATGTGGCCTTTGACAGCACTGCTTGTGCAGCCAGCTTCCCTGCAAACTCCCAGTTAATGCAGTGAACTCCGAGGTTGCAGCCCGGATGCTGACAACACCTCACAACAAAGGACATGACCACTTTTCCAGACAGATCTGCAGGCTGAGCCCTTTGCTCACCTGAGCCCTGTACTCCACTCCTCCCTTCGTGGCCAACATTTGCCCTGCCTCAGACACGCTGGGCTGCAGTGGCGTGAGCTGTTTCACACTCTTCCTGAACCTGTGTGGAAATTGGCACCTCACCTCACTTAACCACGATAATCCCTGGGTGACTAAAAAAAAGCTTTTCCACTTTTTCAGGGAACTATCAGACTAACCAAACTTAACTGCTGATGAGGTATCTACAGCAGTGTCTGCCAGTTATTTCTGATGTCATGAGTGACTGACAGGGACTGTAGACAGAGAACATGCTGTTCTGCCTGTTGTCAGCAAACAGCAGCATCCTCCTTCCAGGTGACTGCACGAGTCTTCAGTTTGAGCTGATCAAATCCCACCTCCCAAAGTTACTGTAGCACTGCAGAAATAACAGATCACTGGTTTGAGAACCACTTTGCTCAGGCAAAGTAGTTTGTAAGTACTAGAAGTATTACTTGATAAGTAATACAAAAAGCTCCATACACAATAATCTATCACGTTAGTCCCTATTTCTAAAACTAGAAGAGTATTTTATGTAAGTACTGTCCCAGTACATCAACTTCTCATGACACAGCTGTTGTGAAAAGTGTAATTCAGTGAACTCAAAATTCTACATGCATTACAAAACTCAGCCTGTGAAGTTAGCTATGACTTTGCAAGAGCAACAGGATTACTGTTGCACAGAAGAATATGGAAAAGAAGCTAAGCAGTCAACCTTCAAGTTGTACACATACCCCAAACAAACAGAACCACAGGTGTAGCACTAACAACCAATTTCACCATTGTCACAGCTGCTAACACATTGACAAAGAATAGTTCCAACATCCTACATCAAACGTTGCAGAACAAGAATTTGATAGTGACTCTATACATCCTTATATTAAACAATCTCTATTTTCTGCTGAAAACTAGGCCTAGATTCAGCAGCCAGATTATTGCTTACAGAATGATTTACTGAATTTACTGCTCAGTTCCATGATAAGCAATGAAATATTTGTTCTGCAAGAATAATTTTTTTATATTGTAACCACATTCGGCTATTACTATCTCATCAAGTTTCTACATCATTAAAGATTGCTGTTAAAGTACTTATTAGGGAGGGAGGGAGGGAGGGAAGAAATAAAACTAGTTGAAGTTACATAAGCAGTAGCTGATTCTCTCACCACCTCAGGTGACCATGGCAGGATGCCCCTTCCACCTTAGCAGCTGGGGCCAGCTACAGAACACCTACTCTACACACCTCAGACAGGTCAGTTGAGCCTCCCTTCACTCTCACCCTGGATGTCTGCCACTTCCCAGAACATGCATTCAGTGTGGGGTGAGATGGAAGGATGCAGGGTTATGGCTCTCAGTTTCACAGAAGTGACAGACACCACTGCTGGTTGACCCAGGTCTCACCACACTCCTTTGGGTAAAGGACTGGTATGACTGGTATGTCCCAAACAGTAAGTCACTATAATCAAAACCCAGTTCCTTCTGTGTGAGACATGTTGGAGGCCAAGTTTTGATGCTCAAGAGGCAAAAGTGAACAGGCAACTGAAGGCTCTCTCCACTCAGAGCCAAGTACCTGAGGTCAGATGCTCATTTTGCTCAGCTTCCACCTAGCCCAAATCCCTGGCAGCTCCCTTTCCCACAAAAATCCCACCTCTCTAGACACAGCACTGAACCGAACTCGAAAATGGGCAGCAGCAGTGAGCCAGGAGGCAGCACATTCCTCAAGGACATAATGGTCTCTTAGTCAGCAGGCTCCATACCGTCCCCAGGAATTTACCAGCAGCCAATTTCCTATTAACAGCAGAAGTGGAACGATATTTGGGAGAAAAAGGAAGTGTCAGTCAGGTACAGTCTTATACCCTGTGCTGATACCACTGCCCAGTGTCACTTGAAACTTTAAGACCTAGATCCCGAACAGACTCACAAGGTTTGTAACAAAGGCAATCCTACCTCTGGCTCCTGACACTACCTGAAGTAGCCACCAGGAGAGCTGGCTTAGTAAAATCCTGGAGAACGTAGCTGAAGGAGGCCTTGATAAGAGTCATTTTCAAGAACTGCTCAAATTTTAATCAATGATGGAATATGAGATGGCATCTGTTCTGAGGAAGCAGGGAGTTATTCTTGATTGGAGGTAAGACACTTCAGTGGTGAGAGTTAGGGACGAAGATGTTAGAACAGTATGTGACACAGAAAAGTAAGGGTTCATATTATTTCTTAAGACTCAGAAGGAAAATACATGGCTTAGGAATGCATGTGGGCTCCTCAGCTCTCTAACCTGCCTGGCAATCCCAGTGCTGAGCAGCCAGGGAGTGACCTGCAGAGACTTTTGGCTGCACAGTCCCAGGAAGACCTCTGCAACAAAGTCGGTTGCAACCACTTTAAAGGAAAGCTCTGCCATAAAATATCGGCTTGTGGAAAGCAAAGTCCTGCACAGCAAATTGTAATCTTGGATGAAAACATATTTCCAAATGCTAAAAGCATAATTTTGACTCCTTCAGGATTAATTATTCTATCACCTTACTTGAAAATGGCTCGTTACATAACATGAAATGAAAAAGGCAGCTGAACAAAGCATTTTAGTTTTAAATGTAAGCTTTCAGAGTTTTGCTACATAAGCAAGTGATTTTTGTGAGTGGGTGTTTTATTTCATGCTGGAACAAGATATTTTAGTTGCTGTATCCTTAAAGCAAAATTTCCCTCACAGTGAGGATTCTGGGTTCTGTAATGCTCTAATCACTTAATCACTTGCTCTAATCAGTTTTTGCCATCTTTTGAATCCAATATTCTAAAGCTGCACAGACCACAAAAACTTTTCAGTCAAGATATGGCCAAATGAGACAGCAAACCCAGCCTCTCTCAACTGACCATAATGAAAATTCAGCCTACCTCTGGCAACAGTTTAAACAAACAAGAGAACTATAACATTTTCAAGCTCATGATTATGTTTCATTCCATTTTCCTTTCTCCACCAGAAGACTTCAAAGGACAAAAGATCAGGTAGAACTAAGTCAACAACAATTCATTAGGAGAAACAAGAAGTAGCCACAAAAAAAATTTCTTAAGTAGGTATTTCAAAAAGCCACAGCATCAATTTAAAGGATCAAATTCATTAGCACTCACAAAGGGTAGGCTAGTAATGCAGCCAAGCACACAAATACAGATGAGGTAATAGGAAAGCTACTGAACTGAAACATGCAGCCAATTAAGTCATTTGAGAATGACTCACATGAAATCAGCCTCCATAAGAAGTAAACCTCCTATGTTAACTGCATCAAAAGAGGAATGCACTTTTGATAGATCAATTAAATGGCTCTTGTAAAGTTACTGGAGCAGATTCATCTGCCTTCAAACATCAGAGCTACTGAATTAAATTTAAAATGTATTGGATCAACACCTTGAAAATGAGAATTTGTTTTTTAAATGAATGACCTGTTTCACATCCACTTGGAAATCTAGAGCTGGAGATGAGCACAGCACATGCATGACAGTCTCTCTTTTAATTGCAAGTGCAACACTGGAAATCAGACAGACATTATTTTCTTTTTTTTTTTATACAGAACATTCTCCTCTTTTTGGTATATTTCAGATGTTAAAGTGAAGAACATGAAAAGCAAATATGAGCTTAAAAACAGCCCCCTAATTTATAACAGTGGAGACTTAGGGGAAAACAAGTAGGTCAAAACTGCCATAGTAGCAGCATTCACTAGGTAATACAACTCTTCATAAAGAAATAAAAAAAACAAACAAGAGTAATTGAGGTTTCCAGGTTAAAGCATATTTATGCAACTGTAAGAGTACACCAAATTACTGGCAAGTGAGTGAGAAAAGACATACAAGCCAAAGGCAAAATTTGATCTGCATAAATTATTATACATGTACACAAGTGCTTGCCCCACATTAAGAGGCATCTGATCCAGAGCGGTATCAGTCACAGAACACCAAGTTGAAAGGGACCTCAACAATCATTTGGTCCAACCTTTCTTGGCCCAGCATCTTGTCCCGCCAAATCTTAAAAGCATCCCATATTGATGAATCCACCACCTCCCTGGAGAAATTATTTCAATGGCTGATTGTTTCCATTGTGAAATATTTTCCTCTCCTCCAAGAACCTTATGAAGTTGAAGTGCAATCAAATCAGTATTAGCTGTGTCGACAGTATATGGTGTTAAAGTTGTTTTCACATCTTTATCCAAACTTTTATCCTATGAACTAAAATTTCTGAATTTCTGCCTTGGTTCTGTAACCAATGTTGAGGGAAGAGGAGGGATGGAGAAAATGTGTGAGCATACAATTAGTGCACACAGGAAAAATACAAGAAAGAACATATGAAGAAGACCAAGGAATAATGTGAAAAAAGCTCAAGGCTGGGGATAGTCTGGGTAGAAACTGCAGGACAGACAAGACACAGGGATGGGAAAAAAGGGGAGCAGGGCTGAAAAGACAGATATTTAAAGATTGGGTCTAGTAAGAAAAGGTAACAGAGTTTGGAAGAAAAAAAATAATATGCAGCAGGACTGAAACTACAGGGAGGGAGGCAACAAGATAGAAAACGTAAGCGTAATCTACATATGGGAGTACTTTTGCATATCTAAGTTACACTTTTCCAGAGACACACTATGGTGGTGACCTTGTCCAGTTCTCTCCTAATCAGTTCACCCAAACAACATCACCTAATGCTTTCCTATTTTCCTCTGAGTGAGTTCCATACCCTGTGAGAAAAGTTGATGCTACAGAGACAGTAACTCATTCTCAGAAGTGGAGAAGACTTCATGTCCACCCCTCAAGGACATGCAGGGTACCAATCTGTGCCCAGATGATGCCAGTTTGTGCTGGCTTTCTATGCAATTAAGATGCATTAAAAGAGATCATTAAGAGTGCTAATAAGTACAGACATAACCCTCTGAATTTCTGTAGTCAGACTCTAAAACATTTGGCTTACTCAGTCAGGAGCTTATGAATAACCTCCACAACCATGTGGAAATTAATGATCTCAGTTATAATTAAAAAGCCTTTTTTATCATTTTTTAACTACTTCATATATGAAACCTAATCCTTTCTTTGTGAACAACATTTATTTGACAGCCTGATGCTAAATCTTTTCATCCAAATCTTGCCTGACCACATTTGTAAAGCACTTCCTTTCCTGTTTAAGGAGAGGATATGAAAGCCATCAATCTACAAAAACCAGAGATACATCTCTATTTCTGCACAAAATAAAATATTCTGTCTCCCTCTACTGGCTATGCATTAAATCAAACCAGGAGGAGGAAAACAAAAACTAGACAGCTAATGTTTATTGTTACCTCAGAGAATTCTATACAGGATGCAATGCTGAAATAGCAGAAGAATAATCTTTGAAACATAGTTTTTAAACAAGTATTACAAACAAACTATACTAAGTGTCTTTCTGAAAATGGCACGAGACCCTTTTAAAGTTATGATAGGTACATAGCACCATAGCTATACAGCACCAAATTAATTACAGTTTGGGGAAATTTTCTACTAAAACTATTTCTTCACTACAAATACAAGAGAATATTAACAAATTTGCTTTTACAATAACTTCAGCTTGTTTTATATTGAATCAGATTTAAGCATTCCTGCTTGCCTCCAGCCAGACTGAGTTACAACTGAGCTGGATGATTTTACTTCTAAATAATTTATAGATAATACATGTTTTTAGTTTGGGTTGTTGGGAGATTTTTAATTAAAATGACAGGCAAGCAAATTTTGTGTTTCAAGGAACTTCTGGTTTACAACTTGATCGGTCAAAATATATTTAGTAACATAGGCAAGCCATCACTATATAAAATACACAGAAATAAAAGACAGATGTCTTTTGCATACTCTTTAGATGTCAGCTGCAAAACTTTCATTTATGCATTTACCAAAGGCTGCTTTTGTCAAATGATACAATTAAGTGCATACAGCACTCTGCTTAGTTTCCAAGATGGACTTAGAATTATAGAATCGATTGGGTTAGAAAAGACCTCCGAGATCCTCAAGTCCAATCCTTAGTCCAACTCCAGTCCATTTACTAGATCATGGCACTCAGCGCCACATCCAATCTACATTTAAAAATCTCCAGGGATGGTGAATCCACCACCTCTCTGGGCAGGCCATTCCAATGCCTGATTACTCTCCCCAGAAAGAATTTCTTTCTGATATCCAACTTAAATTTCCCCTGGCAGAGCTTAAGCCTGTGCCCCCTTGTCCTATTGCTGAGTGCCTGGGAGAAGAGACCAACCCCCACCTGGCTAGAACTTCCCTTCAGGTAGTTCTAGACAGTGATGAGATCACCTCTGAGCCTCCTCTTCTCCAGGCTAAACAAACCCAGCTCCCTCAGCCTCTCCCCACAGGACTTATGCTCCAGTCCCTTCACCAGCCTTGTTGCTCTTCTCTGGACCCGCTCCAGCACCTCAGTATCTTTCCTGAACTGAGGGGCCCAGAACTGAACACAATACTCAAGGTGTGGCCTCACCCACGCAGAGTACAGGGGAAGGATCACTTCCCTGGTCCTGCTGGCCACGCTATTTTTGATCCAGAACAGGATCCCATTGGCCTTCTTGGCCACCTGGGCACACTGTTGGCTCATGTTGAGCTTCCTGTTCCCAGGTCCCTTTCCGCCTGGCTGCTCTCCAGCCACTCTGTCCCCAGCCTGGAGCATTGCAGGGGGTTGTTGTGGCCAAAGTGCAGGACCCGGCACTTGGCCTTATTGAACTTCATCCCATTGCAATCAGCTCATCTCTCAAGAGATTACTTGAAATAGTCCGCAATGCTCCAGAACAAACTTTTATCTCCTTACCCCAATAAGTCAAAGATCACAAGAGTAAGAGAAACACATGCCATGTTTGCCATCAGGCCACCACTGTGATTTGTCTCTTACTGATTTTCTTCACTCGAGTATTTTATTTAAATTTGGGTAAAAAATTATTATTGAAATGAAACTGGTCACTCACATATCTTACAAACTAGAAGTACAGCACAGTGTTCTGATTTTATCACATATCCAACAGAACAATTTATGTTCCCTCAACAGAGCCATAGCCATTCATGCATCAGACCAAAATACATTTCACTCTGCAGTGAATTTTACTTTCTGTGGTAATACCTATTTGTATGCAAAATACGCATCCCCTACCAGGGACAAGGGTCAGTAGCATAATGAGAAACATAGTAAGTTATGAAGTTGTCCCTGGCAACTATTTGTTCCCCCACATCTACTCCATCCACTCAGGGGTTCAAATGCTGTGGGCCCTGTGCCGAATACGGGTGGACCTGAAGCACAAGCAGGTCAGACGTGGGATCCGAAAGCTGCTGGGGGGCCAGGCCTCTTCTGTGCACTCAGCAGAGACCAAGAGCCCGCACAGGTCAAAGACTGAGCCATGGATGCCTCCCTGCCTGGGCTGTAAAACTCACAGACCCTGAGCTTTCAGACACTGAATATGGTTTTAAGCATACAGTTTTTTAAAGAAACAGCTGCTTTTTTCCCTCTCTATTAAAGCAGACTAAAGCAAAATAGAAAAATAAGGAATCAAATTTATCAGTCCTGTAATTTCCAAACTAACTGAAGTTACCCTTACTGCCGAGCAGTATTCAAAAAGCATCTGACATAACCTCATGAAACAGTATTTGTTTGCAACTGGTCTGTACAGATCGCCTAAAGGTAGCATTCAAACATATGAATGGGTACTTAAGGTTAATTGAAAAGCAGAGTTCTACCTCTACATAGATATTGCACTGGGGAAAAAAAATCCCCAGTGCAACAATAGTATAAACATACCATGAAATTCTGTATAAGTCAGGTGAAAAATCACTTAGATTTTGAAATATTACAATTAATGATAACACAACACCAAGAAATTTTATCACTTCTAAAGGATGTCATAATGTTAATGCTCAACATGAAAGCACATGAAAGCTTTATGGCACATAACACTATAGTGCAAGTATTTTCCTTCATCAGAAAAACCTAGAACAATCAAAACTTTAGGAAATTGACAGTGTTTTGCATATTTAAAAGTAAGAGGGTAATCTATAGAATATCTAGTTTCCAAGGGCTTTAGTGAGTAGAAAAACTCTTATATTTTGAGGCAGAGGGGTGATATGCAGTTTTTAATGTTCCAACACATTAAATATTCTTTTTTTTAACAGCTAAAAGATGAGAAAATAGAGCTTTCCACTGTTAGTGTGAATTTTGCAGAAACTTTAGAACTTAACTACATATTCAAGCTACTCTAAGCAATTACTCCTCCTGTACAGCCACTTTGACCACACTCTAAGGAAACTGCAAATAGGATACTGTTACAGTAAGGAAATTAGTTTACCTGATCACCTCTCCAGTTTGACTTATATTCCAACACAGGGGTTCCTACTGCTTCACAGGAAATAGTACAAAGACAAGGATAAACAGCTGGAGGGAAGGTCAGTTGTACCAGCTCGTGGACAGCAGTTATCAAACATTGCCTCAAAGGCACATTACCGAGAAATTTCAAGTTGTACATCTTACAGCAAAAGTTTATTCCTGCATTCTCTGTATGTTAGTATATCTATTCTGAGCAATAAAAACAAGGTCTCAATCTATTCCAAAGCAAGTTGTCAGAAGCTATAATAATCAGAAGTTATCAGAAGTCATTCAACATATCCCAGTGGTTTTGGATCAGACAGAAAAGCAAGAAAAAACAAAGTTTTTAGTGCTTTGGAATACACACATCCAGTTTTTGAGAAATATAAGCTGATAATTAACACTGGGTAAGTATGCTATATTAATAATAAAGATATCTCACATAAAGAAATGTAATACACAAACCTACACATAATCCCCAAAAACCTGCATGCCCATGCATGGATATTAGACAGTAAAATGCATTATTTCAGCTCAGTTGTTACCAGGACATTTTAAACTTAATGCCCCATTAATTTCAGTGTAAAATGGTACCTGAAACTTGCAAAATGACATTCATACATTACATTACATTCATGTGAAATCCACATCCCTTTCAGTCAACATCTTTTTACCTAACAAATGAGGCTCAGACCTTCAGAATTTACAGTCAAATCCTCTATACTTAAAACATACACAAAATTCAAGTAGTCTCATTTAAAAGGAGACTACAGTATATGCTTGTGTGCTAATGGCACTTAGGACTTGGTTATGAAGCTGATGATGAGAAGAGTTTTCAAGAGGAGGAAATTTGCCTACATAGCATATGATAGCCAAAAACTTACATGCCAGATTTAAGTAAAACAAAGGAACACTTTCAAATGCTTAAAAATTAAGTTTCACATTAATAGACAATCTCTTAATTAAACTATATTAGCACACATCACTACAATAAAATTACTTCAATAAAATTTTTACATGCATCCCAAAGCTCCTGCAAGCATTTAAAGACCATGCTTTATTTACTGTACCTGAACATTTCTGTACCTGTCACGCTGCATGTTAATGAAAAAATAAGACAGGAAACATTAGGTTATTTTCACATGTCCCTTCTAAAGGCATAATTCCTATTTATTTTTACACATGACGTTACATGCAGTTTTACTTTAGCAGAACTACCCAAAGCACTTCAGCCTATCTTAAGATGACATCTTTGCCAAGTCAAATAAAAAAGGTTCACTGGGCTGGAAAAAAAGGCTAAACAATTAAAGAGCAATGTTCCTTCTCTTTGTCATGCACCCTCTCAGAAACCCTCAAAACAGTGGTAGTGATAAAGGGGTTTGAGGGAAGTAGGCTTGTTTTAACTATTACTCCTCATCTTCGATCAAAAGGAGTTACTTGCTACTAACAATGCTCTGGGAAGGCAATTCCATATGCTGCCAGTGAGAATAATTTTCATTTCTAGCATCTCCCTTATAACCCTATGAAAGTACACAGCTAACGTACAGCAAACAAAAAAATTCAACTCAGGTTTTCTGTGAATTAAAGCTGAAAAAGCCTGGCAGGCAACCTACAGCGAGGATGCCACAGCAATACACACAGCTGAGGCTACAGCAGCTTACCCAGCTCAGGCAGTGGAACTTTACCTGTGTCCATGTGCCACTGACATCACTCAGAGCCAGTCAAAGTTAAGAAATATCATAGCCTGACCTCTTGACTTTAAATCAAGTTTGAGGGGTTGAATGAAATACTGCCCATGTTAATGAAATAAACTAACACTAATACACAGAAAGTACTTACATCGTTTCTGGGAAACTGCCTGTAAACAAGCTGTGACAATGTCGCAGTTCTTCTGGACTTTCTGAACAAGCCTGTCTTTCTGCTTCAGAAGACGAAGCAACTTGGCTGATTGAAGAGAAATTCTGTAACTCAGTTCTCGTTTTATAGTTGTTAATTCATCAACATCTGCCAACAAGCAGAGAAAACAATTTCAGTACAGGCCAAAACACTAACAAACAGGCTTATTGTAGCTGACATGCAAAAGGACTTGACCCGTGGACATTTACATATCCAAGATTTCTATAAATTACAAGTTCTATCGACTGGGGTAATTCCCAATTATAAACATTTGCAGGATCTGAGCCAGTGTCTTTAAATTTCTTTTAAACTAAATGACTTCCATTTATTGAACAGTGTATTAATCTTAATAATTATGCTGCTATAAATTCGTAGGATCGTGACCGATGTAACCAGCATATACCAATAGTAGTGCAACCAGGGGGTAAAGTTTAAATCCAGTACTCTTCAGA
Source organism: Sakesphorus luctuosus (assembly GCA_013396695.1). Lineage (NCBI taxonomy): Eukaryota > Metazoa > Chordata > Aves > Passeriformes > Thamnophilidae > Sakesphorus > Sakesphorus luctuosus. The sequence continues at coordinate 3,640,415 of VWZD01008514.1, forward strand.
AGCTGCCTGTGCATGGGGAAGAGGTGCATATGTTCAAGAGAAAAAAACATACAAGAAGCTGCCTGCAAAGCTACAAATGCAAGTCCAGAATAGCACTAAGTGGGAAACTCTTTTCACTAAGACACAACTGGATGGCTACAGTCATGGCCTCAGCTATTTCCACTTGTCAGTCGCAGTGCCACCAGACTTCCCTTAGTTCACCAAAATGTCTGTTTCCTTCAAATATTCCTGTTGTCCCCCAAATGGTGAGCTTTAGGTCCAGAAAAGGGAGTTCTTGGGGAGATATTTTAAGTCCGTTTATTTTTCTGAGTCCTCTGCTCTGTCCTCAGAGGCTTACCCCAGCAGTAAAATCCTGGGTCTTGCTTATCACATGCTGACCATGTCACCAGCATCTCCACAGCTGTCTGCTCCCTGCAGCTAAGTTTTCAAATCCTATCATTTTCAATGCAACCATGTCCCCCTGATGCTGGAAGGAAAATCAGTGCAAAAAATCCATACTTTGGTAACATGATCTAATGAGAAAAATATTTATGCATGCAGGAAAAGCTGCTATTAGTGGGACGATAAACAGCTCGGCTCATGTGGCAAAACTTTCTCAAAACTTCTGGAGAGCTTAAAGAAAAGGACAAATCAGGTTGAAATGGCCATCAGCCATGGGCTAGCGAAGAGCAAAGTATGACTGCAAGGGGAGCAGAACCAGGGGAAAACAGTCCTGTATTTCATAGACAATACCCTGTTTCAGCACCTGCTGCTCAGCTAGAACTCCCAATCACTTGTACCAGGCAAGGTGATTTAAAAATAATTCTATGGCTTTTGAGAGAAAAAAAAGTTGCATTCCCACGGACTTCTACAGTCACCACACAAGTAGTGAGCTGAGTTTTCTTCTTTCCCACTCATCTGAGTTAGTTGTCCCTATAAACACAATTAACTTTGCAGCAAAAGCGATGAGTTGAAATACTACAAAATATATTCCTGAACAAGCAAGGGGTTTTTTGAGTTCCAAGTAGCCACAGGACACGAAGAACTACTTAAGCTACATCCTAGTAACATCAAATGGCGTATCATCTCATTAAGAAGCCAAACACGGAAGCAGACTGCTGTTTGCACAGGTCTGAAAAAAAGGCACGTTTATTCACCTCTTTTTTTTTTTTTATCCTCTCATCAAAAGCAGGAAAGATTAATCATCAAGGGACAAGAGGCCTTTGTGTAGCCCTCTTCATCAGATCAGCTTCGAGTTGCAAGTCTCATTCCTCCACAAATATGCCATGTTGAGGCCACTTATCTTTTGTGAGAATTCTTTGAAAATTTCCTTTAGATTTTGGTTAATTAATTGACTAAAGCATTTATACTTTGTATTATACTTTTTTTCCTAGAAGACATGCCAACCTGCAAATAGACCTTACAATTATCCAGTTTAATTTAGGTCCATTAGATCTAAAAGAATCTGAAAAAAACTACTTCTTATGACAGCACAAGCATAGCATCTCTTCTAGATTAAGAAAGTAAACTGCTCTTTGATTCATTACTGTGACGAAAAGCACCGAACTCGCAGAAATACAAAAGTTGTGCAATGTGTCACAGAAACTAACAGCAGGTAAACGCGTTCTTGCTCCTACAGCCCCTAGAACAAGGGAGGAGGGAACAGCACAGGCGGCCCTGGTCTGCAGGAGCTCTCAGCTAACAGCGCACGGGAAGCTTTTCGAGCCGCGGCCGTGCAGAAAGGCTGGCACCTGGGGCAGGACCCGCGCAGGCACAGCGGGAAAGCGAAGGGGCAGCTCCCACCCCGGCAGGGCAGGCTGTACCTTTCAGCCGCAGGTACTTGACCTGGCTCGGCCGCCGCTGCAGCTCCCTCAGAGCTCGGGAGCGGGCGCTGCCCGAGGGGGCGGCCGCCTCGGCGGCGCTGTACAGCTCGGTGAGCAGCCCGCTCACCAGCGACGAGGTGCGGCTGGACCGCCCGCTGCGGGACGCCCCCTCGTCTTCATCCTCCTCTTCCTCCTCGGCCAGGCTGTCGGCGCTGCTCCCCGCCCTGCCACCCGCGCCGGCCTCCCCCGCCTCCATGTTCCGAGCCCCAGCCGCGTTCCGGGCTCTGCCCGTTCCGCCGAGGCGGAGCGGGGCGGGGCGGGCAAGAAGGCTTGGGCGGGCGGGGCGCTCCCCGCAGGCAGGAGCAGCGCGCCCGCCCCGCTGCCCAGCGAGGCGCAGGCCGGGGCGCTGCACCTGCGGGGGGCGGTGACACGGCACGGGAGCCGCACCATCGCCCCGCCCGCCGCCCCGGTGCCCGGCTGCCCCTCTGGAGCGGCGCCTGGCTCTGCCAGCCATGTGAGACCTGTGCCGCGGCCGGTCCCGGAGCGCACGGCCGGGGCCGCACGGCCGCCTGGGCTCGCCGGGGACCGGTGGCGCTGCAGGCAGGGGCAGGCCGGGCACAGGCGCGGCAGCCGCGGCAATTCCGGTCAGGAATTCACAGAATGGGACAGGTTGGGAGGGACCACAGTGGCCCAAGTGGTCGCATCTCCCAGCTCAAGCAGGGCATATTGCACATGAGTGCGTCCAGACGGTTTTGGAATATCTCAAGCGAGGGAAACTCCACAACCCCTGGGCAATCTGTTCTCGTGCGCGGTCACCCGCACAGGAGAGAAGTTCTTCCTCGTATTCAGGTGGCACTTCCTGTGCACTGTTTTCTGCCCGTTGCCTCTTGTCCTATTGCTGGGCACCACTGGGAAGAGCCCGACCCCATTGCCCTCGCACCCGCTCTACTGAAATTCACACACATCCCGGCCATGGAGTGCGCCGGTCCCAGCTGGAAACGCCCCCGCGCGCAGCCCGGCAGAGGGGCGGGGGCGGGGCCGAGGCCGAGGGGCGGGGCCAGGACAGTCCCGGGGCCACGTGACCGCGGCCCCCCCCGCGCGCGCTCGCGGTCATATGCCGCGGGCGGGGCGGGCCGCGCGCTGCTGCTCCTCGCCCCGGGCCCGGAGCGCCTCCGACCCCGTCCCGCCCTCCGCCCATACCGTCCCGTCCCCGTCCCGCCGCGCCATGGCCCCCAACGCGCTGCTCCGGGGGCTGGCGCTGGCCGCGCTGCTGGTGCTGAGCCCGACGCTGGCAGCCCGGCAGACGCGGAGGCCCAACGTGGTGCTCATCCTCACCGACGACCAGGACGTGTGCCTGGGCGGCATGGTAACCTCGCTGCGGGCCGGGATGCGGGGCGGCGTGGGGCGGGGGCCGGCGGCGGCGAAGCGAGAGCGAGCGGGGCTCGTCGCCCGCCCCCTGGGTCGCGTACGCGGCTGTCTGGCGGCGGGGCCGGGGCCGGGGTCGCTCTGGCCACGGGGAGCGGTGGGTTGGGCCCAGCCTGGCCCCGGGCAGGGGCTCGCCGCAGCCGAGCTGCCCCGCCGAACGAGCGTCACGGGGGGGCTTCCGCGGGGAGAATGAGCTGCTCTGTGAAACCACCGAGGCTCGAGTGGGCCGGGGCTGTGGCGTCTCCAGTGTAGCCGCTGCCGCTGGAGTTACCCCTGGAAGCTCCCCCCACTTCTGCTCTTTTGTGGTCGCTCCAAGCCCCACCAAGGAAAGGACATTCTTAGTGTCTGGATTATGTAGTGCCTAAAAACTGTGGTGGTGGGACATCTTTCAGGTAGTCTGCTTTAAGTCTTCTGCTTTACCTGGCATCCTTGCCATTTTAGCTGACAACCTCTTGGTATTGTCCTTCCAGACCCCCCTGAAGAAGACTAATGCTCTCATTGCACAGATGGGAATAACCTTCCTAAATGCAGTAAGTGTTCACATTAACTCTTTGAACTGAGGTTGCAGGCATTTGTGTACTCTCTGTTGGGTCATCTGAGATCTCAAAGCTGGTAATAGTTTTGTGAAGCCTGTACCTATCGTTGTGGGTATTTTAAATTCAATCCCTAACAACTTTTATGTTTCAAAATGAGTATAACTCAAGGTCATGTTCAAAATCTGTGAAGGAAAGTTTCACTTCCTGAAAGCACTTGTTGTGACTTCCTTAAACTGTAAAGTAAAACTGCATAGTCTGAATATTTTTGTTACAAACTGAGTTGCGTTAAAAGTAACTACTTAAAACTTTCATCAACTTCATGCATGATGAAAACCCATTTCACTGTTTTCATACACTAGTGTATCTCCATGGCTAAAGTAATGGGGTGAGTCAGTGAGCAAACACTATTTTAAGGGATTCTTGCTCCTGTCAAGGAACCATATCTCGTGCTGAGGGGTTTAAGGGCATGTGCTCCAGAGGCCTGAAACTGGTTTTATGTATAGGTTTTCACTAGTGAAAGTACTTGGGATGTAATTCTGTCTGTCCAGAAAGGTGTAGGTTTTAATGTTGATGAACATTTTAATCAACCTGTTAGCTGATATTTAAAAACTGTAGATTTTGAGGTAAAATTGTTTTACTATGCCAGTCTTATCTCTTTTCATTCTGTTTTTCCAGTATGTTCCCAGTGCACTTTGCTGTCCCAGTCGAGCTAGCATTTTAACAGGAAAATATCCACATAATCATCATGTTGTCAATAACACCCTGGAAGGGAACTGTAGCAGCAAGTTGTGGCAGAAGATTCAAGAACCATACACCTTCCCAGCACTGCTCAAAGCTACATGTGGTTATCAAACTTTCTTTGCTGGGAAGTATTTAAATGAGGTATTTTGTGCTCTTTTTTTTCTGGGTTAAAGTGTCCATCCTTTTAAAACATTCAATGATTTTTCTATTTGGTGGGTCCCCAAAGTATATGATATGGTATTATTTGGATGAACACTTATCTTTGCTCCAATGGGCTAAATAAACTGTGAAGTTCAGATCTCTAATTTGGTAAAATTCAGGTTCTGTAGGTATTGCAATGTTTTTAGAGCTAATTTTGAAAGAGTGATGGAATCCAAAGGCTTTTTTTTAATATGTTCAAATGTGTTAATTTTTAGAGATGATGATTTTAATGACTGGAGGAAATGGATAGATGATTGGCATGTGGTACTGAAGGAACTCACCAAGCCATGCTAGACCATGCATAATGTTAGAATAACTTTAAAGAAAAAAATTGATTTGTCTCAATATCCCTGACTGACATATGCTCTTGTATGAAAGGTCTGTTTTCTTTTTAGCAGTCAGTATGGTGTTCTAAAAATTAAGTGTCCACTGAGGCAAATTCATTGGGAGAACAGGTGTTTTTGGAGCTCTTAACAACAGTTACCCAACTCTTTAGTATTAAGTTGCTTGTATATGTGTCCTTTTGGGTTCTTCTCTTTTTATCTAGGCTATGGTTTCTAGTAGTTTATGGTAAGATGTAAAATTCAGCACTGAAAACTTTTAAGATTGGGTGTTCCTCTTGTGTGATGGAATTGGATTTGGAGCTAGATGAGTTACAATATTCTTGACAGTATTATTTTCCTTAGATCTCTTGGTGGAAAATTTTGGTGGTATAACAGAATAATGGAACATGAATTTTCATAGCCAGGCATGAATTTGTTTCTGCTGATAGTCCTGATGTAGCAAGGGAAACTTAACTGGCTTCCTCTGAGCATCCCTTGATTCAGCAGAGTCTCCCATCCCAGCAGTTAAGCGAGCCATGTAGATGGGAGGGGACAGCCCTGAGAAAATCCATTGTGTTGCTCTGAGGCACCCTCTGTTTTGAGTTTGGCACTGACTCAGCAGCTACTTTCCCTTTTTTGCTGTCTTAAAGGCTAGTTGTAGATTATTTGGCACTGAGGTGACAAGAGGCTAGCATTGCTTCAAGTTCCTACCCCCATTTGAGGAGGATGAAGGAGGCTGTTGGTCTCTGTGAAATTTTCTTTAGTTCTTGTGAACTACTATCACAAAGCCTAAGAGTGTGTGGTCATATGGATGTTTTGATCACTTCTCATTACCTGATGATGTACCATACGTTCTCAAGGATCTCTGCCTGTTTTCAAAAGCAAAGTAGAGCAGGGAATAGTATTTAAATTTTATTGGTCATTACCAAGCTTTCACTTACTGTCTTTCTAGTTATTGAACCGTGGCTTCACATATGTTTTTATATGCATATATATTTGGTTTTCCCCATTCTGAACTTGAGTCTGTCTTAACATGGTTTCTGACTGGTGTTGAGTAAAGCACATGAATGTGAAACATAATTTCTAGCTTTTATTTGTCACAATTGAAACTGTGAGTCATGGTCTGTCTTTTTTTCAGTATGGAGCAGAGGATGCAGGGGGAGTAGGTCATGTTCCTCCTGGATGGAGTTTTTGGTATGCTTTGGTATGTGACAATTCTCTTTTTTTATATACTTAATTATAATTGCTTTGTAATCCAGTGTGAATTCTAACTTTCCTGGTTAACTTAATGGAAATTTTCTTCCTTTTTTTCCTCTATTAACCATCAGATCCTTGGCTTTCACAAAAGCTGCTCCTACTGAGTGCCTGGAGAAAACCCCCAGTTTGTAAAGCAAAAACAGTGGGAGGTGGCACTAAAATAAGTTTTGTTGTTGGAGACTTCTGAGGATTCTTGTGGTATCCTTATGGCAAATCCTCATAATCTATTTGACAAATGCTTGTGGACAGCACCAGTCCTGTGAGGAAAGGCTGAGGGACCTGGGGTTGTTTAGCCTGGAGAAAAGGAGGCTCAGGGGAGACCTTATCACTCTCTACAACTACCTGAAGGGATGTTGTAGCCAGGTGGGGGTTGGTCTCTTTTCTCAGGCAACCAACAGCAGAACAAGAGGGCATGGGCTTAAGCTCTGCCTTGGGCGGTTTAGGTTGGATATCAGAAAGAAATTCTTTACAGAAAGAGTGGTCAGGCACTGGAATGGCCTGCTCAGAGAGTTAGTGGATTCACCATCCCTGGAGGTTTTTAAGATGAGACTGATTACTAGATCATGACACTAAGTGCCACGTCCAAAGTGGGGTTGGATCAAGGTTTGGACTTGATGATCTCAGAGGTCTCTTCCAACCCAGCTGATTCTGTGATTTCACAATTTTGATTATTTCAAGTAGTCAAGGGGCATGTTACTTTGTGTAAGTATCTATATCACTTTTGTTTTTCACAGGAGAAAAACTCAAAGTACTACAACTATACTCTTTCAGTAAATGGCAAAGCACGAAAGCATGGTGAGAACTACAGTGTAGATTATCTGACAGATGTACTGGTAAGAAATTTTGCAGTGTGTGGTAAAAAAGGTGCTTATGACCAGATAAAGCCTTGTGCTGGGGTCTTGGGGAAGGGTGGGATGATAATTTGTTAGGCTGTATTAGTTCATACATGCACAATGGTGCTGTCGTGATGGTGGGTGGACTTTAATCAGCAGAGCAAGATTCTGAGTGTATTTTGAAGTGACAAGTTTGTGCTTGAGCTCTGGAGAGGAAAGCAATTCCAACTGCTGTTAGCCAGCTGGTAGCCTCACCAAGGGGTTAATACTGCTGGGATGCATGAGGAACACACAGGCAGTGATTTAGGTTACTTCATAAAGGGATGTGTTTCACTATAATGTGCAACTTCTCTAACAGATTAACTGGGCCAAGCTTTCAGTAGGAAGTTAAGCATGTAAGAATAGCTTTATAGCGTATTATGTTTCTTAGGTGAAAGTTGGTGCTAGTCTATTGTAATCTCCAGTTATATCAGGCTGATAATACAGAAATATTAAAGGCTAATCAATCCTTCATAGTATGGGAGGGCAATGCACAGCTGACCAGGGAAGATTTTAGCCTCTCTACTCCCATAAGATAAAGAGACGTAACAAAGGTTTCAAATGCTTAAAGGAAAGTTGGAAGAGTTACTTTAGCTCTCTTAAGGCTCTGTTTGGCAAGCAGTCGCTGCAGGGGGAGGGATCGTGCTCCCCGCCACCTGCCAAGCTGGAGTCATAATTTGATATGCTGTTAAACTGTATGGGTAGGTGCTGCTGGGAGCTCATATGCAGCACTCACAGAAGTTCTCTGAGGTGTCTCCTCATGCAGTCTTGTAGTCTTTCACTGAGACTCTGAGGAGTTTCATTCCAGTGGGTGCTAGAACAGGCAGCTGATTACTAGCAACAGCACTGATTGATGTTCCTTAGGGTACTGAACAGCTGTCTGATTAAATTTAGATTTACATCGTCTAAAGCTAGATTGGAATTGATAAGCCAGAAGTGAGACTATCCTATTACTGGCATTGTACTGGGGTTTTTTTGATCCTTCAGCAGCTTGTAAGCATTTTGTCCAACAGGTCATTGTTGCATAAACCGCTTACTTGTGGTATGCTACCTATTGACACAGCAGTGTATTATGATTTTCAATGTATTGCATTCTGCTTTCTGCCTGGTGTTACCAAATGTGTATTCAGCATTTCAGAGACAGCATTTGAATTTAATTCATTTGCTGGGCAGTGCACAGGAATAAATTGCTTATGCAAAGTTCCTATGTTGCTTGATGTGATGCACAAGCTTTCTTGTACTAAGAGCACCTGAATCTTTCTACTGCAGTCCTCGTATGTTGCACTTTAAACTGCTAATGAAATCAAAGTTGGGTACCTCTAGAAATTTACCTACGTCATACTGGTTTCTGAATGGTTCTTACCCTTCCTTAACTCTATTGTCATATAACTGAAGTCAAGCCCTACTTGCTTAGATGTAAAAGTTTGGAGGAAGAGGGTGACTTCCTAGCATATAGTTTTTTTCTAGAGAAAGAAAAGGACATCCAAAATGGGATATACTAACGAGACAGGAAAGAAAAATATTGCAAGATTTGAATACTGGAGAACTGATCTACGAATAATACCTTTGATTTTAAAGGCTGACCAAGGGAAGGCCAAAATGGAACTCATAATCCCTTCTAGCTTGCTACTTAAAATTACATAGGCTGAAATGAAACTGAAAGTGCAGTGAAGTGGCATGAGTGAGTGGTTTGGCAGGGTTCTTCACCAGACCTTCTGTGTTCACCCCTTGTACTTTGGGGCTGATTTTTTTTTTTCACAACTATTGCTATTTCTAAAGAAATTGAAGCTGCTAAAGTGGGATCTGTCCAAGTGGAGATGGCATCTGAAAGCCTCAGACTGCATTAAAGAAAGCTCTGATGTTACTTGATAAAACTTGTGTTTGGAGGGTGGATTTTGTTGATAACTTGGAATAGGCACAAACTGCTGATGAGCTTTCCACATTTAAATAATGCAAAGGCACGAAGCAGAAAGTTGTTTAGAGGTGATTTGTTTAACATGAGCACTTGGGATTATTTTTATCATGGGCTGCTGTTTCACACATTTGTAGGGGAGCAAGCAGTAAGTTTTTGAAACAGTTTAGAAGTTCCCAGGATTACTGAGTTCTAAATAAGTTACAAATGTTAGTTTGGATTTTTCAAATACTTGCTGTTTTCCTTTGAGGCATGACTTCTTTTCTCTAACAACGCTGTTCGCAGGCCAACATGTCATTGGACTTCTTGGAGTACAAATCTAATTTCGAACCTTTCTTTATGATGATCTCAACTCCAGCACCGCACTCCCCTTGGACACCTGCTCCACAGTATACAAAGAGCTTTCAGAATGTCAGTGCACCAAGAAACAGCAATTTTAATATTCATGGAAAGGTGAGCTAACTAGCAAGAATCTGTATAGGTTATTCTAGTTTGAGAGAGCAGTAAGCAGTGGCCCTAACTTGCATGCTTAAACAGTGAGAATATGCTAATACCATGACTGCTGGTTATTTAATGCTGTTAATCAGTCTTTCAGGATCAGATATATTTATTGTGACTTTAAGGTATTTGCATACCAGTATCTTGTAAATAAAAAAGAAATGTAGTGGCAAAAATTATATGGAATTATAACGGATAAATGAAAAAAGTGAATTCCTTGTCCAGTTTCCAGATTCTTCTGAAGCTCTTAAAAAATTCTTTTATTACTCTCAGTATGTTCAGGAGAACACATAGGTATGTGCTACTCAAAGGCTTGGGTGAAGAATGGCAAGAGCCCTGTCTTCCTGCACACAGAATTCCTCAGAATTACTGAGCCTAATGTTACAAACTCGGACAGCTGTGTGACAGGGCAGTACCTTCCGCTACCTGCAAAATTGGCCAGCTGTGGTCTAGGTCAGACTGATCTGCTGCAACTTACTCTACTAATAAATGAAATTTGCAAACAGTTAATCTGGTAAGATACTTAACTTACAGAAGTTTTGTATTTTTGATTCAAGGAGTTTAAAATACAGAACGCACTGCTATTCAGCATTCAGTTATTTCACTTCAAGATTTGCTTCTAATCTCAAGGCTAAGAGATAACATTGTTTAAATGCCAATCAGGAGCTCAGGCATACCTCTTCTAAGGTCACTGTGACTCATGTAGTACAGAATGAAACTTGTTCTTAGCTGAGGATTGTAGCTTGCAAAATGACCATGAGCGTATCAGTATGATATAAAAACATGAATGAAAGGGGAGAAAAGGGCTACAGGCAGTAATAAACACTTTAGCCCAACCTCTTAAGTTTCAAACTAGGGAGTGAGAATCAGACTGGAATTTTTTCGTTTGTAAAAGGATCCTGAACTTTGGCTTAGACTCTGCTACTGTAATAATTGAGTGCTTTTAAAATAGTGATTAAGAAATAGCTTGGCCAGTGAAGTCACCAGCTAGCAGCTAGTGTGAAGTTCCCTTATGTGGTGCAAAAGCTCTGCATATGCCTGTATCACACAAAGCAAAACAATAGAGTTAATGTTTGGTAATTAATATCTGTGGATACAACAGTTTTACTATATTACCCTCCTTGCTAGTCACAGTAGCTAAAGTCATTAACAGTGTGCATTTATGAAGTTGGCAGTATTGTGATCTTGAAGCTTAACTCTTCTTTGAGCTTCACTTTCTAGGGCCAGCGTGATTCCTGCAGTAGCAGTAAACATGTACGTAGGCTCAGACTCTCATTGATGTTGTAATGCTTGCTTGACAGTCTTGCATTGTACAGTCTTGACTCCTAAATGAATGTTGCCTCGCTTCCTTATACAGTATGTAGGCAAGGGCTACTAAAAGGAGCCATTGAGGCAGAATTTCTCCATGAAAAATAGGAGTTAAGCTCGTGTGTACGGCACTAGTCAGAGTCTGACTTGAACTTCTGCTTCAGATCCTCAGCTATGAACTGTACAAAATGATGGGCAGCTGTCTGGGTTCCCAAGCAGGACTATTAATAGTCCAAATGAGTGTTTTATCTAAGCTGTTCTGGGAGAGAAGTTGATTAAGATGTGTTGGGTATTTTTCTTGCGTGCATTGTTTTTCCTGCAAAATCACAGCACAGCTGTGTTCAGATTCTGCTGGCAATATGTGATACACTATCTTGATCTCCTAAAATTTCTCTGAGAATGGAACATAGAGGCAGCAGGATTGGTGACACCTTTGCATATAAACGCTGACAGAACAGGGAAGCAGATTTGAGGACTATGAGTCGTGTGAAGTTTATTGAAATCCACAAAGGGGTTTAGGTACAGTGTGAAGTTTGTGAAACTTCAGAGAAAGGTAGGAAGAACAAAAACTCAAGAGGAGAATTCTACTGCAGTAGTTGACTTACTTGCCTGAGTTGTCCAGCCTTATGAAGCACCTGTCCTAAGCACACCCCTTGTGAAAAGTGGCTGGTGCGCAGCTAGCCAGCTCCTTTGTTCTCTCAAGAACTGCTAGCTGGAGATAGAATTTGTCATGGTCCCTTTTTCTTCTCCCAGCCAACACACAAGTCCCAGGTGCTTGGTCTTGACTATGCTGTGTTTCTTGCTGAGATAGACTTAGTATCTCTCCAGAGAATTGTTTTACAACTACTATAAAAGGCATCTGAATACAACTGAATTAAGATAAACTGAACATAGTATGAACTCTCCATGCCAAAAATCTTTGCTTTGGTTGTCAAGAACAAAAAATAGAGGAACTGAGTAGTTGCAGAAGATGTGAGTCACTTTGTTGTGAGTCCCTAAAGCCTGAGCCCGTTCAGAGTCATTTGCTTGTGACAAGAGGGAAAATGCATAATAAGAGGCTCTACAGAGAGGAGTGACCAGCTAAATATAGGCTCAAACTGAGGGTGATGAGTGGGTCATTTCTGACCTACTAAATGAAAAAGAGTAAAGCTGCATTGACTGTGACTTTCTTCTTTGTTTAGATTCCCACTAATACTAACCTTAAGGTTGTTCACAACAAGCCTTCCCAATTTGTACAGCAGCTGACCCAGTTCAGACTGTTGCTTCTATGTGGGAGTATCACCTCTTATGTGAATTACATCCTCTCCATTACTTTTGGGGCAGGGGGTGAGGGGAGAGAAGGAGGGGCTGTTTCTGGAAGTTGAGGATGCAGCTAGAAGAACCAGTGATGCTGCAGCTAAAGAAATGCGCTTGTTTTGGAGTCAAAATCCAATTAAAATGGTAATGTTCTGCACCCCTCCATAGTATCCAACCCCAAGTTCATAGGTTGCCCAGAATGCAGTAGTGGTACTGTTACAGGTATTTATCCTCATCTGTCTATAACATTAGTAGTTCTAACTGCTTTTGATGCAGGTGGGAGTTTCTCCCACCTCTCTACCTGTTAGGATGCTCTCTAATCTTAGTCCTAAAAGTGCCTCACTCTGACAACCACGTCCAGTCTTACAATGATACTCAATATTCAGATTGTTTTCGTCAGAGCTGTCTCTGGCCATCAGCCTTTTACCTCTGGGTGAGCCTTCCCTAAATCCTTTCACAATTTTCTTTCCTGACCTGCTTTGAAAAGATCCATGGCTATTTTCTTCTCATCAAGGGCTGAACATAATGGAGCTGTGATATATTCTACTCTGGAAGCTTTGATTCTCCCTCTTGGTTCACATAAAATCTGAGTCAGGTCAGTTTGATAGCATTGCCTGGCTGTTTCACAGGAATTATTTCTGTTGTAATTGGTTAAGAAAGGTTTAAAACCCGATACTTCCCTCCTACATTAATCTTTTCCTTTTTTTTTTGTTTTTCCTGTAGAACAAGCACTGGTTAATTCGACAAGCAAAGACTCCAATGACTAACTCTTCAATACAGTTTCTTGATGATGCTTATAGAAAGAGGTAAGAATTTTTTGTTGCTTAAGGTTTCTGACAAGAAATTTCAATTTTAAAAAAAAAAGAAAAAGTGTGGGTTTTTTAAAAACGTTGTAGGAAATCTGACAATATCAGATTACCTCTAGTAGTTCTCTGGCATCTGTCTCAGCAGACCTGACTGTTTACTTTTTGCAAATGAACTTGTCATTGACTTCAGAAATATCTTATTCACAAATACTGCTATTAATTATCAAAAAAAAGTCCAATTACACTTGGTCTCTCTTGCTTTTCTTTTGGTGCACTAGAGGTTTTTATAAAAAAAATGGTCATCTACTTCACTCTATTTCAGATTCTTGTGTGGTAAGCATCAAAATGATTGATCTATCTACCAGCTCATCTGATTTATTAACCTTGGCTTTCAGTCTGTAGTCTGACATGGGAACACCTGCCTGGCCAAGATGGGTTGCTTGATTCCTTTTTATAAAAGGGGATGTGGAGAATAATGTCTTGATATGACTTGTTTCCTTTTCTAATACGGAGGAAGAATGCACATGTATTTTCTGTAAAAGTTCTGAAACAAACACTAGATTAACTTGGTGTTGAACTTGATTTTGAGCAGTTATCAGACATTAGCTTTTAATTTGGAGATGGAAACTGAAGACTTTTTTAGGCTCTTTATAAAACATGACAGTAAAATTATGCAACAAACTCTTAAATTAAGCATGGAGAAAACAGAATCCACTAAATGAATAGCTGTAGTTCTTTCAGCATAATATTAGTCAGTGGAAGCTTGTGGAAGCAGTCACTTTTCTCAGTGGCAAAGCCCATGACCAAGAAAAGAAGAACTTGTAGCTGTTGAAGGCTTTAGGTCCACTGAAATAATGGACCTTGACATTACATGAGTAATACACAATAGCTGATATAGACAACTGAATTCATTACAGTCTTGCGTTTAAACTGTATATAAAAAACTAGTTACAACAAGTGACCTTGGAGGAGATAACTGACTCTCTTTGCCACAGTGTTGCTTGAAAGTTGGACTTCACCTTCTCCAGATAAGAAGTAATCAGCAGTTTGGTGTCTTTTGCAGACATTACAAAACAAAATCAACAAGAACTCAAGACAAACAGTCTTATTTCTATCTTCTGTTGCAGCCTCAAAAAGTACAGTGTAGCGGGCTATGGTGTTTTGTTTTCAGAATTTGTGAGCAAAATAATTCACTTACAGTTCTTACACTGTTGACTGGAATCAGGATTTAAATGGCCTACTTGCAGTCAGAGTTACTCTAAATTTTTCGTACTCTAATATAAAGTATTTCTTCTGTATAGGTGGCAAACTCTGCTGTCAGTAGATGACCTGATAGAGAAACTAGTGAAGAAACTGGAACTGAATGGAGAATTAGACAACACGTACATCTTTTACACTTCAGACAATGGCTTCCACACTGGTAAAATTTGACTGCTTACTAAATATTTGTAGAATAACCAGGAATTGCATAACATTTCACCCTCATGACCACTCTAGAACATGGAAACAGCAGCTGTGGAAAACTGTAGATATGAGAACTACTGATCTGAGTTGCAAAACAATCTGGAGTTGCAGTGTGGAGTGTTTGGTGATTTTATAATTTTGGGTTTTGTTTGGTTGTGGTTTTCAGCATTAATCTCCACCAGTGTATCCTGGTATACATAAAATTAGGACAGATGGAGGAAGGGTCTCTGTGTTCTATAGGAAGAGTTGACATAACAGGTAAAAGTCTGTCAAAGACCTGTCTGTATCATGTTGTACAACTAAAAATGCAGTGTCTAAGCTGTTAAACTTTTTAAGATGTGTCTTATACTTTAAAGTTATCTGTTCCTGTCCTCCAGTTTGTTAATCTAGTTCAGGTTAAAGAACCTCTTCTGAATTCTTTAAAAATTGACTGCTGGCAATTATGTGCCTGTGACAGGAGATTTGGAAATAGATGATCTTTGAGGTCCCTTCCAATCCAAACCATTCTATGATTGTATGTATCACAAGACTTGTAAAATATGAAACAAGAAGTCATTTTTTCCATTTTTCTCTGTATAGGCCAGTTTTCTTTGCCAATAGACAAACGGCAGCTTTATGAGTTTGATATCAAAGTTCCATTGCTGGTTCGAGGACCAGGGATAAAACCAAATCAGACAAACAAGGTAAGAAGTTAAATCAGAGTATAGATTTATTTTTAATATTGTTTAACAGTTATCAACTTCAGATAATAGATTATCATCCTGCATATATATGTATCACTGAATTGAAATACACAGAGTGGTAAAAGTGCAGAGACCTCATTGTAGAAAGCTTTCTGTTCTTCTTTCAATCAGTGAAATTGAGTACTTGCAAGCTACAAAGTAAACGAATTTTGAACTCATTTTCCAAAGCAACTACCATTGCTTTTTGAATGTCACAGGGTCCATTAGCCTATGAAGATGAAATTAAGTAGTGTTTCGATGTACCTGAAATTACAAATACTTCAAATACCAAAGTTCTATTATTACATCTGTTAGGTTCTGGTTTTCTGAAGTTAAGTTTTTCTCACCCTGCAGATGCTTGTTGCAAATATTGATTTGGGTCCCACTATTCTTGATATTGCGGGATATGACTTGAATAAGACCCAGATGGATGGGATGTCACTGCTGCCACTGTTGGTAAGTCGATGAACAGGGATAGCAACTGATAATTCTTGCAGGGGTAATTCTTCAAAGTGAATGCTACTTCCTAGGAGCTTGACCCAGATTCATCCCTTGATATCATTTTCATGTGGAATGTTCATAGATTAGTGAAAAAAGTAGGTATGTTGTTTAAATGCACATGTATTTTCATAAGCTTTACAACTTTGTGGTCATTTTATAATAGAAAGTTGTATCATCCTTTGGCTAATCCTGCCATTTGTAGCGATTCCTGTTTTGAAGCCTATATGGTTTTTTCTACCTTGCATCCTTCTTCTCCTTTTCCTTAGCATTTCTCTGCATAGACATAGGAGAAAAGCAGACTGTTCTTATTAAATCTTGGGTTTGATTCTATTTTCAGTAGAACTAGTGTTTCCTGCCAAACTCTTGGAAATTGCGTGTGGTTTTATAAAGTAAACCTGACCTTTCTAATAGGTGAGCAGAAGCCTATTTAAATAAAGCTGCTTGCAGTTGATCTGTTTAGTTTTAATTAAATTTAGTCTATAAATTGAAGGCAGCTTACTTGGAAAGTAAGCTTGGAAAGATCATCCAGATTTAAAACAGTGCTTTGATCTAAAACCTTGTATCCAAACCTTAAGCTGTTCTTTAGACAGAAGCAGGTAAAAGGCACCTCGTTTAAACTCTGATAGAATGAAAACTGAAATTCATTGCTTTGCTGCATATGCCTGTGACAGTGCCCTATACTTAAGTTTTATCTCTTTCATCTTTTAAAATGCAACTACAAATTGACCAGCTTAAAACTTGGTTGCTTCTTAAAGATATTTACCTTTTCTAATGCCAAGGGCGTCTTTTTGCATCTGTTGTGGTAGTGTGATATAAACCAAAGAGAAACAGTCTTGTTACAGAAATCTTGTCTGCAGGATGGTAATATGTGGGCACGTGGCTTCTACTTGATATTACTGCATGATCCTTTATAAATTGAAGATCTACTTTAAACCCTCACAAGAAAGTGTACTAATATTTTTGGAATTGAATTCTTGTCTTCCAGTTACTCAAGACATTCTAACCTTAAAGCCAATCATGTAAGACTGATTCTGCCTAGTGGGCAGTGTTAGTGTTACCCCAAGCATGGAGCAGTGCAACAGATACTAAGTTGTGTTAAACTCTTGTTGTAGAGAGGAGACAAAAATGTCACTTGGAGATCAGACTTTCTGGTGGAGTATCAAGGAGAAGGATACAATGGCAGTGATCCTACCTGTCCTGGCCTAGGACCTGGAGTTACAGTAAGCAAGACAAGATCTGTTAATATTAGGAAATAGCTGCTGAATTAAACCGGTTTGTTGTATGGGGCAACCTGGTTCTGTATGTAAGCCCTGAGTGTCTTGGTCAGTTGAAGTTCTGTAGGTCCTGTGCAGCATTTGAGAATTGGAGGGAGACACCCAACCATGTGGAACTGACATGTACATATGACCATGTATATCACAGCAAGCCTTTCAACAGGAGTCTGTAGGGCTTCAAGGCTGGAGAAAGATGCAGGAAGGTGTGGACTTAGTCAGCTGTGTGGCATTGACATAATATTCTTTCTAAACCTGCAGTTGCCTTGTTGCACAATTCTTGTCTGTGACTATTATTTAAGTCACTAGTTACTCTCTGAACCAGAGCAGGTTTGCTTTGTTTTACTTAAGTAAAGCATCCCTTGGTGTTGTCTTTAGTAGTGTGTTGTGCTTTTCTCCTCGGTGTATGTACATTAACTTCCTGGATATAATGCACTTAATCATGGTGAGGTTAATAACAATACTTTCTCAAATTTTAAAGAGCTGAAGTTTTGCTTAAAACAAGTCTCCCAGTGGAGACTTGCACATGTTAAATTAAGATCTGGGTGTTCATCAGTTAACTGCAGTTGGCATAACAATAGTATAGTCTCTAGGAAAAGGATTGATAGTTCATCTTGCCATGCTCTGAAGCTTTTGTTTACTGTTCACTTCACAGCACTGCTTCCCAGACTGTGTCTGTGAAGATTCCTATAACAACACATATGCTTGTGTAAGAACACTGTCAACTTCCTGGGATCTGCAGTATTGTGAGTTTGATGACCGGGAGGTAAGTCTCTGTCTGACTAGCAGATGTCAGCTGCTCACAGCTGTGTGAGTGTCTGTCTCCACTCTTATCAGCTCTCAAGGTTTCCATGAAATACCCTGAAAAGCAGACTAGTATTGCTTGCAGGATAAACTTATCTCCTGGTGAGAATGTTTGACCAAAATTGTAGTGGGTTCTGGGAAGAAGAGGAAAAAAAAAGGGGGGAGGGGAGTGTGGGAGGGAAGTGAGGCCTAAATTGTAATTATTGTCTTCTGCTATCACCTAACAGCCTCACAGGAAGCTTTGCTGAACTGGGTTCAGTTTTCTCTCTTAGCTTAATTCCACATGGCAGTCTCTTCTCTACAGATATTTTCTGTTCCACTGTACCTCTACTATGTTTATTGTCAGCTGCAACTCTCTTAGTTGTGAAGAACTGAAATTCTATGCTAATAGTTTGTCTTCTGTTACTTGTTTGTTTGGGGAAAAACGTACTCAAGTTACAACTGTGCTTATCATAAGTTGTTTGGGTATAAGGGACATTGTGTCCCCCCCTTCAGAGACTGTTCAGATCTCACTGGAGGAGCACATGCTGTACACACAAAAGGTGGTGTGTTACTCAGCTGATCTTCACTTGTGCCCATTTGCACACAGCTGCTCTAGGGAGCATGTTGGGTTTGAGTCAACTGGGTCACAGATCTAATATACTGCTGTATTGTCAGCAGATGTGTAGTAACAGCAAGAACAGCAGGTATCCCCTGTAATTGTGCACCACACAACACATTTTATGGTAGTCTACAATGAGCAACTTAAACCAGGAGAGTAAATCCCACAAGATGTTTTTGCAGTTAGATAGCATGGAAAAACTGTACAGGGGACCAAAATGCCAATTAGCAGATCCTGGCCTTTGTTTTCCACTTTCTGACAACTCAGGGTACAGTTAAATATGTTTTGCAGCTTTCTTTTATAAAACTAGACACCAAAGTTGATTCAATAATACTCTTCTTGTTATTTTGGTTTTTTCTACTGAGAAGGTGTATGGCTGTGGCATTTTTGGGTCACTCTGCTTATCTGAGTTAGCTAAAACAAGACCAACAGTATTGGGAAGGTACAGCAATGTGGCTTTTATGACCTTGCAGTGAACCTTGTAAGAAAGCCTGCAGCCAAAGTCTGTCCAGATACGCCTTTAAGTCAGACACAACTTGGCTCATTTTTATCAATGTCATCTGCAGTCAGGCTGCCTACTCTGCCACAGACAAAACTACGGCTGCGTTCTTGAAATATGTTTGACCAGTAATTGTCCCACAGAATGGTCTAGAGATTTAGTGTCCAAAAACACAAATCTGCCCTAAAATTCTCCAGACAAACCTCAAAGCACGTGCATGCAGAGTAAGCTCGTCTGTTTTGGGGCTATAGCATACTTGTATTCAGCATATTGTACATGAAATCAAGACACCTGTCTGGGTCTGACAGCTCTATATATCTGATGAACATAGAATGGTGATATGGTGGTTGTAAAATTGTGTGATTTGACATCCATTAATGAAAAGACAGCCAGCTTAGCCACAGTCTCTTACTGTGGTCATAAGACAGGTTCCATTTATGTGTTGGAAAAGAATCTGCGGTGGAGCAGGTGAGTACTGTGGGGGAAAGTAAAAACCTTTCCAACAATACTGCAAAACTTCTGCTTTGCTTGCACACTGTCCTGTCTTTGACCACTTAGCTGCATGGCTAAACCTGCCTGATGTGTGGGGCTGCTGCAGTGGAGTTCAAAGTAATATCTGAGACTTACGTGCTGCCACTCTTCCCAGATAATATGACTAAATGTTAATTACCATTTGGGACTTCATACAGTGCAAGAACTTTCTTCTACAGGTGTTTGTGGAAGTGTATAACTTGACTGCAGATCCACACCAGATCAACAACATTGCCAAAACAATTGATCAAGAAATTCTAGAAAAGATGAACTATCGATTAATGATGCTGCAGTCCTGCTCAGGAGCAACTTGCCGTACACCAGGTGTCTTTGATCCCGGGTAAACACTGATCTACTTATTATAATACTTTTGAATGTAACTATATATTTTTAAATGAAGCTTTTATAGAGGGTATTTGTGATGAAATAAATTATTATTGACATATATACTGTTGTTTGTTAGAGATGTTTTCTTGATGCTTCTATTTTTTTAATGCTTTAACTCTGTTTTAATTTAACTTACCAAATATAACTTTGATGGTATGAATACTCCTACTTTAATGTTGTCAGCCACTGTTGACTTAAAACAGCTGAAGAGTACAGCTGTGCTGAGTAGTCAGAGACAGTCACCTTGGGCTTGCATGCAAACTGGGAAAAGCTCTGTTGGTTTCTACAGGCAGGTATTTTCCAAATACTTGTTTTGATTGTTCCTGGAGATGCTCTTCTAGCAAGAATATGTTTTTGTGGAACATAAGCTGTATGTATTAGCCAGCTGTTTTAAGTAAATAGCACTTCTTACCTCAAAACTCAGTAATCGTTTATACTGAAGCTTTTTTTAAGCACTATTTAAAATGTCCTTACAGTTGTGCTACAGAAGTTTGTTATTTGGGGCAGCAAAGCTTTCTATTAGAATGCAGCTCTTGAAAGTTTGGTGTTACACATGCCTGTATGCTGTTGGTACATTGTGGTTAGTATTTATTTCTTTGGAGAGAATCTGCTTCTGTCCTCATAATTCATCTGTTCTAATGTAGACAGAAATTGTTGCTACTGTGTACTGTTGAGCGAGCAACTACTCATGTAGCCCTGTACCAGAGCTATTCTAGCAATAAGCTGTTTCTAGAAGTGCTGGTCACTGGGGGCCAACTAGCTCACCCTGACTGTTCTTCCTGTAGGTACAGGTTTGACCCACGGCTCATGTTCAGCAATCACGGCGTACGGGCTCGGAGGTTTTCCACACAGTCCTTATAAGACCATCAAGAGCCTCTTGCAATCAGCTCCTACTGACCAGTTTCTCCAGTGGCTGCAGCAGGTCTGTCTCTGTTAACTCTTGCTGATTGCAGCTGGAAGACTTAATGGGCTTTTCAAACCTTCTTTGGAAGAAAAACCCTTGTCTTTAGATGGTTGCCTTGTGCAATATGTATGTTTTACAGCTGAACTTTAAATCGTTAGACACAGCTAATCTGTCTTGCTCAGATAGTTGATTACCACCTTTGTCTTTCAAGTACTTTTTCATATCACAGGCACAGAGGTGATCCTATGAATCTGAACAGTTTATTTTGTTCTAAAAAAATCAATAAATGTGTATTTGAGTCAGGTTAGATAGGCAGGTGCTATTGCACAGTTATGCTCACCCATATTCAGTGTCATAGACTTTCTTAAAAGCTATGTTGAATTATAGGTTTCCTGTACTGAGCTCAAAGCTGTCAATGACAATAGCAAACTAGGCCAAAACAGAGTAGGAAGGCATTAGTCAAAACTGTAGGATCTGACTAGCAAGTGTCTTGAGCAGAATTAAAATCTGTTTGCTAAATAGTCTCTTTCAATGAGACAGCTTCAAATGAGACCAATGAATTTTGTAGGACAGCTTTAGTAGCTTGGAAACAAGAATGTAATTTCAGCCTCCTCCTAGTTTGAAATGCTGGAATGGGTTACTGTGTACTACTGAAAAACTCTTAAGTTTAAGTGAGTTTAAACAAGAGTATTGAGTGTTGAGGCATTCAAATAAGTGTGCCTGTGCTTTGAGCTAACTCATAAGTCTCTTTTTAATACATAAACAGAAGTAATGCTAAAATAAACAAAATCCAGCAACCAGGGCACTATAGTAGATTTGATCTGTCTCTAACCTCCAAATGTCGTGAATTGTCTAACATCTTACATTGATTAGATTCTTGAAGGTAAATTATTTTGAAAGCAAACTAACTAAAAATAAATCACAGAATCATTGTTCACTAGACATAAGGCTGAGAGTGCTATTTTAGGCAGTTTAATTGCTTCACAGAGCTGCTTTTTGATTGAGACTTGACAACTCGGAACCTGCAATAAGTGGCCTTCACACCAAAGGTCTGCATGTCAGAAATCACTTGGTTTCCTTCTGAAAGGGTGATGTTGTCTCTTCAAGCTTCTGATTAGGCTTATCTGAAATGCAGCCATCACATGCACCCAAATTTGAGTATCCTTCTAAATCCTGGATAACACCCAAACTTGCATTACCATATAACTTCTGTACAGATTCATTGGCAATACACCATCTGGAAACACTGAATTGTGGATCTTCTGCAAGACAAGTTTCTGTTGCTTGTGGGCAAATCAACTCTGTTATCACCAAGATAATCGTTCCCTTGTCAAACAAACTGTGGCAAAATCATTGCGTTTTCAGTTAGTTATTTCTCATCTCTTACCCCAGTAGACAGCATGATTAATTCAACTTCTGTCACATAAAACCTTCTAGTAAGTAATTGTTAAATAGGCAACAAAGTATAACTCTTTCAAAACTGTGAAGTTGCAGATCCACCAACTGGAGGCAAGCAATGCTACAATAAAATAAGTTGAACTTTTTGGCTTTTAATTCTGAGGCACAGAAGTTGTTGTCCTTTATGTAGCTTATAGTTTCAAACTTCTGTGGTAGTCTACAGGTTAGATTTCATAGAGCTTTGGTTTCAAAATTCTTGAAGTGACCAAATATTTGGAGGGGAAAAAAATGGCTTGAAAGGTGACTTCAGATGCAGCATCTGTATAAACACAGAGGGATTTGGATATTCAAACTATTTTCATGTTTTCAGATACTCAGGACTTTTTTTTTCCCTTAACTACAACTGCAGCTTTATCCTGTGTTTTGTTTCTTAAGCCTTAGCATTGCCCAGCAGTATCCTTTATACACTGTTTTCCTTTGGAAACAAAACCAAAGTTGTTATCATGCTCTCAAGTGTTTTCTTGCCCACTGAGCTAAACTTAAAGCTCATGTATGTAGTGTTTTGCTCAGAGAATTCTGGCAATTTAGACTTGTTCTTTGCTTAAACTTTATTTTGGTAGCTGTGTGGAGGCTAGTGTGAAATACATTGACTGCTGCACATTAAACCCTCAACACTTGTAGAAAATCTGGGTCATATGTCAAATTTCTGCTTGAGTTTTAGTGCAAGTAATGTCCATTGTGCTGCTCCTTAATAGAAAATACCTTTGTTATGGGTACAGATGTGTAACTCTAACACAATCTTTTCTTAAAGTGATCTTAAGCCATAACAAGGAAACTTTCCTTTGAATTATGTACTTTTTGCCTAACAAGTGATATGGAAGTTGACAGAATTGATGCAGATTCAGGGTGAGTAACCAGATGTTTTACCCAAATCAATACTCTTGCTATCTGCACATACTGTAAAGCCTTTTGTAATGAGGCTCAATAACTTACACATTCACTGTCAGAACTATAGCTGAAATCTGTTATAGGTAGTAAATGTTGTATTAAATTGAAATTCAGAATTAGTTAGTCAGTCCTTAACCAGAATAGTGGTTTGGGAAGATACCTGCTTTGTTCCCACTTTTGATGAAGACGTAAGAAATGTTACACATTTAGTTGAAGAAAGAACAGGAACCAAGAGCTGCCTGCCTTCCATGGCTTTTAGACCAGTTTGTCCCTTGTGTCTATTGCCATAAAGCATAATAGCCTCAAATTAACAGTGTTAATTCTTATCCTTCATGATTAAGAAAAACATTCAGAAGGAACTTTGACTCTTATTCAGATCTAATTCCCAACTAAGTTATTTTAAAACACAACAGTCTTTCAGGATATTCCACTTCATGTGCTGTTTTGGCCATGGCTATATCTGTACCTTGTTACCAAATGTTAAATGTACAGTTTTAAATTAAGGCCCTTATTGGTAAAGAGTTTGGTTTAGATAAAATGTGATAATTTTTTTAAAAATTATTATCAGCAAAAGTAGAGCTGTGAGTTTTTAATGTTCTAAACTGGTAAAGTAGATACTATACAGGGAGAAATACAGTTGATAACTTTATTATGTTATCCTAAACCAAAACCCATTCATTATCATCACTTCAGCACAAGTGGATACAGCTTTAGTACATGCTTACGCAGCATGGGCCCAGTAAACTGGAATCAAGATGTAACAGGGACATGTACATAGCAGCATACACCCAAAACAGGTGTAATATCTTTTCAATCAAGTTAAATTTGAGACTAAATCAACAAGCTGAACAAAATATTTCAACATAATGAAACAGCTGTCATTTGTTGTGATTCAATTACAATTAATTTCCTTTGTATTAATCTCTCTGTATGTGAGCATACTTTGCTGTAGCATGTTGTGAGCATATTTTTGCCGTTTTGAACATCTGTGTAGAAAGTGCCCTTCCAGAGGACCCTGTTCACTGCTGCACTTTTGGAGAAAGAAAAAATAAACTGCCTCTCAAACTTCCTAACTTGGTTACTGAGCTTGAGTCAAACCTTTCCACAGGAATAAGCTGTGTCATGTGTCTAAGGACTGAATTCCTCTTTTATAAGCCTGTTCTCTGCTTTACTGCCCTGCTACCCAACACTGGCTCCTTCATATGGTCACTGTCTAGCAGGACAGCACCTGACAACTACTTTGCACCCGGAAGAAACACTGAGGTGAGAGGACAAATTGAAATGCAACCCGTACTTGCTCACAGTTCCTTGGAAGCTGATGTAGGTGAATAGATGGGAAACTTCCAACAAAAAGCACAATGGAGAAACTGCTGTTCATAATTAAGAGCCATATGGTCTGCTCCAGGAAAGAGGAAGAATAAAATCCCCTATGAGGCTTTTTCTGAAATTGGAACTGTGAGCAACAATAAGACAAGTGCAACTTACCTCAATCCCTGTTACAGAGTTGTGGATGATTCTGTTTAAAAACATATCCATGAGTTTTCTGAACTACAGAGTAATGTGATTTTGGGACACCTTTAAGCTGTTTAAGTTTGAGGCTTTCACAAGCTACTAAAACAAGTATTTCTGCATTGTATTTGCATATCTGCTTAACCATGTGGTACCAGTTTCATTTCTCCTTC
Source organism: Sakesphorus luctuosus (assembly GCA_013396695.1). Classification (NCBI taxonomy): domain Eukaryota; kingdom Metazoa; phylum Chordata; class Aves; order Passeriformes; family Thamnophilidae; genus Sakesphorus; species Sakesphorus luctuosus. The sequence continues at coordinate 3,665,104 of VWZD01008514.1, forward strand.
AGCAAAGAGATGGCAGTCTTCCATTAAGTAAACAAAAATATTTATGGGCTGTTTGAATCAACGTTGCCATCTTTTTTTTTTTGATGTTCCAGTTTATAAAAACTATAAAGTTTACTGTAGCACCACAAGTAAAGGCAGCGCTGCCTTACCTAATAGACCTTCCCATTGTGCTCAAAGGCATCACTGACAGCCCAGAGTCACAGAAGCTGCCACATTGTCTCCTTTCTTGTTAATTTCTAAGAACAAGCCATGATTGTGAAGAGAATTGCTGTTACATGGCTAAAGGAGTCACCTGTCCTAGAAAAAGAAATACAGTGTTAATACTTCATTCAAGGGGAGGACAAGAGAATTCCATGATTAGAAAGAACAGGCAGTGCTAATATATTGCTCTCTAGATGTTGCTGTAGTCAGATACAGCTGTCACTTAATCTTTTGATAATATACACTGGACTGTGTCTAAAGCTGTGCTCCAGTAATTCCTCACAAATCTCAAAATACAGTCAGTGCCTGCTTGCTCAAGGTGTGGAAGTTTTTGAACTTACTCCAGCTGCCAAACCCCACCCATTTTCTAAAAACAGGAATAAGAGGGACTTGGTGAAACACTACATTGTTTTTCCTGTGCAAGTTCCAGGAAAAGCCATCTCCATGCCTCTTGCTTGGCAAGAATGACTTTGCAGCCTCCTCTGGGTCAGCAGCAAAGGCATCAAGGATGGGACTAAAGAGTCATAGGGATATTCTCATACTGTTGATGAAAATCAGTGAAAGCGTGAGCAGAGCTCACATGAGCTACCTTTTTGTCCTGCCACACTATCAGCCAGCTAAAATGTTCAGCAGATGAAAGGAAAACATTACAATGACTGATCCAAACCAGGAAAGTAACACTTCTCATAGGACATTAAAATCCTAAAAAAAAAAGTATATTGTGGGTTTTTTGAGCTATGATGTTTTGCTTTGAACTGTCAAAATAATGCCAAAAATGTGTTTGCACTATTGGAGACTTGCTTACCAGTTGTTAAATCCTCTGCTTTTAAAGGGTTTAAATTAAAAAGGCAAAAACCTCACAGAAGTATTCAAATCTTTTGACATTTTATCATAACTCCCAAAAGCCTCTCTGTAGAGTATCAAAGGAAAAACACCAACACTGATTTAAGCCCCACTTTTAAAAAATAGCATCCTCCTACCTTTTGGCTACTCCAGGCTCTGAAACAAGGAAATGCACATGACCAATACTGTTCAACAAAATTCACTTCTGCTGCAAAGTCTGTTGACTGACTGGAAACATTTTTCTGATTTGTCTTTTACTTCCATAGATTTGAAATAAAGTAGACATTGCTTTGATACATGTCCTGCACTTTCAGTCAGCCTTGTTTACATTTAAAAATAAGTGCTCCCACTTGACCACAGGTGGTAAAAGGTAACTGTGGAAGTTCTGCTGCCTTTCTGTGCCAGGTTTACTGAACAGTTAGAAGTTCTGACCATGTCAAATGAGCACAAACCAGAGCAGATAAACTGATACAAACATGTCTAACATCTGCTTACACATATCTATGGAAAGTTGATGTGAGCAGAGGAGAGATTCTGAAATTACCAGCTGATGGATCGAGGTGAAAGGAACTGTCTAAGATTACTGGCATATGGAAAGCACCTGTTTATCTGAAGGGAGAACTTCAGAGCCACTCATCCAACTCAACTTTGCATGGTAAAAAAGAAGAGGCTGAACTTTGGTGTCATAAAATGCACTGGTGTTCTAATGCCTCCTGAGGCATGTTGGAAACAGCTGAAATTTCTGATCACATACCAGATTCTGTATTTAAGGAGAGAAATCTTAGACTTGTAGTGCTATTTTCCCACATGCTATGCACAAGGCTATGATGCTATATTTAGAGCTAGTGCTCTGTAAGAGAAGGGGGTTTTGCACTTGACTTCTTTCATGAGTATTTGTAGTAAAGTGAAGGCAAAACAGAACTCATCTCTAATATCCTTATTCATATGGAAAAAATATTCAATAAAAATAGAACCAAGGCAGTACTTTATAAAGCATCATGAAAGATGTTAGATTCATCAACACTGAGCATTTGCAGAATTAATCCTTGTTATTTAAAATATACTGTGCAAAACTCTAGTTGTGAACACTGTCTTTTGTAGAAGAGGTGAAGAACAAGAAGTGCAATAAAAAGACAATTTTAAAAAGCACGTTGAGGAAAGCAGGAAGGAAACAGCCTTGAGGAGGCATTTGCTAGTACTGGGTGCCTCAGTGCAAGGTGAATAGCTGGGTCCCTTCCAGGCCTACGCTGTTGCAACTGAAAGCACTTCAAATTTCAGCTTGCACAATGGCAAACAGGAACATGTGATTACCTCTCACCTCAGTAGCACACAACACAAGGTGTCTTTCAAACATGTCCTGGCCTATGCAGTATTTCCTAGAAAAACACCATGAAACCATCAGTGGGGCTGGGTGTCTGAACTGCTTGGCTCAAAGTGCTCTGGACTGGGAGTTGCCTACTGGCTGCTGCAGGAATCTCTTTTATCCACTTACACATCAAGAGGACAATAATTCCTTTAGAACAGTAAGTCCTCAGTCCCAGCACTAAACCTGCATTCTAAGCAGATCACAGTGTGTCTCTTCTTTCACCACAGTCCCTGCTTCTATCACAGAGTAAGAGTTATTGGAAAGACACAAAACATGTGCCCTCTGCTTCCCACCATCTGTAAGGTTCCTGCACCTGTTCTGTGACCTTACTGCCAGGCTGTGGAGACGAATTAAAAGGATAGGTAAGAAGAGGTTTTACATAACAGTGAAAAGTTCTTTCATACTCCAAGCTCTCTAAAAATACATTCTCGAGAATTATACAACTTTTAAAAACTCCATTTGCCCTCCATCCATATGAATGACATTTCTTTTGCAAAGTTGTATTTCTAGTAATACATAACTGCTGTAGGAAGAGACACAAGCCCAGTGACTTGTGTGGTCAGGAACTTTGCTGGTGACTCTACTACCTTTAAGGCCTTTTACCCATCTCACCCTGGCTGAGTGCTGGAGTATTGCTATTAACTTGGTGTTACCAAGTGCATACACAATCACAACATGGTTGTTGCACACTCCAAGCTGTGAGGTCTCACATAAACCAGCCTTTGAGGCACCGGCTGAGCCAACACCTTCTCCCCGGCTGCAGGGGTGCAGTGCCCAGGGCAGTGCCTCAGAGATCAGTGAACAGCACAGCAGCTCCCTTCTGCAAGCTCACTTAGGGAGGACTAAAACAGTTTTGAAATCACAAAATAGGTACCAGAAAATTAAACATAGATGTTACTGGAGAAAACCACTAAAAAGTCATTAAAGATAAAAGTAAGTAAAACATGTTTCCTGGGGAGCGAGGGCTGGGGTATCACCTCCAGCCTTGCTGTATTCACCTTGTGGTTTTGTGAGGTATTTTTTTACAGAGAGAAACCACTCACCCAGTACTACTGTGTGCTCACAGATGTGTTCCCTCCATGCTGGTGAGGGCATTGGAAAGTCCTGCTTTCATGAGGCAAAACGTGGTGGCCCCACTGCCCTTGGCTCCCTTCCTCTTCTTCAGGCAAACCTGAACTTACAGCTGTGTCTGCCCACAGGATTTTATTGCTGCTGTACAAAGAAATCCACTTGGCCTCAAAACAATCACAACACCAGCATCAGGTAAAGGAAAATCCAAACACGCCACAAAACTGAGTATTGCCAACTTCAACTTTAATAACTGAACCATCACTTTTTTACCATTTCAATAATAACTTTAAGGGGAATAAAAACTTCCCTACAAAAATAAAACTAAGCTTGTCAAAATTATAAATAGTTTAAATGTTTGTATTTAAAGACATACATTTTAATGTTTCCCTGCATTTCCCCTCCCACTATCATTTAATCATTCTGGTACCATCATATAATGACACGAAGACAGTTTTGCAACAAAAGCTTTTGACAGTTCCAAAAAAAAAAAAAAGATAAAACTGATAAGGCATGACCATTTCTTTTAAATTAAAGCTGCTGTAATTGCCAGCGTGTAGAACCAAAAAAGAAAAAAGTGAACTCCACACACGACATCTTACAATAATTAACTGTGGACTAAGACAAAATTAAAATATAAGTTTATTTTGGTCCCCCACCCCTGTCCCCTCCACCCCAAATCAAGATTCATAGTGCATACAACACTGACTGAGGTTTTGGGCTAAAGTAAATGTTGATGTGCCTACTGAAAAAGACTGATAGTGTAGTTCAAGTAAAACCAAAAAATTCACATATTTTTATACTCCACTTTTAAACTCAAACAGTGTTTAAATCTGAGCAACAGATGGTTCAATATTGACAGTGATTATGTAATGATTACATAGCTATGGGCAGATACATAAGTAGATGTTAAGACAATACCCACCAACATGCTGCTGCATTCCTAGAAAAACAAACCGTAACAAAACACAAAAGCATTCCCTGAACCATTATAAAGTGTCTCACTTGAGGATAATGTTACTAACTCACACATGCACTACAATGTTACATGTGAAATTAAACAAACAAGATATGCCTTATATATACTTTATCGTTAGTCCTACTCTTAATTTCTCTTAACCCTTTAAAAAATGATTGTCTCATAAAGCTTGCAAATTCTTTTTACCAAAAAAAAAAATCTGTGAAGAGTTTTTAAAAATCTTACTAAGGAAAGGAAATAAAGGCACAATTACATCAAATCAAGGGGAAGAACAGAAGCATCTTGGAGTTTCACACAGTATCCATTAGATGTCACCAAAGTTTTAACAATTCCTTGGGAATTTAAAACAACTTTAGAACTGAGGGGAAAAAAAAAACCCCTACAGCTTCTGCTGCTCTTCAATCTTTAGCACTCCTCCACTACCCAACCCCCCCAGTATATAACTCATTTCCTCTCTGGCATGATAATGACTGAAGTATCAGTCACTCAATCTGCCTCATGCTTCTATTGCACACCCACTTCTTTGGTTTCTTTTGAATGTGCTTTTTTAGATAAATAACTCAAAACAACAATAATATTTACACTAAAGTAAAAGGTTTTCTTGCTACATTTTTCCTACTTTTAAATCAAGTAAATCAGCAGTTTGCAGAATTTAATAATCAATTTTTCAATTAAGAGTTTAAAAACCATAAGGGAAAAAAACCTTCTGAATTACTAAAAGCCAGAGTTACTAAGCTCAGTCATCAACACAGACAATAAATGTTAATTTTCTGCTGAGCTAGAAACGTGAACAACAAATTTTACTTTCTTTGCCTGACTGAGCCTTTAACAAACAAAGAAGCAGGGAAGCTATTTTTGCCTTTCAGATATGATAACTCAAAATTATCCAGCCTAAAAATGGATTGCTGAGCCAGAGGAAAGATCTGACTTAAAGACCAAATGCATCTGCAGTTGTAGCTTATGTCTGAACACTCACTAGATGGGTATTTCTCACAGACTTATCTGAGACACGGACTATTTTTCAGAATTCAAGTAAGCAGCTTTTTAGCTTGGCTGCACTTTTCAACCCCCCACTATGCATTTATGGAACCAGTTTCTCTGATAATGACTTGAATGTGCAGCTCCATTTCCATTCTTACCTTTTGCTTCTCACTCTTTCCCACTATTTCATTATCTTTATTTCTTTTCCAGTGTGGATTTATGCAGTTAAAAACCATACAACTTATTCACAATATTATAACATCCTAAAACTTCAACCTTGGAGAATTAGTATTTTAACTTCCTCTGTGTAAATACTATTTGCATTTAAAACCAGTCCTCCTCTGTCAGCTACTACAGTTCTCCTCCCTCAACTCTTACCTTCTTTTCAACTTTCTCTTTACCTTCTCCAGAAAGGCCACTTTAAAGTTTTCCACGAATTTCACAGTACAAACCACAAGATCTCATGTGCCTTCCATCTATAACAGTTCTCTCACAAATTATACAGTAACTATTTGATAAGAGAAAGGTAGTGCAAATCAATTTCATCTGAAAGATAGTGCTCCAACTAATTCTTGTCCAGACAGTTTTAATAAATTTTTAACTCATCAATTTGCACATCCTTACTTGTAAAGCTACCATTAAGCAAAGAAGAAAAAAAAATCTTTTTCATAGCATCCTAAAAAATTTCTTACAGTTTCACAGCTTGCACCAAGATAACTTGGAAAACTCCCTAGGAACACAGAGGATTGCAAACTGATGTACAAACATGCAGAATCCCTTACTTGTGGGTGTAAGATGCTAAGTGACCTGGCTTATGGAACTAAGTCTATAGCAAAATTCAGGTACCCTGGCATCACAAACAGTCTTCGGAATAAAGAAAACTACTCTCTGCTGCTCTCTGTACGTTGGGTTTGGCATGCTCTACTGACATTTGGTAGCGTGCATTTTTCCTGAGTGTCCTTTGGCCCCCTCTTAACCAGGTTTCAGCACCCCACGAAGGGCTTCTTCAAGTTTGCCCCTGTAAGCTGCATAACGGTTCTTCAAGATTTGCAGTTGGTCATTTTCCTCTTTGTCCAGTATACGCAAGAAGTTTTTCAGTTCAGGAATACTAAAAGCTTCCCACTGGAAAGACAAAAAGAGAAAAGAATGGATGAGATGAACGTGAAACATACCAATCATTGGTGTATTTTTAAACAAAACACTCCAAAAAACTTCAAACTGAAACAGCATCAGGCACCCTCCTTATACATATTAAGGAATCTGAAAACTCTTTACTCTTCTAAACTGTTTTTTGTTCTGCAAGTAACAACAGGTCTAACCACAAAGGAAACATTTACAAAAGGCACAAAGTAAATTAGCAAGAAATAAACCCAAAATCTGCTTTCAGAAAATGGACTGTCTTGTCAGCACAGCTCAAGCAGAAGCCAACCCATCCATAAAGTTACACAAGCATGGAACCAGCACGGGTGTGACATACCATGACCTCTCCAGTTTCATGCTCACGTAGAACAAAACTGAGCATTTCTGTCCTGGGGCCTGCCACCAAGCGCAGGTACAGGGGATGTTCTCTGTCTGATAGCTTGCATGTATAAACTGCAGGAGAAGGAAATTATCATCTTTACTAACAATGTTTCAAACACTTTGAATGACTAACACTAGCTAATGTTAGAAAATCCCAGAGATATGCAAGGGAAGCCACAAAATTTCCACCTTGTACACATTAGTCTACATAAGGGTTTTGAGTGATTGAGTTTCAGGGAGGAGATGAGCAGGTGACTGATGGTGACAGTGCAACACTGCATTCACATAGGAATGAAATGGCCTCCAGCCAACACAGTGCACTACCTGAACACATGCAGGAGTAAAAAAAAAATGCAAGAAAAAAATACAACACAGATCTGTTGCTATATATATATCTAAGCATTTAAGACATCAGAGCTGCGATAACACCATTCTGATACTTTTTCCACTTAAAAACTCACACACAAAGTCTAAAGGATACCACTGTCTGCCTGACATGGTGTGACTGACAGCCAGATACATGTGAACTACTGAAACTGCTCTCAATGTCCATGGAAGAAGGTGGATTCTATGTACAACAACATAATGTTGGCAAAAGGCACCTTTCCTTAAAAATACATTTTCCGTCTTCCTGTATTTCCAATCACAACCTCTCAAAGCAAACAGTGAGCTGGGAGGGCCATGTGCACTAATTAACACACACAAACACATGTGCCAATGACACTCATCACCTCGAGAGCTGAGGACCTCAGGCTCCTCAGACACTAGGCTTTCTCATTTTAAAAATCTATCTTGTAATTTAATCTCACAACTCCGCAGTGTATCAGGGTAGCTCAAATTTAGAGCCTTACAAGGTGGCATAAAAGAAAATGGACTTCAGGGCACAGGAGATCTGTGTAAATGTTTCAACAGGTGACTTTGTCTTTTGGGAATCATCCTGAAACATCCCCAAATTGTTTACTCTCCTACACATGCTACTTTTCATAAGGAAAACAGAGAGTGAGATTGTCATCTCCATTTATCTGAGTCCTCCCACCTGGCTTATTTCAACTATTACCATAACACAACTCCCTCCCCAAGCCCCTCTATTACCAAAATGCCACAAGTTTTGCTTATACCTTGATCTTCCTTGTGACAGCGTTTATAAAGTGCAAACTTGGCAGGGTTGTCAGCCACAAAGAACTTTTTGAGCAAGGCCTCGATAACCTCACGCACAGTGTTGGTGCTGCTGATGTGCAGGGTATTCACGCAGCCATCCGGCAAGTAAAAGGCAGTTTCGTTATTGCTGTGAGCACACCTGCCCTGGCTCTGGGAGGACTGCACAGTGATCGGTCTGCATAGTTCCATCTGGACTTTGATGAAGCCAGTGTAAATCCCATTTGCATTCTGCAGCAAGAGCAAAGTACTGAACTGTTAAAATTAGCAATGACCAGTTGTGACATTAACAGTGGAGCAGGCAGATTAAAAAACTTAAGCAGAATTTAAATGCCACCGCAATACATGACATCTTGTAGGAAAGGTATGGCTCCAGTAATCAGTTGTTCTTTCTGGTATATCTGCTGAATATTAATTTTGCTTACTAATAACTATTGAATATTATTTTTTTTCTTATTAATAACTCTTGAATTCTAAGAATATTAGGATCTCATCAAGCAAAAGGTAAGAAAAACTAGCAGTAAGTTTTCACATTAGGAGAGAACTACGAAGTGAAAAAGACCATTAACAGCCACCTTAAACAACAGATTTTATGCAGAAAACACAAAAATTATCTCCCCCCTTTTATCTGTGCTTATCAGCTTAATTTAAGGCCTTTAAATGCTCAAATCCTGTTGCAATCAAAAACAAACAGACAAAAAACATAGTAAATGCCAATCTATCAACAGGCAAAACTATTTATTCCAGCTGCTTCTGAAAGACAAAACTGATCACACCTTACTGAGATAGAAAACTTCTGACAATCTGGTTTGAAGCATAATAAGTCCTGATCCACATGGAAACACATAACAAACATTTTTTTAGTACACAGTCATATGGTTTAGCATATAACAGAATTGCAAGATTTCCATATACACCCACAGGAATACATCATGTAGAAAATCTGGACGGTGTAACAAGTGAGTAACAGTTTGCTAAGCAAAGAGATGTGAGTTCTATTAGTATGGCCTTCAGTAGGCTGGACGGAGTATTTGACCTGGTTGACAATCCTTGGAAATGAGAAGTCCATGTATTTCAGTCCATATTGTCTGTGCCCTCAGGTCAGGGGCAAGGAAAGTCTCCTCATGCTGAAAACCTGTACGACTACTATGAAAATTAAGTCTCCTGTAATACATAATGCACATTTTAACTTTCCTCATTGGCTGAGCATCTTGATCAGAGAGACACCTGACAAAAATTTACCTACACAAACAAGATAAATATGTCTTCATTTTTACCATCTGAGCATTTTCATCTAACAAACCTACTTCTCAGTGTCAACTGACAGTTTATCTTAAACATGTTTCAAATTACATCAATTTGGTTTTACTACAGTTTGTTTTGATCCACATAAAAGAATTATGTAAGAACATTTCCAACATGAGAATTTCCAGAATCTAAGGAAATGTCTCTTACAAAATCATTAAAACAGAGACAATTTCGTATGTCAGGTGCTGAGAATAAAATGATTCACAATGTGCCACAAAGTTACAGTTCAATTGCTCCTATTAAAAATTACAGGAGTTCTAGGCAAAACTTACCAAGGTCATCTTTAATTTATCAGTGACAGATGAATTATAGCTTTGTATCTTTTCTTTAACTTCTTCTTTGCTGAGATAAACATGAGGTTCCCTCTCCTTCTGAACATCCTTCAAAAACAAAAGAAACAGCAGTATTAAAAAGCAAAATAAACCCAATTATTTTATGATTCTGGATATGAACATTCTTACTCCAAATGGTAATTATTCCACAGAAGCTCAAGATAGCAGTAATGAGGTGTAGAGCAACAGAAGGGATTCACACATTAAGCAAATCAAACAGAACACTTGGACTGAAGGGAGATGGTTAAATCAACACACCCAAAAGACACCTGTCCCCTTTTTTTTGCCAGCTGTTTCCATTCAAAATTAGCAACAGTATGTAAAACAGCTCATTTTATGGCTTGATTTGCTCATGTCAGTGCCATGCCATACTGTAAAGAACACTGCTACAATTTTCATAGGACATTACCTGGGGGAAAAAAAATAGGTATTTCTGAACAAATTAAGAGTATGTAAGAAAATAGCAGCACATACAAGTAACACCAATGATCCCAGCATGTAGCAACAGCACAACAGCATCCCTGAATTCCAATGCAACAGACAGTATGTTACGTACAGGGTCACTGCCTACTGCGTGAACCATCACAAGTAACTCTCCAGAGTTACACCAACTTCATGTTTTTTCCATGGGGAAAGCCCTATTTAGATTTTTCAACTGCTGCTTTTATGAGGTTGCTATGGATTTTACGTGCAGCAATAAAACAAATCCCTGAAATTGGATTTTTTCCAAACAAACATTTGTTCCCAATCCATATTCCTGCAGCAAACCAGTGTTATAAATACACTCCAGTTTCTACCACTATCACAAATGCCATATATAGTACGAAAGAGTTTCAGCTCTCAGCTTTAGTGATTTAAGACTTCACTTAGAAAAGGAGAAGCTTTGAAGAACCTCGATGCTTTCAGAGAACATCTGAACATGTTCACTCTATGGACAAACCACTGAGTCGCAGTGTACCATCTGTCCCCACAGGCACATCCCAGCAGAGCCCATCCTGAGAACGCAATGCCCTGACTTCAGTGGCCAGTCCTGTATCACAATCTACTGGACACCACTCGGTACACACCTTTGCAGGCACTTCAGTTGGCCAACACAGCCTCAAAAATGAGCACATCTGTTGTGGCAGTGGAAACTTCCATTTGCCAGAAAGAATCTGCAAAACTTCTTCTGTCTCCTAATTTAAAATCAGCCACTTTTAGCTCTTTTGGGCTTAGTTTTGCTTTTCCTAAATGCCATTGCACTAAATGATATGCTGGAGCAGAATTTTTTCCCATAGTTATAAAAAGAAAGATGTGGTCTGAATGAAGCACTGCAAGCCAGAAACCTTTATTTCACAGATAAAGAAACCAAGGCAAAAAGGAACACCAGTGAAATACAATTCTGCCATTAGTTCCGTAAGTACAACTCTAAGACTGTGTAGCATCTTGCACAGCTGCCAGACCCCACCTAATATATTACAAATACCAGATTACTGAACATTTTCAGAATTCAAATCTCTATTCTCAGTAGAGAAATTAAGCCTTTTTTGCCCTCTTACTTTTCACCTTTCCCCTCTCCCAAACTGCCATAATAAGGACAGACACAGCTTTATCTAAACTGCCCACTTCATCTCCCCAAATGCCCTTACAGCTTTGTAGTATTTTATGTGGGGGCAAAAAAGCAGGCACAGAAGGGGAAAAGAAAGTTCATACTAAAGGACAGGAGACAGTCTGCAGACTTCTGGCATTGGCCATCCATATGATGGATTTAAAGAACAGAAGGTTTAACATGGAACGTTCCCAGTCCGTGTAACTGCAGACAAACCCCTTCACACGGATACCAGCCAGGACTCACCTTTCAGAGACAAGCCCATTGTGGAGTTCACACCTCTCCAATTTGTTAACACTATAGATACCAAACTTCCAATAATGGACACCTCAGTTTTAATATTTATTACTAATTACTAATTAATTTCTGATTGTTTAAGCAGGTACTTACTCTATTGGAGCGAATTGTCACCACGATTACTGAAGTCATCCACAACATCCATTACTATCAAGAAAAACACTAACCAGGAAAGAGGAAAAAACTCACTTTTTTGTTCCAACCTGACCCCTTGTTTAAGAAAAATAATAAACAAAGAAACAAACACTTCACATTAACTTCTGTGCACCTCTAAGTTTAATTTCACAAAAAGGACTTTTATTAACTCTAGATGACAAAAAGAATCTCTTGCCTTTAATGGCAATGGCATAGGGTAAGTTCACAAGGCTGACAGCTAGGAAACAACGTGTACAGGCATTATTAAAACAAACAAACAGAAAAGCAAACAAACAAACAAAACCAAAACAACAAAAAACCCCTCCCTCCACCTTCCTGAATTAGTAAGTACGAACAGACAGCAAGAAACTTTCTCCTGTTTTCATATACATTTCTGCTCTCCCAAGATGACACATTTTTTGACCCAAGTGGCAGTAACTTGTTCTGGCTAGAAAAGACACAAGCCCATGAGCTCAACTGTGGTCCTGGGGATTGCCATGGAACCAGCCATGACAAGCAAAACCCAGGCATAGCATTCAAGTGAGCTAATTTTCAATAGGCTTGCTCTGGTGGTGCCTTGTAGTCAACCTTCTCAGGTGTGGCTCTGCTACAGAGTGGTGGGTCATGGGGCATCACCAAAGAGCTGTCATTCCCTCAGCTGAATTAGACACAATTCCATACTGGAACATACCACAGGAGCTTCCACCTCCTTGCAGTGGCACTAAAGGCCAGCCAGTTTTGGCAGAGATTAATTAAGCACACAGAAACCACGTCTCTGTGTTTACGCAAAAGCTGAGATTACCTCCTTCTGTAGCGCACTGCCAACAAACGTAACTATAACTCTTTTTCTAAACAACCAAAGCCTGTGCCTCAGCTAAGTTAAACAGCATGTAAATTATGCAAACCTGTGAACTGAATGCAAAGAAGGACCACAGAGATTAAAACATAAATGAATAGACCCAAAATCATTCAAGAAAATTACTATACATAATAGGCAGGAACACTGTTTCCATCCTAGTCCACCATCTTGGACCATCAAGACCCCTGACAGTGAACAGTGAAGACTTGTGCCCCAGGAGAAGAAACAACTCAATGGCCACTGGAAACCTAAGCCTGCGATCTTCATGAATTAATCCGGAGATACCCTCCTGCTCCCACACAAAAGCCCAAAACACTCCAATTGCTCACACATCAGGGCACAAACTTCAACAAAGCGAACAAAAACTCCTCACTAGCTAGACACCAGCACTTCCAGAAAGTCACACTGCTGTCACACAGACTGAATAGACAGTAAATCCCACATGACTGCTGTCAAGAGAAAGCTAACAAAGGCACACCTCACTGGGTTTACTATGAACAAGAAAGCTTCTCTGCCCACCATGATTCATTGGGTCAGCTGCTCTCAGAGAGTATCATTAAGCACAACACACAGATCTGAGGCACCCGTGCATTTTAATTTTCCTAATTATACTTAACCAACATGCAAAGAGAAGCTGACAAGATGTTATACAGGGGGTTTTTTTCCCCAACTTTACTGGAGCTGAACTGCTCCCTGTATACACTGACACTTAAATTTTTTTATACAGCTTTCTCTAGCCCTGTCAGAAGTTAAAATATGTAAGTCTCCTTTCACCAGCGTAGATGGGTGGAGAAAGACTTGGAAAACTCATTTTCCAGAAGAAATAACAGGTCCTTCATAACAGGATCCACTATATGAAAAGATATCCTCTGCTAGCTTGCTTCTGTCTAGCAGATTAACTTCCACTTTGTTATCTCAGCAGGTAAATGTATTACTCCTGAAGACCCTGCATTATCCAATACAACAGCAGAGTAACAGCAGTAATTAATTCATCCCTACCACCATGCTTTACAATGTGCTTCTAACATCTTGCTCTTGAAACGGCCACCAAGTAGCTGAAGCCACACCTGCTCGGGGTGGGACTATGGGGACAGCAATTATTCATTCCAAAGTCGGCTGTTTTAAACAAAGGAGCCAGGGCATTTTGGAGGTGAGATCTGGCACAGCTTCTCAAAGCCAGTGCACTGCTGAGGCACGAGGGGAGCACGATTCAGCTCAGACACAGCTGACTCATCCGCAGCTCCCTACAGAACACCCAGTGTGCACGTCTCACTCACAAAGCCTGCACGCTGGGAACTGTGAAATGTCTTTCTTCAAAAGTTAGGCCTGGAGATGAGTTTCCTAACCACAGATCCTTCCTCATGTCACAGCAGCAGAGTGAAGTTAAAGCACAACCAGAAGAGCAGTTCACGCTGTGTCTTCTTCTGTCCATCAAGACATGGACATTGCTGGGCTTAACAATGGCACTTTGGGGTGCTAGTGTTCAAACAATGAACTTTCTCTATAAAACAATGCACAAATATTTCAATGTTATAAATAAAATGAAATATACAGAACTGAACCTGAGCCAAGTGTGATTCTTCTATCACTTAGACAAATTATATTCTCAGTAATGTGTGCCATGTTTCCCTTTCCATACCAGACCCAGTAAGTGTTTTCCCCATCAGAACTCCTGGTCTCCTTCCATTTCCTGCTCCTCATGTAACCTGCTACTTTTTCTCTGCCCAGCACAAATATGAAAGATAAAAACTAATCTCAAGGAGATGGTTGAGTAAGTCTGAATCCATACAGATGAGGTCTAAAACACTAATTCTAGTCTGAGCTACTAACTTTTACAAAAATCATACTGTCCTTCCCAGCACTTACAGGGCACACCATTGGCAGTCATTTGTATTAAAGCCATTTCTCACGTCAACCAAAGCAGCATTTCATTCTCAAATGAAATTCCTAAGCAACATCTGCCAGTTAAGAGGGAAGTGAGGCAAGTGCTTTCATTTTCCCAAGGGGAATAGCGGGTCTTTCATTAGAGCTCTTGATGCAATGCCTCTTCACAGTTCTGCTTCCTCTCAACAAAAAGGGCAGAAAATATTTTTTTATTTATCGCCTCCACCCCCCATGCTCATCTTATTTGTTGTAGCACAGATGTTTAGAGAAGCAGCACTCTCTTTTAAACATTTACACTCCGTGCAGAGCCCTAGCTGAGACTAGCTCAGCATGAATCCTCAAGAAACACAACTAAAACTGCACAAATTACAATTAAAGTGAAGTGCAAATCACGCTGTGGTCCCAAAAAAGAAGAGCTGCATCACATCGGGGCCTTTATGAAAGCCCAAGTCTCACGGTTGCTGCCAAACTATAGTCCTGCATGCATTAAGAAAGCATTGATAAACTCAACAGCTAGCAATCTGCTATGGGGTGAGGCTGAGAAAAAGTTCCCCAAAGAAAACTCCAAAGCCATGAAGCTTGTTTCCTCAGGATCCCTGCCTTGAGTCACGTGCATGGCTTCCTCAAACTGCTACTGTAATCTATTCATGGAGGGATACAAGAAAGCCTCTTTCTTCTATGCAACTTGCTATTTTCACAAAACTTCAAGAAACTAGCACCTCTTGAGGGATGGAGAACCAAGCTCCTCTTAATACTTCAGCTTGAAAACAAAGTAAAATATAACAGACAAAAGGCTAAACCTATCCCAGGAACATACACAAGGTAAAGAAATCTGAAGAATCAAAGACCTGTGGGAACTCAAGTCAACTAAGACATGTCAGTCCCTATCTCCAGATTTCACATTGCATGTTAATCCCACATACACAGCAGCCATGATTCAATCAGATTAATGGAGATGCCCTGATCTTGCTATAAATTGTGGCTGCAAAAAATTTTTGAGGGTTTGACAAATGAGAAATGCAGCCTAATCTACATTTTAAAAAAAAAAAGTCTTGTTTAGTCATAATAATTTCAGCTAGTGCATCCTACTTACATCATGTTTGTATCAGAGAAAGGTTATAACTAACAGTGCTATCATACAACAAAGAAAGCCCAACAGAGAATACAGGAAGGCAAACAGAGAAAAATTCTGATGTCAGCTGTTGCTCCTTCTACAAGCAAAAACACTCTCTTTTCTACAGCCAGCCAGCACTCCCACGGAAAAGAAAGAAATTGAAACCTCTCTTCCGAGAGCACAGCAGCTTTGTCAGGGACAGCAATCTCTCCTTCTATCCTGGGACAAGCCTGCACTCAGGACATGTACTCTTCCTTCATCTGAAACCCTGAGACTCAGCAGGTGGAGACACTGGTCACGTCCATCCACAAAAAGCCAGTCAGAGACACCAGTAGCCAAAAGGGTATGGAGAACACCAACTGGCAGCAGGGTAGCCAGGGAGAAGCATTAACATACAAGCAGCTTCAAGCTTTGCACCTTATCATTTAGCTGCACCTTGAAATGTTTGCATCCTCCTGAATGCGGCCACTCTCTGGGTCAGGGAGAGGGGAATTTTTCTGACAGGATGGATGTAGGCAGAATAATTTCTGTATCTTCTTGTAATGCCTTTTGGTTTCTGCACTGAGACCCAGTTCCCACAGTGGCATGCAGGGCAAGGAAGCAGTCTCTTTTTTAGAAAAGCATTTTGTTTTTCTAAGCAGGTTTTGCTCTCATGAGTCTTAAACAATTAACCTGACAGAGTTCAAGAACAGCCTGCACCACGTCCTCCTGAGGGAGCAAAAGTGGCACCCTCCCAAGTCAGGTATATGGTACATCCAGGCTTCTCCAGCCTGATATTCTGCCTTCCAGAACAGCAAAAACAAAGGCTATTTTGAGTGAGCACGTGAGCCTTTTCTGTAGCCTCTCTGCTGGCATGCACAAGTGCCGCAGCAGGAATTCAGAGGGCACCTCCCTTCCGAGTCTGTTCAGTGTCCATTTATGGCCTGATGCCTGTGCATGCACATCAGCCCTTTTTGAACCCACCGACGCTGCCGGGCTCTACACTTCCTGCTGCAGCAAGTTCCAGAAATCCATGACAGCAGTGTGAAGAAGTACTGCTATCTGCTTTAACCTGATCTTCTATTAAGACAGAAGATAACTTCTGTTAAACACATGGAGCGCTCCTTAATCCTAATACGGCAGGATCTGGTGAACCCACATTTCACATTCACCTCATCCATTACCCTTTGTGATTTGGTAAATCATGATCACACACACATACCTCCTTTTTTCTTCTCCAAAACAAGGAGCCTTGAACTCCTTAATCTTTACTAAGCTGGTTGCTCCATCCTCTCAATCATTTTACAGCAGGGTGACTAACCACAGTAAGCCCTTCCTGGGATGTGGGGATCAAAGCTGCATCAGAACTTGCAACACAGGTGCACCAAAGCTCAGGTGCTCTTCGTTTATACATCTGTATGCTACAGGTCTATAAAAAATCTTAACCTGTATCCATGATGCAATGTGGAAGGCCTCCATTCCAAAGTTCTCCCATAGTGGTTAAAGAAATTCCCATGCAACTACCACAGTTTATAATTTCATCATCACTTTACAAGATACAGGCATTACAGGTAGTAAGGAAATACTTGTTACTTTCAGACTATTTTCAGTTTGTCCAAGTACCACCACACCACATGGCTTGGCATGCTAATGAAATCACTGAATAACAAAGTAAAGCATTATGGCTCCTGTCTGGCCCCTCTGATGTAAACAGTCAGATGTTTATATGGTGAATATTTTTAAGCAGCAGAGAAACAAAACAAGAACTGTAACTTTTCTTTATTCCTTTTAAAAATTATTTTCCTTCCAACAGAGGCAATATAAACAGTTCATATTCAGGCATTGTGAAAGGAAGGCTAGAAAAAAATGTATTTGTTAGTGACATTAACATTACTGTTCAAGTTTCATTTAAGTTTATCATGACCTCACCTCTGAAAACCCCTGGTTACAAACCCTGTCATACCCTACATGGCTGTACTTTAGCTACTGGCATGCAACCCAGTTTTAAAAAACCAGCCATCTGTTTAAAGTGAAAACCAACTGTACAAATAACAGTAACTGAGGCTTAGCAGTAGATTTTGTCCACGAAGACAACAGATTTTACACATACCTGTACATTTCCCCCCCTTCATATTATGACATGTTTTTAAACAAATATATTACATGATTTAAATCATGTTTAACAGCTGTTTCAGTTTTGCAAATTTCAGTAAAGCTAGACATAAGAAACATCACAAACAGTAAATCTCCTTCAGGTCTCCTCTCCAGAAAGCGTGAGTTTTATCTGCTGGCTACTTAAGCACATAAGGAGTTTAATGAACTAAAATGGATTACCAGCCTCTGTGACCTGTGCAACCAAATCGAGCTCTTAACAGACAGCTAGGAAACAAGCTTATACAAGGTATTCTATTGAAAACAAATTAGTATATCTTGAAGGTTTAGTATCGTCTGGAACCCAGGCTATTAACACAAGTAGCCATCAAACACTTAAGTGGTATTAGGGCTCTGGGTTATTACACCACAGCATTTGCATGTGATCCAGGAATGCAAGAATCCAACATGCTCCATCCAACAGAAGGCAGGAAGAGGTTGTTTGCAACAACAACCTTCCAGGTCTTCAAATGCAGCTACCTACATTTTCCATTAAAATTGGTACTGGAAACCAACCAGCCATTTCCAGGGGAGCACAAACCCCACGGGAGGCCAAGGCACCTTCCAGTCTGAGGCAAGCTCGGTCACAGCCCTTGTCTCAGCAGGAGCTGGGTGATGTGACAGCTTTGGCCAAGTGTGTCAAACACCATTTCATCTTTAGAGCAACATTCCCTTCCTGGGCTTGGTTGGGTAGTTCAAAGATTGTGTCACAAAATTATTTTTTAAGCCTTCAGACAAAACCCGCCTGTACTGAGAAAAGGCAACAACAACTTCATAACCAAGCCCAGCCATAGCGCTGGTGTTAGACAGAAACAGTGAGCTTGCACATGGTCACAGTCCCACCAACCAATTTTTGTTTGGATTTGTTCCACTTGAAAGAAATGAAAAAAACACACATCTCAAAAATGCACAGTAACAATTCTGATTAGGAAACACCATGCAATGCATTTGCTCTTTGGATATAGAGCACCCCTGAAAGTTTTCCCTTATTGTGGATTCTGCAGTGAAAACAATATTCAGAAAGATGTCCTGTCTTCTGAAGAAGATACTGGCCATGGGGAGGATGTAAAGAGGAGTACCTTGCTTGAAGAATATACAGTTCTTCAAATTCAAAAAGTTAGTTATGTCTCTATCAACCTGGTACTGATTTCACATTTGAAACTTTTCTGAAAGTAAACAGCCCTCCTCCATCCTATATGCATCTCAAAACCCCACAAAATTAAGGAAGTACAACTAACCTACTTTTCAAAGGAAGTCTACATTTGAAGGGTCCCAAAAGCCCATAACAATAACCTTGGAGGGAGCTGAGGGGATGTTCAAAGCTGTAAGCAATCACTGGTATCTTCAGTAAAATACACAACCTCTAAGCCAAAGTAGAAGTATCTTCTTAGTATGTTAAATATGATCACGATAAAACCACTACATGCATTTACAGTCAACTTATGTAACTGCTGCTTTATATATATACAAAACAAACAGCAACCTAAAAACTAACCTCATCTAAACCCCCATAAAGTTTACAGTGACTGTTGCTATACTTCAAGTTAGGTTTTCATTAAATAAATCCATAAGAAGTATTTGTACAACAACACTACCTCTCTCACTGCACTTTGTGTGATTAAGTTTCTACAGAGTTTCCTCGGAAATATTAAAAACCCAGTCTTTTCAAAGAGGCATCTAAATTGGATATTTCACATAGAACAGACAAAAGGAGGCACCCATGCAGTCTAACCTGCACGAAGAATTTCCTCCTTCTTTCAAGCTCCAGAAAATGTGTATCACCTGGCACATTTCATCAACAGTTAAAACTGTAATGACTGCATCCTTCTGTACAGTCTGTATATTGGCATGCTTTATTAAAAATTGGATAGTATCCAAAAGGCTTTTCTAAAGCAGCACTCTACAATCATTATCTTTACCTACTACTGCCTGATCTGATCTGGCAAAAACTCAAAGACAGAAGAGAGGAGAGGGGGCAAACTAGGCAACCATCTCAGCATTGGCACCATGTACTAACCACAGTGCCAACTTATGTTGACCTTAATGATAGGATTTTACCTCTCTTTTGCATCCTCAGCCTTGAAAGGTCAAATGCTTAAAAACAAAAACCAGAACATCTTAGTCAATGACCTATGTTAAGGATGCAGCAAATAGGAACTTTTCAGTTATTTCCACAGCTTCATTCAATTTGACTGGAGTTCCACTTTGAACTTAGTAAAGCTTCAGAGCTCAGATCTGACTGCTGTTCCAGTAAGAAGGAAAATAAAAGGCTCAAACCAGTCTTGGATTCAACTTTGATGCAACTCCCTGGTCAAAGTTATTCCTCTGACCTTGCAGATGATGAATGCAATAGAACATTCATGTCTTAGATGAGAAGAAACTGGCAAGGACAGTGGGCTGCTGGACCTTATCCATTCACTCCATTCCACCACCCACCAAAGACCATGTCCTAGAGACCTCAAGATCACATTGGTAAGGTGGTAATTGATCCTTAGATCTCTGCATTGTGATGAAACCAACCAATTCACTAAGATTATGGCCCTGAATAAACTCATCAGCATGGTACTGATAACCTGCTTCTGAGGGGGTTTCATCTCATTTTTCTACCATCTGTTTTTTACTACTCACACATACATTTAACAGGCTACCAAGCACTTCAGTTGCAAGCAGAGTGGACTGACAAAAGGACAAATCTTTTCAAAACTCCTACATTCTCTAAAAACACAGACAAAGTGTACTATTACCATTACAAAAATTGAAAACTGCCACCAACTTATGTCTCAACCCTTTTTGTAAAAATATGCTTGCTGCCCAGTTTCCCTATAAATTTGTTTTCCAGAATACACATATTTATTTCTTACAAATTAATCCAGATGCCTTCCATGCTGGGACAATTTTAAAAGATTATGTCTTTTAGCCATGTGCCTGCTTCTCTGCTACTTGCTACCAGTGTCTGAGAAACCAGTGCCAGCTGTCATAGTCCAGTAACAGACTCACTACCAGGCTGCAGGTAACTTCCACAAATCCAGGAGGCTCCTTTCTTAATTAGGACGAACAGAATAATTTTCTTTTTACAGGTGAAAAAGAACAGGATAAACAAATTGAAAACAGAAGACCCAGCAAAGATTTTATTTTTGTACAGGTTAAAAAAAGGCGTACATAAACAAGCATTAACCAAGTCTGCCACATAAGAGAACTACAGTGCAATAAACACTTCCCAGCACAGGTCCCAGCTTACCCAAACACTGTGCTAGACTGGTGCCAGGTGTCAGCAGACAGTTTACACCATTAACATCTCTGGTGCTGCTCCCTCCTGTCAACTCACAATTTTCTGTATCAGGGCAGACAATTGTGTAGTAGTTACTCACTTCGGAATTGCAGGACAATTGTTACACACAGACATCATTTCATCAATAAGAGTAGAGTGATACCAGTGCAAGTTGGATCAATGCTGGCAGGACACAGTGGACAGAAAACAGAGTAGGAGGTCACGACTGGTCGGCATTCAAGGGAGGTGTGAACAGAAGACTTCAGAACATGGTTAATGAATATCCCCTTGGAAAAGCTGGATAAACAAACCCTCTTTCTTAGGAAAGGTCAGGAGAACAGCAATTAGCCTGCACTGGAGAACAGGGCTTGCTTGCTTACAGCCTCGTGCTATGGCCCAATTCCAAACACAAGTTATGTTGCCATCCTGGAGAACGGCCACCAGGAAACCAGAGAATGGGGAAAAAAGATTACATGCTTTGTTCTTAAGCAGCAAATGGGTGTTGACTTTACAACAAAAAGTTCAAAAGTTGTTCTTTTTTCCTTTCCAAACAGCTATTTCCCTGCTTTTATGGGCAGGATGTTACAGGCACAAGGAAGCGCTGCTGCTACTCCACCTTTCCTTAAGCCTGACTTCTGCTTCAGGAAATGTAATTATGAAGCTCATGGAGGTATGAGATCTGTTAGAGCTGATATGCATTTCAGGTGGAAGCAGAAGAGAGTCTGGTAGAATTTCTCATTAAAAAAGCTGTCCTTGTTAATGTTAAAGAGAATAGGGATAATCAGTAGGCACCACACCCTCTGAGATAACACCCTCAGAAGACAGGACACATTAAAGGATGGGTCACCTCATGGGCAAGCGCCAGCCAAGCAATCAAAATTTCCTCAAATAAACAACAAATTCTACAAAGCAAAATCAGAAATTGCCTTTTAATAAAAGGAGCTGAAATACTTTATTAACATTTCCTGTTTAACGGAACATAAGAACCCGCAATTTTAGGGGATAAAATATAGCAAGCAACCTAATAACTCCAGGAGATCAAAAGCAAAGTTTTAAAAAAAAAAACAAGCAAACCATTACCCAACTGGAAACACTGCATCTGTCTGTGCCTGTAAACATAAACTTCTTAAATTACTGAATGATATCACTATCTTATCTTATTAGAAGTTTATCAATCTTCAGAGCCATTCTTAGCTTACAAATATATATGTGCACACTTAAAATTTTTTAAGAGTCTTTTGAAGAGCTGGAAAAATTACGAACACATCTGGAACTTCTGACACATGCAAAAGCAATAGTCCTGTAAACAGACCAGTCAGTTCACATCCACTCTTCCACTGATCATATACAATATAGGTCTGCTAACAGTACCTTTCTACCTGCAGACTTCACACGTGTGAAGGGCCTCAGCTTTACACACCTCTAACAAACATGTAATGATTTAACGTATTGGATTTTATTTCTGTTCCAAACCTGTACAGCCAATTTAGTCAGAATATCAAAATTCAGACAAACTTCTATCAGTAGCTCCTTTGTATAACATGATAGCAAAAACTTTTCAAATTAGCAAACATTACAAATTCACAGAAAAAGTTCTTCTGTAATGCCTGGTTCCACAGGGTAGGGAAGCAGTAGAGGAACACGCAGCTGTTTCCTGTGCAGCATCCAAGCTAGTCAGTACTATACTGTAACACAAGACACAAGAAGCAGACCTGGAAACTGCAGACAACAGAACAGTGCAGAGAATGCATTCAGTTTTCTGGGGTTTAAAAGGCATTAATTTAGCATCCAATCACTTCTGTCCCGCATTATGAATGTTAAAAGTTACAGCAGCATAGTAGTAAGTGTCACCTTTGCACATAAACTACAAGACATCCCTGAGCATCAGGAAGTTCTCTCAAGATGGCAGAGCCTGGTCCTTGATTATTAAGACCATTCATCAGTAAGTCCTAGTGAAATCAGCAGAATTATTCATGCAGTCATTTATTAATTAGTAAATTTTAATGAAAATCAGTGTAGTTACTTACATAGACTAAGGTCACATACACTTATGCCCACATATGCACACATGCAGGAAAGGTGTGTTTTC
Source organism: Sakesphorus luctuosus (assembly GCA_013396695.1). Taxonomy (NCBI): domain Eukaryota; kingdom Metazoa; phylum Chordata; class Aves; order Passeriformes; family Thamnophilidae; genus Sakesphorus; species Sakesphorus luctuosus. The sequence goes on from VWZD01008514.1 coordinate 3,688,222, forward strand.
AGAAAAAAATAACATGGCAATATCAAAGAGTGGAAACACAGGGATGCAAAGGGAGCTTACTACATGCTTTTAATCAAGTGGGGTTTATGATGCAAAGCTGAAGGAAGCCAGCCACAGCTTTTCAGTATTTCAGAAGAAGAGCACAGGCAACCTAAACAAGTACAAAGGATGCAAGTGATCCTAAGAAAAGATAATGCTGTGGGGTGTACAACAAGAGGTGCCACCACACTTATGAGTTTGCTTCAGTAAACTGTATTTTTTTGCCGTTTCTCAATCTAGTAAATCTTACTACTTTAACTTATTTAAAAATTAACAAGACTCCCAAACATCTCATGGGCTTAACCAGACTAGGAAATACCACATTTCTAGTGAGTCATAAGAAGCTTAGTCCTATCCTAAAGGAAAGACACTGATCAAACGTGCTCTCCCTTCTTTGTACTCCTAAGCAGTTTTACATGGCCATGTAATTATACTGGAAATGAATCACACCTGCTCCCAGGCACTCTCCCACACAGACACGTGGTGGTTCAGGTAGCACAGTCAATACACAGGACAGCCAAGGAACCTGCTCCGGGATGTGCCTTTCCAAAGCATCTTCTGCATCCAGCAGGGGAGTAGGCACTCTGCAGACCCCGCACCATGTTCCTGCCTGCCACCAGAGTCCCAGCTCCATGCTCTAAACTGCAAAGGATGAAACTGGGCAAAAAATACCCCACTGAGCTGCCCTCCTTTCCTGCTTGGCATATCTTGCAAGACCATCAACCGCCACTTATCTGTTTTTCCTGCCCACGCACAACACCTGAGCCCAACCTGATTTCAAGGTGCTTTGAAGAGAATTTGTGTGCACATAAACAGGGAGGTGCAGTGCAGCCAGGGGGTCATGCTCTTGTTTTAGCTAGTTCAAGTGTTGTCAGTAAAGTGGGTTAACAGAACAATTTCACCTTAGAAGCAGATTCTTTTATATATGTTAATAATAGATGATAGGTAGCTGTGTGACTGACTGCCCCAATGGGTGACACTCTCAGAGCCAGCAGGTGGAGAGGCTCTCCCCAGGCAGGCACTGGAGCATGAGCCCTTTGGGGCACCTTGCCCATGAACGGGGGCAAAACATGGTATTGTGAATTAGGACTGCTCATAGCCTGTCCTCCTAATCCCCCTGGGATCTCTTCAAAAACTACTACTCGTTAAGGGAGCAATTTGCCAGCACAACTGGAGATTCCTGGGAATATTTTGCAAATCAGCTGTAAACAGTAGGCTTAGAAAACCCTTTCTAAACATTGCACAGAACAAGGAAACATTATCCCTGCACTCATAACCTCATCACTCGTGTGTTTCAGCTTACAGTGAGTCCCATATATCTGTTTAACAGGACATTTTGAAACATCAAGTTATCAGGAATGCTGGCAACAGAACACTGATTCTCACATTACTTTTCTAACTTTACAAGCTCTCTCAGATCTGACTGCTTCAGTTCAGAAGGAGTACTCCCACTGCAAGGGCTGCCGCCGTTCTCCACCACGACAGCTGTTTGCAGAACGTGATCTCTGTCTGCGTCCAAACCCTCACTGATATCTGCTGTCTTGATCCAAGCTGTTTAAATGACTGCATATTTCTGAAGTAGAAAAAGCACTGAAGAAACACAGTATACTGAGATTAAAAACTAAGAATTATCATAAGGAAGAAGAGCCAAAAGAGCACAGCAATGCTCAACTATATTTTTAAATAACAGAATGCAACTCCCAATATCCAGCTTGCTTATTAGAAACAAGAGCCATCAAAATGCTGCCAAGGGACACCTGGCCCCTTAAGAGGCCTCTCATTTACTGTCTCTGCAGCTGGATAATGGGAAAAGTCAGTATTTTTCACTCCAGTGCTCAAACCAAGACTGAGAGCCAGTTCAGATTTTGCCATGAATATACATGCAGTTCTAAGATGAGGCTTAATCTACCAGTCTTTAATTGTGTGCCCCTTGGAAGTGAAGTGCTGAGCAAATGTAGATTATAAGCTTTACTCTGAACTTGAACACAAATAAGTAATGGGTTTCAGTACATTTAATTGGAAATAAAGCTAGGGAAAGGTACTATAAATGCCTTCAGAAGACACATACAGCACATATCCAAATATCAAATTTGCAACAGTAACTTACAAACAGGTTATTTAAAAAGAACACAAACTATTACTTCTATGGTACACAAGCACATATTGACTGAAACTGCAGCAGATGGCAACATTATTTTTCAGTTGATCATAACTGCAGCAAATGTTAAAAAAAGCTGAGCCAAGGTTCACAATATCATGTATCAAGATGTTTATTACCCTCAAAACTCCAGCCAGAACTGCTCATTGCAGCAGAGGGAGAAGCTGCAGCGAAACAGTGGGTTTGTCCACAACAGAAAGTCATCTGAGTGTTCCTGAAGCAGCTATGAGTGCAAAGGGAAAGCTGTGGAGTTCAGGAGGATGACAGGGAACCAGCAGAGAAAGCCAGTATAGGCAAAGCAAGTCAGGACCACGTGCTGAAGAAGTTGCTCAATTCAAGGAACACCTACTCTTTAAATTAAATGCATCCACCCTTTTGAGCAGCATCATTAGACTTTTTCTCATCAATAATTAAATAGAATAATAGAATGAACTAATTAATTTATGGTTTACCATCAGTGTGTTATTCTCCACACCCCACGTAGCACTATTTTCCTCATACACTTGCAGATATGAGCATTTTTAGGTGTTCTATGACAATATTTTCATTAAACACCTGTAACTGTGATGCTGGGTCTGCAAGATCCCTTGCTGCAGAAACAGGAAGCTGCTTGGCAAAGGAGACACAAACAGCAGGAGGCACCTCTTGATTGAATTTGGCTTGGCAGGAACAGGTTCTACCCCTGCCCTGAAAAGGAGTTTAAAGTACAAAAATATCCACAGATGATTGCTAATGGGAGGTTCTCTCCTTTTAGGGGAGCTGACTTGAGACCTGATAGTAATTAGGATTTGATGATTCATGAACATTCACATCTGCAAGCAATGCAAGCACATGCAGGACCTGTGCAACATGAGGCATGTGCACAAGTCCATCACGGCTGTAGATCTAACCAGATCGGAAGCAGAAGCCAATTCTTACTACACAGAAGAGGGAGCAGAAAGGGGGACAGAATGGGACATGACGCACTGATCTTGAACAAAACATGTGAACAATTTAATTCTCATGCCAAGAGCCGTATTTGAGAAAACCCAGCATATCCAAGATGCCTGCAACCTATTAAATGGCAAGAGGAGAAGGGCTGTGAGCTGAATTGCTCTAAGCTGTGCCTCCAACACCGTCAGTGAGACACATGCATTCATATACCTGCAATCACACACCTGCACATGTGTGTTTTAGTCCAGAGCTAAATCCTATCCCAATGACACCAGCAAGAGGCAGCCTCAGCTACAAAGAAAGAGCGTTTTTGTTAGTGGAATCTGTGGTATTCCATGTCACAGGACTCTGAGGATGCTACAAGTTTATATGGGTGCAAAAGCAACCAGGTAACTCCCAGGAGAAAACAACCTAGCCTGCAAATCCAAGAGGCTACAAGTGTTCTGGCAAGACACCACTGTGTGCTTGCCCTAATTCTCTGCTCTTCCCCTGGCATGTACCATTAGCAACTGCCAGATGGGACAATGGTCTACATAGATCTTGCTTTTGACTTCACACAGGTATCCACACATTTCTTCCAGCATCCATATGGAATGGGAGTATCACCACTGCACCAAACTAAGACCAAGCTAACCAAGGTGACTGCCAGATGAGACCTTCAAAGAGCCTGAGGTGAAACAGCTCACCCAGCTGGGATCACCCAATTCAACCCCAACACAAAACAGGCTTTAACCTAAAGCCAGAAACATAAGTAGTGGCGTACTAGCAGAAGGGAAGAAGTTGTTAATATGTTGTTATTGGAAGGCACATTCACAAACATCTGTGAAATATCATAGAAAAAAACCCAAAACCACATTGAATTGATTAATTCTTCTTTTAAAGCAAGCTTTGAGTACCATGCAGGAAATTTGTGGCCTTATGCCACATATTCCATAATAAGGAGAAGGGGAAAGACTCATCAAAATTAGCACCATATATTCAGTGTGCTGGAAAAGGCAAAGAGTCTGTGTGAGTGATGCTGGTGAGTAACAATGTAATTAAAAGCTTTAACCTAACCCAAAGAGACAAGGAGGCATCATAATGCCAGCTTTCCCAAACTAGAGTCCATTTGACTTAGCTGTCAAGTGTTTTTAAAAGTAAACACACACACACCCTTTAAAGTGGTAATTTATAAAAGAATTATTTTGTTACCTAGAAAGCACAACCCAGAACTGGAATACCATAGAGCTAGAATTCACTGAGTATCTATACAAACACTTAAGGACTTCTTGTTACTAATGCTCTCCTCTGTTCCATCTCAGCACCACGTTAGTGCATTGTCCAGCCACCTTCGTCTCCTGTTCAAGTTGCATGAACAGTTTACAAGCCCAAGTCTTGAATCTGAAATCAGTGTTTTAGTATTAAAAACACTCACAGCTTATTTCAGAGCTCTATTTGAAGCCCACAGAGAAAGCAGTAATGCAAGTTTTCTGCTGCCCTGTTTGGAGAAAGTGCAATCAACCCAACCACACATACAGAAGACATTAAAGAGAGTAGCTGTTCCAAGATCCGTGTTGAGGTGGGAAGGGGGGGCGGAATCTCCCCACGCAACTTCCACTCTTCGAAGTCCTGCTTTTTGGAATGCCAGGCTAAGCTTTAGAGAAGCCAACTCTTGTTTCAACCCACTAGACAGATATCAAATTGTTACAGCTGGCTTTCATTTTGACAGGTCAAGAGAGATCTGCAAATCCTACACACTTAAGGCACATGAGAATGAATCTATCTGGCCAGGGCATAATGAAATGGCAAGAATTACCCCCTCCGTTTACAGCCTTCAAGGACAGAGACTCATATTTCATAACATCTGCTTTTCAACTGCAGCAAGCATTAACAGCATCCCATAAAGGACCAAAAAAAGATTATTAAAGAAAAAAAAAGGAGGGGCACCATTTCTACCTGAACATAGGCAGAAAAAGAAATAAGGAGAAACACAGAAAGTAAAGCCCATAATATATATGACTTATCTAAGCAGGTATACCAATTAAAGAGTAATCTAAAAGAAAAATCAGTTGAACTACCATTCATCTTGCTGCAAATGATATTAAATAAAAATAAAAGTAAATAAAACCCCAAGACCAAACCACCCACCTCAAAAGATAATAAAGTGGGAGCAGATAGGGTATCTAGTCAAGAGTTCAAGACCACACTCACATTTCATGGGGTAATTGGATACTGTGTGGAAGCCAACATAACAGGATGCTCTCCCTGGACAAATGAAAAGTTGTTGGCTGGAAACTAACAGGGCAGTTTCTGTGTTCCGCAGTATTGGGGGGGACCAAACCTGGAGTACCAGGCAACCCTTGGCCAATTCAACATACATTGTATATATTAAAATACATAGAAACACCATAAAACCCCACTTGCACACTTCTTAGTAATACAGGGTGGTACATGTATGAGGCAAAAGAGTACCACGGAAAAAGAGAACCAAAGGTCCTAGTGTTTCCCTTGAACCTGCAAAACAACACCCAAAGTCAACCTTCCCTTTTTCATTTTCACACCTTTTCCAGAAACTTGCATTGATAAGGAAGCTGGGGGGAGGGTGAGTTGTTTAATAAAATTCCACCTCAAAGAATCCCACCACCATCTGTTGCCATTTATAGCAGAGGTGTATTTTAAACCCTACAAGCCCCTGAGGCATGCTGCTCCTTGCACTGGCCCCTCTCGCACAATTCGGAGAATTCTGCCCTGAGTAGCACCAACACAGCTACGTCCCAGGGAATTAGAAGATAAAAACAAGTATCTTTCATTTTAGCTGAAATCCACGAGTTTCTCTCAACACTTCGTAAGCTCTGCTACTGGTCCTGATTTTACAACTTTCCCTCAGAAAACCCCTGGGCTGAGGCATGCATGGAGAGATAATGGAATATTAACTCTTTCTGAAGCAAAGAGCAGGCTACACAGCAGGACAGCACTGCTCTAAGCAGCTGCCAGCAGATGAGAAGGGCAACATCTACTACCAGAGTAAACTGAAAAACCATCCCAGTGATGGCAGCTCCAAAAAGACACAGGGGAGGAGTTCGTAACACTCCCACAGCAAGAAGGGGAGTGGCAGTCCCTCTATCAGCCTCCTTGGAGGAGAGGCTTCTCCTGTCACATTTTGTTTTTACCAGCAGACATCTGAAGGATTTCTCACAGCCACCCACAGAGCAACTGGCTCTGCGCCCACCTCCAGAGCAGATCTGGGGAAGCCCAAGTGCAGGTGTCTCAACCTGTGATGTGGCTGCACTGACACAGGGAGTGAAGGCTCCTGCAAATATATTGTGGTTGGAAAAACACAGTGGCCTCCTACACAGAGCTTCTGAAAGGCACAGACTTCATGAATGGAAATTAGCTGGTTGTCCCAAACCAGAGTGGGTTAGGAAGAAAGTACAAATGATCATCTGACCTACCCCACAGGGACCGAAACAGAAACATTGGCATTTGGGGAAAGAAGGCAGCTACAGAGAGCAAACACTCGGGGGCTGCAAGTATCTGCCCGGAGAGCAGGTAAGTAGCTGTGTTATCTGTCAAGGAAAAGAAATGGTTCTCGGAGGTACCAGAGATCAAAGAAACAGTAAGTGGTAAAGCCGGGAGAAGATTACAGGGTTGAGCTGCAGACACCCACCTAACCCAGGCTGAGTCAGTACAACAGCTTGGAAAAGACCAGGGAGTGCTCAAGCCATGGTGGAAAAGGCAGTCCTGCTGCACCCAAGTGATGTGTGAGCAGAAATCATCACAGGGAGAAAAAACCAACCAGCTAAGGCAGGGCTAGGAAGATGAATTAAGAGTAGATACCAGCCACTGCTGCAAATGAAAGGCAAACACACTCACTGTTCCTACATCACAAGCATTTCCCAGCACCACAAATGCCTCAGCAACAGGGTGCCCTTTGACATGGCAATGGTTCACCAGAACAAACAAAACTATCTTCTAGCAAACTCATACCACCACAGCCCCCAAGCCGACGGAGGAAACACTCTGGAGAAGCAGTTGGGAAGCCATTTATGTTGAATCCCAGTGTAAATGCCCAGTGGTCCAGGTTATACAGATACTTCTCAATTTAGGTTAAGGATTTGCTTTAGAAGGCTGGGAAACAGAGTGCAACATTTCTGACTTTCAGCTGTCCAGAAGTCAACACCACAGACAGGAGGGCTCAGCCTTGGTTTACAGCTTACCCTGCATCTAGCTTAGCACAACTGTGGTTTGATCTCCCTGCAGCAGCTGCTGTCTTCCTGCTTGTCCCAGCCCATTCTCAGAGGGCACAGAAGAAGGAAAGCAGCCTGGCCTGCACAAGCATCAACTCCTCCTTTCTTTAAAGATGCTGTTCACTCTGCATAAAAGCAAGAAAGGAACTGGAGATAAAGAGCTGACTGCAACTAGTTAGTAGACTGGTAAGTTAAGCAGTATAGCTTGCTTGATCATACAATAGAGTAAGAAAAACAGTGGAGGGAGTACAGTTTGGTGATCTAGGAGTACCAAAAAGAAGAGCAATGTTGGTTGCTGCTAACTAATAATGATGGAAATGAGTCTCTCCTCACTGTGAAAGCAAGGGAAAACGAAGCAGCACTTCACTTTTCAACAGTTAAAAAAGCAAAAGGGATTTTAAATGCACGTTAAAAAGGAAAGGGAAAGACAATTCTTTACCTACAGAGGTGCACTTCATTCACCCAATGTCCTCAAATATCTGGAGACAGCCATCACTGCACCTACTGCCTGTCTCGGAGGAAGGTGCTGGGTGTCACTGACTAACTTCAAATTAAAGATTAAGTCAAAAAGCAAGGCTGCTCCTACTGCTACACATAAAGCAAGCTTCTAAGCAAGCACTGCTGTCAAGTCTTTTTTTTTTTTTTGTAAAAGTACCTCTCACAACAGCTAAGCCATTTTAGGAAGTGTTTAAAAAAGATGAAGCTAAACACAGTGCTAAATTTGAGGCTTAAAGACCTCAAGTCTTTTTTCCAAATTACCTTTCATTTCAATATCCCATTCAACAGGTCAGATTATGGAAAGGCTTTTCCAAACATCAAGAGTTTGAAGTCTGATTTTCACAGGCATCAAGTGCTTGCAGTTGTCATCATCTTTTCTGATGGCGTGGGACAAAGAGCCATCAGTTGCACTAAAGAAAAAAAATCCTTTAATCCTTTTCCACAGAAATCAAATCAGTAACAACAAAACTTACTTGCACAGTAAAGTTCAAAAGGACTATGAATTTAAAAATTAATGCTTAGTCTTGTCTTTACATTTAATACCAAAGGATGCCTGGAATAACGCTGGAAATAAAACACCCCCCATCACTTGCTGCAAGCTTGGTATCAGTGCATATTTGATCTTTATCAAAAGATATTTAAGCTAACTTATGCAGACAGACTCAGTATGTTTGCAAATGACTTCTGAATAGTGCAGATTATCCGCACATATTCTTTAAGTACTAAGCAATAAAATGTTAAGACTTCAACAAAAACAGGGTTTCTTTCCGATTAGCTTCCATTTGCGGTGGCAAAAGCGACATGTGAATATATGGAAAAAGATTATGTGGTAGATTTCCCTCAATTTTTTGTGCTTTAAAATAAAAAGATAGATTTCCTGTCATTTATAATGAATTATCCAATGCCAGTTTAACTAAGCTGCAAAAAGATTCCACTAACCAAGAGAAAAGATGGAGAGCACAACTTTCCAAGAGTTTTTTGTGAGATGACAAATGCTTTGAAGAACCTATTTGTTATGTATTACAGTATTTACTCAGACTAGAAGTGGGAGGTACTTCTGGAAAAGAGATACTGTTCATTAGATCTCTCCAGAAGACTGACAACATCTTCAGACTTGAACCCTGTGCATCCAGTGTAAGATTTCCTAACAGCAAGTAATTAAAAATTGAAGCTACCATCTATTTTCTTAATGCTCAAGACTTATGAGCAGTAAGTGGCACTTTAAACCACCATTAAAGAAAGGGATTTAGTAAAAAAACCAACACTGTCTACTCGATCTACTGTGGGGAGTTAGGAGGACACTGAGGAGAGGCAAAGCACAAGCAGAAGAGTATGATGTAAAAACCCCACTCAAGCTGTCATTGTGTCCTCATACTGCTGGTACAGGGCTACTGCCTGCAAGCTCTGCTGAGCCTCAGTCTGCAGCTCCTCAAACAGCAAGGCATCCCTGCAACCCACATCACTGCAAAGAGCTACACTGCAGGATGTAGTCCAGGCATTGCAAAACTCTCCACACCCCAGTCAGCCCTCTCACATCCCAGGCATCTTGACTGGCAAGGTTAAAGCTCCAAACATAGGTATCTTCTGCTGGGACACGTACTCAAATGGCCCCAACTGCCTGTTTCCAACTAGATGAGTAATTGTACTGCAGTTCCTGATCTCATATACTACAGCCCCACCAAAGGTTGTATCAGCTTCAGCGAGAGATGGATGGAATCAATGTCACACCGGGCAACGCAACCACCAATTTACGTCATACCGTACTCCCAATGACTTTTATTTGCTCTAGGGAGCAAACACTACAGCATTATCATCCAGACTTGGTCTAACATGAGTGTTAGGTTTTCCTAGGTGTGACACAACCCAACAACTTGCTACTCTCAAGGACAAAAGGGGTATTTCACTCCCCTTCTCTCTAATTGTGAGGTTCCACCTTCTGCCTGGCTCTCAGCATTGAGAGAAACAGCTCACTAACCTCTCAGGAAACAACCTCTAGAAGAAAAGCTAAGCTAGCACAACAAGGTGCAAGCAGTACGGGAGGCAGCACATGGACAGAGTGTCTATGATTTTTTTTCAGCAGCTTCAGGCTGCTCCACTCAGTCAACAACTTCCTGACCACTCACACTCTGTGCCAAATGTCCTGTAACAAGGTTTCTAGGGTTTGGGTTGGTTGCTTCTTAAAAGCAAAAAATGAAAGGCATTTCCATGCAAAACTGGAGATAAAATGCCTGAGTCTTTGCTGGAAACCTTTGCATTGCTCTTTGAAGAGTCTTCCCCCCCTGCCAGGCCATGGAGAAGAGTTCAAAATGCTTTCTGACCAAATCAGTTAAGGCAAAAACTCAGTATGTACAAGTTTAAATCTAAGGATGTGGACCAATCAGATCCACACAGAAATCCAGACTTAACATGTATTAACATGGGTTTTGAAAGATTTGTTCACCACCACTGAAGCTATTTGAAAAAGTGCATCAAATTGACCACACACAGAATTTTTTCCTTCCTATTTTTATTTATTCTTAACTTCAAGATAGATTAAAAGCCTTAAAGAGCAGCTCTAGTAACAACGTACAACAGTCACTAGGACTGCAGCTGCCTGTCTTATCAACAGGAGACAGCGCAGGAGTCCAGTAAGGGAAGACTACATCGATCACGAGAGCCGCTGTGCACGGACACACACCTAAGCACGTAACAGGCAGCCTTAGAAATTCACCGGGTGTTTTCAAACTTGGCAAACTCTCCATCCCCATGGGATTTTTTTTTCACTGGGAGCTAATGGACAACCTCACAAGTTTCCTGTGCACCAGAGCAGTCAGGCCTGTGTGGTTTTGCCCAGTCTGGACCATAATACTTCTTCAGTCAGATGATACACTTCCTCTGCATCCAGAATGAACTGTCAGCTCTCCAGCAAGGGACAGCTGTGAAGTCTATTAGATAAAGCACCATTCAAATTTTGACTTAGGGCCTGCAATGAAGGGAATTAGTATGGGAAAATGCTACTGGAAATGACGCAAATTACCACATGCCCTTTATGATATTAGAGGGTAACTGAGATAAGTTTCATGCATTCCATAACTTTCAAACACTCATTCAAAAGTATGTAATTCAATTAATTTAAATTAAAATCTCACATGTCCAGTATTTGACTAGTAACATTAAAATCAACTGCTACTGGAAACAAATAATGGGAAAGGTTTATCCATAAAATATTTTAAAATTACAGAACTGCAAATGTCATAGTCTTGCAATTCAGAAGTGTTTCCTTTATTAATATTTCTAATCAGACAATGTTTAAAAGTTTCCTATTGTGCTTTGTGATTTGCTTATAAATCATTAGCTTGTAATTCACCCTGCAGAATGAACCATCTTCTTTTAAAGTATCAGAGTCATGTTATGAAGCTGCTGAGATGTGACAATTAAGCAACACATTCTCAATGGGAAAGGAAGCATGTCTATAAAAGGCAGACACGCAGAAGATACTGAAATTTGGCCAGATTATGAACTTGAATATTCTGTTATTTTATTCAAAACCATGTTCCTGCTTTAAGGTATTTTTACTGAAACTACAAACAATCCAGCTTTCCTCAACAGCCTCTCAGTTTACTGACATCCCAGAGTACCTTTGAACAGAAGTTAAGACTTTAACACGCTTCCTATCAACTTGCTGCTAAGGACAGTCACTTCCATGATCCAGGTATAATCAGCTGCTTACAATAACAAAGAATTCAAAAGGAATGCTGTTTTCCAAAGATGGAAGCATTAAAAGCAGCAAAGGGGATATGAAAACATAGTATTCTCTGCTCTGCCATGTAGTGAGTATCATGTATGACTAAATCCTACATCACTCATAAACTGCAAAAATGATGACTCTTTTTCCCTTTCGAAATACAAAAGGTTGCATCAAATGGAAGGACATTTTGCTTATAAACCAAAGTTCTCCGCCTTGTCCCTCTTACATAAACTGCTGGGAAAAAACAAAACAACGAAAAACCACAAGAAAAACCTCACATACAAACTTATTCAAAGAATTGCAAAGACCAAAACATGCCACTGCTTTTGCTTTATTCTAAAAAAACACAGATGTGATTATGATGAAAACATATTTAATCAGTTTTTCCTAATAAAGATTTCCCAGAGTTTGCTTCATCTGGAGGGAGACTGTTGAAAAGCCTTTTGGTCTCTGCCATACACAGCAAAATGGACCTGTAAACAGATTTTTCAAAAAGGGTATCACAGGTTGTTTAGAGTACCAGTGTTCACTAAAGAACAAGCCACATCACTTTTAAAAATCATTCCTTAATCCCATTCATCATTTGCAATCTATCTGCAATACCCCACAAAAGATGAGTCAGAGGATGAAGCACATAATGATTTTCAAGTAGCAAAGGGAAGCTAAAGCCCGTGACGGAAAGCCAAATGCCTGCTTTAAAAGAAAGCCGAATCCTTTGAGGTTTATAAATTCATTAAAGATGCACCTGTTCATTTTTATTCACGTCTTGTGATAGAAATGGTTAGGGGAAAGCAGGCATTCATAATCCTGCCAGAATCCAAACCAGGCCTGCTGCTGAGGACAGGAACCTCAGCTAAAAAAGCCCTTTGAAGGAAGTCCTGCAGCACTTCATCCCAGAAGAGATGCCAAACTGTGAGATGGGAAGAATGCTTGAGTATCTGCCACTCCAAAAGGAAAGGAGGTTATGGGGTAACCTCTGCACTGCAATAAATACATAGAAGTCCAGGGAAAAGGCGATGCCAAAGTCTCCTTTGCTGGGAGCATTCACAGCTCTCCACTGTTTTGAGACAAAAGCAGTTTGCCTTCTCTAACTAGGCAGCCCCTGGACTGTCTAGGGCAAGAACTAAACTATGCCAAGCAACTGTGTAAGAGAGTAAACATGCTGAGACTCTTCAGATAAACACACAGAACCAACAACAGCACAGCCACAGTCAGCAGCAGTGGGCACAGCCAGTTTCCCTTCCCTACCCCAAGCATTCACAGGGTGCTACCAATGCCAGAGAGAAAGCCAGGACAGACATGTGAACAATATTCCTGCTATACTTTCTGACATAAAGAGTCCAGGCTGCTGCAGGCCATACAAACTCAGTCTATTTACCCAGCTTTTCAAAACTTCCAGGTCATCCTTTGCTCTGAAAAAGCAAAGCTGTTCTCAAAATATTTTCTGACTGAAATGACCCAAGGTCAGGGACACCATCAGCTTCCCTTAATACTGAAAATTCTGCCACTAGCCTCTGAAAGGGCAACAAGAAACTCTTGAGGAGTTTGCCGGCAAAGGAACTAATGAAGCCCATCTTGCCACAGTCTTTCATACAATCTACTTGTACACTAAACTGCATGACATGGATGCCTACAAAGAGACAAGTTGAGATTGAAGTTCTTCTCCTTTGTATGAACTATATAGCTTCTCTTTTGAGCAGTTGCCCTGATGCCTCAAACTGCATCTGCTCCTACTGCTGCCTTTCTTTTGGCTAGAGCACCAGCAGCATTTCTCTGCAAAACCTGCTTACAGCTTAGCTAAATATCTGTAGAAACTTCAGTATCTGTGTGTTTCTAGCCCTTTGTGAGATCTAGTCAACATGTTACCTAGGCTTAGGAGAGCCAATGGAAAGATTGCAGTAAGTGCCATTTCTGCAGGAAACAGAGCTAAAAATGGGCAGCCAGGACAGTTTTGAAATCCCACCACAAGCAGCAAGTCAGGAAAGGTTTTGTGTTAAGTTATACCTCCTCCACACCAACAACTGATTTTGAAACAGCTACACACATCGAGAGAGAGCACAAACCCACTCATCTTTCTGCCACCCATGCTTCTACTTGTGCCATGCACAAAGAGCCTCCCTAGGCACCAGCCAAGGGGCTCTGCATGAACACTACAGATCTGCTCCACCAACAGGACTCTCTCTCTCACAGCAATGAAAGGTGACTTTCTGAGTTTCAGAAACACTGCTTTTGTAGCGGCTTCTTGCACGTTACTGTTACATCAGTAACGTGGATGCAAAAGCACAAAGAAAAAATTCTTCGTGCACATATGTAAATTGTGCAACTATTCAAATAAAAATAAAAGACAACTTATTTAGCTCCTAGAATTAATTTTTCCTCCAGAGATGAACATAAGATGACAGGTCACCTTGAAAACAAGCCATAAGATTAACACAGAAAACTTTCAAACTAAGAGAGAAAAAAAGAGACACCATCAAGGTTCAAGGCAAAAGAACAAACCAACTGAAAAACAAGACCTCCTTGAAAGGAGAGCTTTAAACGCATAGCTATTATGGGTGGGAGGAGAATTTGAAATGGGACACAGAGCTATAATTGCATGGGCATTTGCTAAGTAGGTCTGTGTACTCTGTTGTGCAAAGGAATAAAAAAAAAAAGAAAAATCCAAGAGATAAGCACTTCAGCCTGCATAGGGCTTGGACACCTTCCCAGAATTCAGGTCATAAGCAAAGACTCAAAAGCAATGAAGGGTGCCAGAGCAAACACTTCTATGCAACTGGTCTGCATTTGTCTGTCTAGCTAAAAATTAAATGATGCACTTTTTTCTTTTTACTGGCAAACATGCAATACAAAAGTGAAATTAGTGGACAGCAGTTTAACAAATTTCAGTCTCTCACTCACATTCACAACACATCAGTGTATGTCAACTCCCAAATTTTAAATACTGTTATACTTAGTATACTTCATTTATCTGTTGTGTGAACTTGGCAGGGGAGGAAAGAATCTTTCTACATTTACTATCAAACAAGTTCTCTGGAGAACAGCCAAAGCATGCTGAAGTCTGCTGGAGAAAGCCAGTTTGATTTCCAGCAGTCACATTCTGATTAAAGGAGCTTTAAATTCACTATCAAACTACATATAAACTCTAAATTATATGCACTTCATCCTGCAAAGGAAGTTGATGGACTAGTATTAGGCTCTGGTTACTGAACTTCAGCACGGACAAGTATTTTAACCACCTGTCCACTATCAGCAACCATCCTCAAACTTCAAGTGCCAAAAAGGAGGGATTTACAGTTAACTACTACCCAACACAGCAGTGCCTACAAATAGGCTTGCTTAACAGAAGTCTGGTAAGTGGCATTGATAAAAATCATCAGAAAAGCATTTGCATGCAAGGTATTGTTTTGTGACCTCTTTAGGCATCACAGCCATGAAGGAAGTGGTTTAAAAGAACACACAAAAGTTAAGTTGATAGTATCAGCATAAAGCCAGTCCAGCCAGTCCTAACACACAACAAAACAGGCAGTGGAAGAAAAGATGTCAAAAAAACCCCTCCACCCCTTTCCTCATACATAAGCTGCTCTCAAAAACATCACTGTTTGTGTAGCACAAACTCATCGCTTCTTCCAGATCAGGTCACTTCATCTTCAGAGCTTCCACCATCCAACACCTGCAGCACTAGTGCCACAATACACCACCACCTCCACCTGGCCACAGCCCCGCAGAACCCAGTGTCTGTGCAAACCCTCTGCTCCTGTTCCCAGCAGGAGTTGCCTGAGCCATCCTTCTCCTTGCTGTTCAGTTCTCTGGACTTCTCTTGCTCAGGAGAAGGGGCCCAGCATGCTGGCTTATTCAGCCTCCCACACCGCTAACCAGAAGGCTCTGGACACTCAAAGTACAGGGCTCACAACTTCCTCCCACCCCCAGTGTCCCTCACTTGTTGAGGCTGACCCAGGGCTTGTCCCTTCTTTCCAGGCAGCTTGGCCACTCAGATGCCTCAACCCCCACCCAGATCAATGCGGAGCTCTCTGGAGAGCAGAGTGCCCTTTTCCCTAAGGCTATGGCTGGAACCCCATCCCAGCCTCTCTCTCTCTTAAAGCTAGCACACTGCACTGGTGTGGAGGAAGACCCTGGTGTGGAGAAAGAGCACAGGGGCTGGTGCACTTAAGGGGGTTTGTACTTTTGCTCCCATCAGCCCTTTGCTCAGCGTAGATGTTCGAATTCTAAGAGAAGCTTTGAGCCAGGAAAGAAGAAAGAGACAAAGGCCATGCAATGTCCCGCCAGTCTCCTCGCCCTGCCTAGGACATACCATGTCCCCATAGGACTAGACACACACATGCTCTTCCAATCCAATGGCTGCTGATGGTCACTGCTCCCTTTTTCAGCTCTCAATAAAATATAAGGGACTTTATAAATAACTCCTAAAAATTATTACCAATTGACAGAAGCAAAATTCGTTGTGCACAGGTATTTACACAGATTTCTCAGCATCCCACTGCATTGCATTCAACTAAGGGCTGAGTTCAGAAACTATTACAAAACGAGGTTGCCTTCAAACTGCCAAATGCTTTTGGGTCCTGGCAATGTCAGTCACATTTTGGTCCTTCTGCTCCTGCTGGTGCTCCCCAGCCCACTGGTTCATACCTGGTCCATACTTGTTCCTTGTTTCAACAAAGTACCTGACACAGATTCACACATTTGTACGAGAAAGATCTAAGAGAAAAAAGAAAGGAGGGAATGTCTTGTGCCTCCTAGAATAAAAATAATCAAGGTAAAAAACTAGATCTAATCGGCCATATAATTATGTATCATTTTATATATATTTTAAACTTTGTAGTTTTCTTACATTAATAGCATACACAGCTCTGCTATCTACCATGATCCTGGCAATACTGGTGCCTTACTTAGCTCAGTCCTCTACCATTTGCCATTGCCAGCCTTGTGACGGAGAAATAAAAAAGAGAGAGAAAAAAAAGAATAGTGATGTTTTCTTCCAGTTTGTCCAGAAGCTTATCAGGTGATGTTCTCCATCTTTGAAACAAGCAAATTAAATTAAATTACTAAACAGTCAAAAGTCAAGATGCTTAAATGCTCCCATCTTGAGAATAAAAAAAGGCACAGACCAACATTCTCTTCTTCCAGTGGTCCAACAGCAGAGCAAAACCTCCTGCAGAGAGCAAGTGCCTCTTCCTTTGCTGTAGCCTCTTTTTCACCTGCATTTCTTTATGTCTTTCATCCAGTAAAACAAATTTCTTTATATTGAGCAGTAACAGTGTGCAAAAAGCTGCCTATGTTTACATTTGTGAAAACAGCAGTAACTGTTCATGCCATGACCAATCAAACCCAGAAGAACAAAGTAAAATCATGACACAAGGTTGATTACAGCAATGGTGACCACAAGCACTGTGCAACTGTTTATGAAGTGGCATGAAAATAGATACTGATGATACATTGTCAGACAAATCAATAAATCCCTTCCAACCTTCCCTCAAACTGGCAAACAGGGCAACAAGCGAAGGACTAAGACTTGATTTCCATTAACAGGCTCACACTCACACTGGAAAAGTCCTGTAACAGTTGGAGACTGAAGCTGGTCTAAGCACAGGACAGAGTGGAGTTACCCTCTGGTGTGGCATAACATTTTAAATAAATTTCAATATGTTTAAAATAGTGCCCTCAACTTCATTCTCTAAATGGATGAGGTGGGCTGTTGAACCTGTTACAGGGAACACTGAACGGAGGATTCTAAAGCCACAGAAAATACAAAGAGCTGGAAATACACAAATGCATGTATTTTGAAAATCAAGAACCTGCATGCAAGTAAATCCAAGGTTTATGTTACAATCCTATTTTCTCCACTACTTTCTGTCAGATGCTAAAGCACAAACCATTTTTTCCATTCAACAACTTCTACAGCTTTCTCCTTGCTTATCAGCTTTCAGACATATTATTCATTAAAAACAAACAAACAAAAAAATCCACAACAAAAAAGCCAAGCCAAAACTATACAAAACCAAAAAGCCCAGACTCTTCCACCTTCTGCTTACCTGCAGCATCTCTATCCAATTAAGAAATCTGTCCAAACACTCTTAAGGCATGTCTTCACTGCACCATCATCTGAGACTTTCCCTCCCAAAGCTCAGCTCCACAAGCTAAGCTGCACCTCATGAGGTCCCACCCTCCCTGTCAGTCTCTCCATCTGCATGTTCCTCCACCTGCTCTAGCACCAGAACTGCTCCTCTTGCAACCACAGACAGATCTGGTTCAAGGAAGGCATCTGAAAAAAAACTAACTTAACTAGTTTAAACTGAAGCTGCAGCAGAACCACACCCTGCTCAAGCGATGACAGACGTGCTCTAAACCAGCCTTCAATCTGCAGCATCCACCTTGTAGGTGTGTGGCTGAGATGCAACAGGGCATGACCAACAGAAGAAGGATGAACTGCTCAACGATAATCTCTTTGCGTTCTCCCTTGTCAGACATCATTTTTTCCTCTTGGTTCATAGGATACATCTAGGAGACTGGAAACCTGGCTGTACATGGCAACCTCTACAAAATGTCTAAACAGTGCTGTGAGTTGCACCAGGCCTGCGTTTTGACCTATTACATCCTGTGAACTAACTTAGGTTTAACATTCAATGTACTATGTTTTCACCAAAATGCTTTGCATACATCTGCTTTACCAAAAGTGAAGAATGGTGAAGTTACGAACCCAAAAGCAATTACTGCCTACCTACTCACAGATAACCTGTGTGGATTAGCAATCCAATGCCTACTGTGGGTTAAAAGACCTCTTGGTCAGCATACAGCCTTGAAACTGCACATAGACCATGAGAACAACAAAGAGGAAAGAGAGCAAGCACTGCCCCAGGATGTATGTCTTGGTCTAACATATCTGAAAGAAAATGGGATCCAATTCCAGCTCAGAGTTTCAGTATGGCATTCCCACCATATTTCAAACTTTTTTGCTTGTCTGTTGGGAGCAATCAGAACAAAGTTTGGGTTTTTCTGGAAGGGCAGTATTGAGGTTCATTTGGCAGCACAGAGCAAGGGATCATGGAAGTATCATAGAATGGCTAAGGCTAGAAAGGACCACTGGAGGTCATCTAGTCCAACCTCCCTGCTCAGGTAAGGGCCCCCTAGAGCACATAACTCAAGACTGTGTCCAGAATGAGAAAGTATCTCTGGAAGTACCTAAAGAGCCCAGTTACTTCCCACATTCAAGGAATGGCACCACATTTCTAAGGATTGCGCTCAGTGCACTGTAATGCTCATACCTACAACATAATCAAATACCAATGCTAGTGCTAATAATGCAGTTTCTATAGTCCTTGTAATAAAAAATACTCCTCTCTGCTGCCGTTTGTTTCTGATACAATCGCTATCAAATGTGAAATGCCTTTCGAAAGCCTTTCTTTCCCCACCTGTATCTTACAGATATATGTCTGAAGATGAGAACATCTATAGGTTGCTACTTGTTAAATCCAGGCAGATAGCAGGGAGCTCCCATCCTAAATCCTCCACACAACATCTTCACAATTATTTAGTGCAGTAAAATCTGTATTACGTAATACATGATTTTTCCAGCATTGGCCATAAAGGCTGATTTAAAACCAAACTCATTTTAAACAGCACCCTTCATTAAAATTCAAGGAGGGAGGAGGGGAGAAGAAAGAAGTAAAAAAACAAGGGTGTCATGCTAGCATTCCTTACCATGCACTTCACCAAGCTGCTTCAGGAGCTGGTTTGAGCTATAAATCACTAAAAAAAAAGTCTACCATTAACTGTGACTGTTAAGAGAAAAATCACTAGGTTTCTGACTTTTTTTTTCCCAATACCAGACTATTTCCACAAAACATAATTTTACTGTCTTAGGAGGCAAACACCTACTGCACTAATGGTCTATTATTGTTACAACTCAAAGCTACATCTTTATATGCAAGCGGTATATTAAGAAATGCCTCAGGGAGGAAATCACAGAATCATTAAAATTAAATATGCTTTGAGTAATATTTGGGATCTGTATCCAGGGGTGGGGAAAGATGCACCTTTAAATTTTTTTTTAATTAAATCAACTGTGAGATTTAAAGTTCAGAGCATTAGAAACTGCTTTGATGTTTCACTTCACATATCAACCTTTTAGCACTATATAAACAGACTCGTTCCCCCATCCTGAGATAAGCTCCCCATCAAGTGAACACACAACCGATTCAAAAGCAGCTGTCAGTGTAGAAAAACCCACAAACTCTATCCATAAAACAAAACCTGTAATACAACTCTATTAAACAGTCTTGCTCATAGCTCGGCAGATGCAGAAGGGATTTAGGATACTTCTCTGTATGTAACTTCTGTTCTATTGGAATAATATGTAACTTATTTAAGTCCTTCAACATGAGTATTAAGGCACATCTTACCTGCTCTCAGTCATGAGAGAGGCAAGGGAACGAACAACAGTTTGGATATCCAAAATGCCAACTGCTATAACCATCAAAGCAAAGGTCTTCATTAGAAGAGTACCTAAACCTCACAAGTGAGATGACCCCTTTCGGGAAGCACGTTAAGAGAAGAAAATTAATTGTTTCCTAGGATTCAGCTCAGCAGGTGCAACACTCCTGCCAAAAGCTTCCATGCCCACTACTGTCATTGGGAAATGGTAATGGCAACTGGAGAATCAAGGACACCCAGCAAGAATGAGCAAAAATAAGGGGGTGTTCCAATGACTTTGCCAGCCGAAAACACTTCACAAGTTCATCTCAGGTACAGGTGAGCACAGAGTGGGTTTTTTGGTGACAAAACACAGGATTAAACTCCCAAGAATCTCAGTGTGATTTCATGATCAAAAAGAAATCAAATTAATCTGCACTTGCCATGTTTCAAGGCAACTTACTTGATTTTCTGATAGCTGGACACTTCTTTAGGGTTACTGTTTTACAAACAGTTCCATTCTTATTCAGAACTCAAGAAAAAAGTATATCAGGAATTACTTCTGCTCCTATACTTTATAGCAAACCTTCCATCACAATATCAAGGCAACCACAAATGCCCTATGGTTTAACAAACCAAAGGAGAAACCCTGATGGAATACGCCCCACTGGCAACAGAGCCGTGATCATTTCCAAAGCATCACTGGGTTTCCTCCTTGCCTAAATACTTGGCATTTATTTGGGATAACATTACGTATGCTGTGATCAACTCAAAGATGTAGGAACTGTTTACACTGCATAGTGTAGACAGTGGCTGGCTAATGGGCACCCAAGCCTAATCCAGAATATAAAAATCTCACCATACTAACCATATGAGCCATCCGCTTCATTTCACAGATCAAAAATTCTGACCATGGTAACAAAAAGCCAGAAGTCCCACAGTCAAATCTACCTCATGAAATCCCATTGCTCATAGGTTTGAGTTAGCAATAAGAACATTCTCAGGATTATTATACTCTTCAATAACACAGTCTACTGAGTATTTTCTCAAGAAAAAACCTGCAATTTACAGCACAGAATTAAAACTCTTACAGAAGATATTTTCTTTAGTATATTTTAATTAAAATATGGTGAGTTTCAGTAAGCTGAATTTTATTTTGCCAACATTATACTTTTTTAAAAGCAGTAAAAATACCTCCTAGGCAAGCAAGGGACTAACAAAAGTTCAGAGTAGTGGATCACATGGTCAGCTGAACACTAATACCATTTTTCAATTTCTGTGAAAACAAACTTGTTCCCATGAAGCCCAAATCAGACCCCAAAGCAATACTTTGCAGTTGATATAGGGAATGTTGAGAGAAGGTATTTAGATTTGCCAGCAATTCTGTTATAAACCACAGCAGTGCAAGTCAGTCTCAGACTAAAGGGAGAAGGGAAAGTAATTTGCACCCAAAGAATAAAAGAAATTCTTGCTTGGCTAGGACCTTGACATAAAAATAAGGAGGGGAAAAAATTTGTTCAGGAATACTTCATAAAGTCCAAAGAAAAAAAATCTTTAGACAGGCAATGCTTTACGTAAATTAATTCAACTTTGTATTATTCAATGAGAGTAGAAAAACAAAGTTTAAAATAATGTGATGAGCTGAATCAGAGGTTTATCTGAGTGATGCCCAGAAGCACCTGCTGCCTCCTCAGATAACCATATGCACCTACTTTAGGTAACTAAAGCAATTCAGTATTTTAAGAGTCACTTCCTCGGGGAAATAACTAAATTATATGAGCAAATACAAAAAATATAGTGCAGTCTTTGAAGTCTATAATGGCCCCACTCCACGAGACTGACTATCTTAACTAGCTCCTGTGAAGTCATCCACTTAGATCTTGAAGTCCACTCACTGGGCTCTCTAAAATGAGTTTTATTACAGAAGGAAGTGATTAAGACTTCTGTCATTAGTCGTCACCCTATATCGCATATTCTTGGAAAGAGAAAAAGGAGTTCCCTTAATTCAACAACAAAAGGATCCCTGAATATCAAGTTAAATATTCCCAGTTCATCTTAAGCTGACCTGGTAACTCATGCAAAAACAGCAAACTCTCTTCAATATTAGATTTTACATTAGAAGTAGCACAAAGATCTGGATACACCTCTAAATACAGAAAATAAGATTTTAGAGTTGCAAGTTTATGTAGACACTGTACAAGAAAAAAACCACTGTGCTAAGTCAGACTCCATGAAAGCTGTGAGTATAATGACCACAGAAGATTTCTTTACTGAAAGATCAAGTTCTTCTCAATAAAGCAGATTTCTCTCGTACAGATTGCACAGAAGTCTGGTTACTGCTCACATCAGGTTGCCTGAAGAGGTGATGTTACCCCGAGTCCATGTCTGGTGCTCTTACACTGCCAGCACTTGTATGTGGGTACCTAACGCACAACCGCCTCACATATATGAACTTTTGATTAAACTGTACATTTTCCACAGGACACAAGGCATCACTCCTTGGTGCAGAAATATGAATAGGCCATTTTTCAGCCTACACTTACAGCAGGACATATATAACACTTTTCCTTCCTTTTTCATTCAGAGCTCCTGAAAGACAACTGATCACAAATACATTCTCCATCTCAAATGAGACTTACCATGCCTCTTACAACAATCAGGATCATTTACTCCAGTTTGCTCTCTGCACTTTGTTAAGTGCTCATATTTATCAACCTACAACGGATGGAGCAAGTCTTCTACACAACGATTCCTTTCTTCTCCTCTTCCTTCATTCCTTAACTATCAAATATAAAAGCTACACCTACTTCAAGCTTTCAGCTGTCAGGTCCATGCCACATGGAGAGCACTCCCTAATGCAGTATTTACCACTGTACTATAACACAGCCATCACATGGGTTTAATTTTTGGATCATAGGTACTGTGGCTGCTGGAAATGGGGAGCCTGCATGTTTGACAGGATTAAAAACTCTTCTTTCACTCATATTTCTGTTCAACACATTTAGGTTCAACAGTCTAGCCTGATGGATCCAGAAATGCTTCTGCAGAAACCCTCTCTCTCCACTGCTTTTCATAGTGCACAAAGTAGGGACAGACAGGTCTTCAAGTCACCACTTTGGACAGCTGGGGCATCAGTGCCTGCAGCTGGCTACAGCACATACCTGCCTTACACTTTAGGCACAGCCTAGGTCACTTACCACACGTCAACTTCTCTACTACTAACAAACTAACCAGACATTAAAAAAAAAGAAGAAAAAAAAAGGTTTATTTTTTACCCTTTACATCACAAAGGGTAGCACAAGATGCCTGTCTATGCCTACACTACCTAACCTTTGCACACATCAATAACAACCTAATAAAATACTGTAATATAGGAGTTCAAATTACATCTATTGTGAAAAAACTGCACTGACTCTTATGCTGATCTCACTACAACACTGAACCTTGAACTTATCATTTCAGACATTAGGACAAACAATGCAAGTCAACTCTCCCATTATGCAACACACAACTACCACATCCTTAATCTTTTAAGCAGTGCCAAAGAATATGCCAGTTTCTGTACACATAATCACAATGGCTCATGCTGAAATCCCTAGTGCAGTTGCTGGAGTTTATATGGCTTTACCCGATGCTTCTCAGACGAACCATGAAAATACTTTGCAATGAGATGAGCAGCTCTGTACAAAACGACTTCCATAATCTCAGCTTATGTATCTAAGTGAACAGAGTGAATCAAGCTACTGGTGGACTGAAGAGCAAGACAAGTAGGTTTTGTTCTTGAGGAACACAATTCTTCCAAAGAGAGCAACCTGCTAAGAGAAAAGTAATGATCTAAATGAAACATCTGAACTAAACTCTTTCGATTGTACAGGCTACCATGATCTAGGCACAACTGTGTATAAGAAGTTACTGAAAACTAAAGTCCCTCTGCAACAGAGGTTATTAGCCATCAATAAAGGTGTTAAGCTACTTGTGAAGTATTAACAAATTTGTTCTATTACAAACTTTACTTCAAGGGGAACAAGAGAAATCACGGGATTCCTGCTTCAGCAGAAATAAAATTAAGCACTTAATTAATTGGCAATCTATCATCTTCAATCAGAGCAGAACTTGATATTCAGTTTTTATTACTACTAATCAGGCTTTAGAGGGAGCATATTGATTGTGTACTGCAAACACAACACAAGGACTGTGCACTACAAGGAAGAGTACAGCACGGTTAGACTGTGCATCCATGCACCTGACTACACCTCTGATCAATGAGCAGACAGAAAACAAGACAAGCAGTCCTAATTATGGACAACAGGGATAGTTGTAAAAAATATTAGAGACAACTGCCTTTGTAATTTGCCACTAGTGTATTATTTTATATAATTTCTAAAAGAAACACACAAACAGCATTTTCCACAATTACTTATTGGGTCAAGAGCAAGATGGAGAAGCTGACAACCAGCACACCAAGTACTCCTACATACCCAACATTAACACTTGATGCAACCTCTGAGGCAAATGAACCACTGCTGCTTTTACTATTATTTTTAGCCTAGCATAGGTTCCCCTCTGCATATACTAATTCTCTCCAGCACACACTCAGATGAGTAACTAGAAAGGGATCTTAATTGCTACATAAATCACACATGGCTACTTAGCATAGCCAAATACATGTCTGCATAGAAAGCACTCTCCTCAGAACTGTCTGCAGTATTTCATCAACCTCGCAAAAGAGCAAGCGTGCCAAAAAAAACCAGAAGGAAGGCAGTAATTACTCCCCCCAAGTCACCTGTCTACAGAGACATACAGGCTTTGTTACAGGCACCTGAACCTATACCAAAGCTTGACAACATTGCAGCAGGTAAGTGTTGCACGGAAACTGCAGGAATGACAGCGTGCTGCGCGAGCTTCAGTCCCATCAAAGCATGCCCAGAACATCTGTTGGACTGCTGGTTTGAAGATCTTTCCTGAATGTTGGTATGAAAAAGCAGAAATCCATTTTTGTATCATGTATATAATTTCATTTCAAGTGTGAATGTATATATGCAGGCATACATAACCACCCCTACTATTTCCACCCAAGAGTAAAGTGCAGGACATATTGAATAGCCTGGCCTGATGTGCTGTGCGAAGAAGACCCCAGGGCCTTCTCTGCCTGTCCATGAGGAGAGGTGAACAGAGACCTGTAACTCTCATGTCTCTCTTCCTGAAACTTATGCTGCTTGGCTTGCCTCACTAGTATAGTGTCACAGGCAAACACTGCATTACACATCTACAACTTCATCTAAAATTCTCTGCTAATGAGTTTATTTATATATATCCTGCGTTGGATATATAATATCCTGTATGGGAACAGATCCACACGGAACACTGAAGTCCGACTCCCTGCCCTGCACAGGACCTAGGAATCAAACCATGAGTATTGTCCAACTGTTTCTTGAACTCTGTCAGGCTTGGTGCTGTGACCACTGCCCTGGGGAGCCTGTTCCAGTGCCCAACCACTCTCTGGGTTAAAAACCTTTTTCTAATATCCAACCTAAACCTCCCCTGACACAACTTCAGGCCATTCCTTTGGGTCCTGTCACTGATTAGCAGAAAGAACAGATCAGTGCCTGCCCCTCTGCTTCCCCTCAGGAGGAAGTTGTAGACTGCCCTGAGGTCGCCCCTCAGTCTCCTCCTCTCCAGGCTGAAAAAGCCAAGTGACCTCAGCTGCTTCTCATAGGGCTTCCCCTCGAGACTCAGACAGGAGAATCAAAGCAGTATTGTCTCCCAATAAAAGGGAAAAAAAATTCCATGTTTATCTGGTGATATTCAAGTAAGTCTCAATAACAAAGGTAGTAATGCATTGTTTGTGCTTCCAAAGCTTATGCTAACAGAGAAGCAACTGCCTGACATGCACCCAATACAATATTAATACAAGAGACTAAAGAAAAAAGTAGAAACCTTAAGAGTTAATTATCTAGTCTGAGCACTACCTGTCACTGGTGCTGCACTTATGACACTTTAAACTGATGGATGCAACAGAACTTAGTGACTTGAACTCTACTTGGGATAGTACCTTAATCCAGCTCACTTGGCTTAAGAAACTTGTTTCTTAAATCTTTGTGTGCTAGTAGTTACCATTTCATATAGTTAGGTCCCTAAAATTTAAAGTGATGATTCCAAGAATGAACTGTAACAATAAACCAGCATACAGCAATCAGCATCCTCTGCACAGAGCATTAATTTCATCTCGCCTCCAGAGGCTGTCAGACACTACAAGTGGACTCAAGACCTCACACGAAAATGGCCAAGAAGCCCCTCCAAGGTACTGTCACTCATGCACCACATCAAGTGCTCTGAGAGAAGAGTGAAGCAGAAACACAAAATAAGGACCACTAGCTTAAAATAGACACAATCTCTACCCTGCTCACTCCTTCAGTGCTTAACTTTCAAGTATTTTAGTTGCAACAATGTTTATCCCATAATACTGACTGCCAACTGTATTAAAAAAAAAGAAAGATTACTGGATATTTTTAGTTGTGTTTTTTTTACTTTTTAAAATAGGTTTTATGACTACACGTCAAACAAAAACCTAAACTTTTTGGCTCCAAAGCCAGGCTATAATTAGAAAGTAATTTTTTTCTGGTAGTCAGGAGAGCCATTTTCCCTAGGGAATGTTACTGAAAGGAAACCCAGGAAGAGTTCTAATGGCCAAACAACGTCAAACATTAATAACGGCCACTAGTAACACAAAGCCATTCTAACTAGACTTGAGCAGTTACAAATTGCATTTTATCCCTAGAAACTGTTTTCTTCCCAAATAAAATGCCCCTTTTTTTGTCTCTCTTCCTCTCAATGAAATGTCTCGACCTACTGTGCAATTTCATGTGGACAAGACCTGAAGGAAAGCTTCTGAACCGAGAAGTTTGTCATATATTTTCACACTTGCACCAGCTCACCCATTAAAAAACTTTTTTGCTACATCTTTCCCTGCAAACCTTCTCTTCCAACACTGAAATGAGAGATGGCTGGTTACCTTGCCAGGACTAGTTAGAGATGTTACTTTCAACCTCTGCCTTTTGCCTTTTCCCTTCATACCTCTCCTGTTCTTCTCTATCTGCTTTCCATTTTTTATGAATTCCCTTTCCCACTTCCATTATTACACCTGCAAATTCAACTGATGGGTGGAAAAGACAGTCACAAAACCAAAGTTGTGGCAGGGGCACTGGGTGAGGGTGCAGGGGAAGGAACTTAACAGGTCTGGAAGCTGTGAAGACTGAGACTAGTAAGGGGCAGAGAGAGGGAGAAATCAGACCTTAGACAGAGAAGGATCAGTGTTGACAGCAAGGCAACAAACACATTCTTGGGGGCAGAAGGAATGCATGCATTTCAGGAAACTGCCAAGAGAAGCAACGTGCATTTTTCTTGCAAACACTTTTGCAGAGCCCCTTGTGAAATGGTAGAAAAACAGAGCATAAACACACAGTAGTGGTTTTTTTCACGATCAGAGCAGCATCCAAGCAACACGTCCTATATCCAAGCTATTCTGCACAGGTTAGACACCAGCAAACTCTCCCACATTTTGTGTGCAAACTATTCACAATTCAGATGCTGAACACAAGCTGCAGGATTGGCCCTCTTCTAACAGCTGGGATTCATGACCTTCATAGCACTGCCAGCTTTCAAAGCACGGTTTCCCAAGGCACAGTGGTGTCCTCTCTCACATATCACTCACATATAAGGGCAGAGAGAGATCTTGACCACAGCCTCTTCTCATGTTTCTAACCCTTACAGTTACAGTGGAAGGAGATGCCAAACATGGAGTAGGCAGTACCAAGCACAGGGATGTCCTCGGGTATTCACAGTGATCCTCATGGAAGACGAGCTCAGCAAGGCTGGGAACTAACCCAGACACCAACTACAATGCTTGAAAACTCACTGTCCATCAAGACTCATGAGAAAGGAAAAGTATTGGAAGGATTTACATCAACCCAAGGTGGTTCAAAGTGGGCGAATTTGGGGAACTAGTGTGTCAAAGGAAAGTGCAGAAAACCCACACAGGAAGATGTGCATCCCTCCAACATATGGTGGGGCTTGCAGCAGCAGGCATGACTGTTTTCAATTTTCCTGAACGGATGGGGGTGGGTGGGAGGAAAGAGGGGAAGAAAGGGGTCAGCTTTCAAAAGTTTACCAAACATCTTATTTTGGTATTTTCTCTACAGGGAATGAACAATTTCCAAAGGCTTGATCATTCAGAAGCACAGGTCTGATCTTGCAAAAGCCTATGTACATGGATAACTGTACTTCACATGAGCAGTCACACTGGCAGGACAAAAATATTTACAGTTCCTTCTTTTCCGTTTATGAAATGAGTCACTGCAAACATGAGACAGGGCCACACTGAGCTTAATCTGGTCTCTGATATTTAAATTTTACAGGAGTCACAGAAGATAAGAAACTCTAAATAAAGCTAAACTTTTACGAGCTACAACACCACATAAAACAACATGCATTTTATCCACATTGCCCTCAGACTGAAGTATTTCTTGCTTAAGAAATAACTTTGGGGCCACTGCTCAGCCCCAACCACCATGATGCCTATCATGTGCTGCAATGGTTTTATGCTGCAGTTTTTTTAGAAGTGGTACAGAGAGATGAAGACACAAATATTTAACCACTCTACAGATTAAGCATCTTAGGCAAAGACCAAAGGTACTATCACAGATTTTTACACCAAAATTGCTATCAATTCATTAATTCTGTCTCAGCTGCAGAATTTGAGGTACGTAAGCCCATCCTTGACCTATGAAATGGAAGACAAAAATTCACTACTTAAGCTCGTGAATTTCCTTTTTTCTTTCTTTTCTTTGGAAATCCATACAAAACAAGTACTGATTTTTTCTGTAGGCACAGCTGCAAGGCAAATGCTCTAACCCATTTCTTCCCAAGAAAGTGGGCAGAGGGAGCTAAAACAGAGGGATAAAAGTAACTGCCAGCACTTAAATCTTTTACAAGAAGAGAAACCCATACTGCAAAACTTAATATCTGTATAGTTGAGAAAGACACAGAAACAATAACTAACAGCTCCCCTCTTTCCTCTTTGCTCAAGGGGACATAGTATGCATTTTTGACTAAACCTCAAATACAAACCAAAAGTAGCATCCTCATCCCTACAAAGAGGCTTATTATGACTGTTATTGCTGGAAGGAGAAACTCACTGGCCACATGACTGTTGAAATCTACATTCAGCATTGTTTGGGGATTTTTTTCTTTCCTCTATAAATCACCAGCTCAAAGCAACTGGTACTAACTTTACGACTAGAAACATTAGCTGAGTATTTCTGATGCTGCAGTCAGCAATACAGATGAATTTGTTCCAGTCTACTAAATACATCCTTAAACATGTACCCTGAAGCACCTCACTGCAGCATTCTTTTGGGAAACATTACTGGAACAGAGTATCAAATTTTAGTTGTGGTTTGGGTTTTTTTCCAGCTTCCCTTGCTTAGAAACAATACCACATACTGCAATTTACACATTTGCACAATCTACTACTTATAACACAACTCATACAATAGCATTAGAAAGACACATGTATGTTTTTAAGATCTGGATCAAGACTGGGCCTTCTCACATGTCAGGATACAGTAGCTGCACTGAGCCTGACAGCAGTTAGGTATCTATTCACAGAGTACTGCCACACCAGGATCCTCCTCTGTAAGGGCCAGGCAGCAGCCAATGTTGCCCAACTAGGTTAGCAGATGAAGTTCAAGGACACTCCACAGAACTGCCAGTTTCCAGAGAATACCTGAGGTTATTGGGAGGCTGAAACTTAAAATGGATGAGAAAAAGACAACCCCTGAGGACAGATGTCAAGATAAGCACCCTGAAGAAGTAGTGTCGACCTGATAAGCAGCTGGTCCCAGTCTATTAGCACAAAGTGCCCAAGTTCAGGTGTGGGGAGAGGGTGTGCCCAGGCTCTTTGCCAAACTTTGCAAAGGAAGTTGAAGCTCAAGAGAGCTCCGTGCACTTCCTCAAACGGGAGCAAGAGTTTCCTGAGGGGCAGCTATAGGGTTTCAATTTTAAGCAAATCACAAATGGAGCATAACAGATGCAGAACCTCAGGGAAACATAAACCAAGATTTGCCTTCTGCAGCAGAACATAGCCTACAGGGCAATGAACGATGTTTTTTGATGAGTGCCACAAGTGGACCAGAAGGCAGCTGAAGTACACAGGCTTCGACAAGCAAGCTTATAACCAGGTCCTCACAGCAGCAGCAATACTGAAACGGAAAGCCAGTGGCAAAAAACACCAAAAGTTTGTAGAAAGAAACAGATGCTGAACGGAGAGAAGTCACCGATGCCGGTGGGAGTAGGTGAAGAAGAACCAGCATAAACAAAACAGGCTCGCTACCTTCTAGTTTCCAAAGACGCAGACCAATCACGCCTACAAAGAGATCCTGCCCTTTGGGAAGAGAGAAGCGGGACAGGATGGACTGCTTAGCTAAAGAAATGTGAGGTTTTACTGGCGTGGTTTCATGACTGCTCTAGATCGAACAGGTCCTCCACTGAAATTTCAACGCTGACCACAAAAGGGGTTGATTCAGGGTTTTTGCTTTGCTTTTAATCAGTTCTTCACTTCAAAGCCCGCTCGCATTCATTGTCCGCGACTGAATGCTTAAACACTTCTGAGCGCCTTTCTCTGCCAAGAGAGCAGCTGAAGGGGCTGTCACTCCCCTGGGAAGGCGCTGCGGCGGCAGAGGCTGCGGTGCCCAGCGGAGCGGGGCGGACGGCGCGGCGGCTCCGCAAACACGTGTTGCTGCCGCAGCCGGTCCCTGGGAGAGCCCGGCGGCCGCGCCCGGAGCCCGGCGAGGGGAGCAGCCCTTCCCGGCCGCCTCCTGCGCGCTCCGTCCCGGGGCTGGGCGGCTCTGCGGGCCCTTCCCCGTGGGGGAGGGGGCGGCGGACACGTGGAGGCCGAGCCGGAGGGAGCCGGCACGGCCCGGCCGCGGCTGCCCCATGGCACTTACTTGCGGGGCGGCGCGGGTCTTGCCCGGCGGCCTCCTGAAGAAGGAGGTGCGGGCGGTGAAGAAGAACTCCTCGGACTCCTCCTCCTCCAGGCTGCTGTACCCGCTGCTCATGCTGCTGGTCCAGGTCATCGGCGGCGGCGGCGGCTGCTACTGGTGCTGCTGGGGCCGGGCGGCGGAGAGCGCCGTCCCGGCCGCCGCATGGGGCCCGCCGCTGCCGCTCCGCGCCCAGCCCGCCGGGGCCGGGGCGGAGAAGGAGGAGGAGGAGGAGGAGGAGGAGGAGGAGGAGGAGCCGGGCTCCGGCGGCCGCGCTCCCGCCCTCGCTCCGCTCCCTTCCTGCCGCGCGAGTGCCCGCGGGCGGCGCCGTCTGCGCCCGCCCGTCAGCAGGTGAGAGGCGGGGGCGCCCGAACACCGCCCGGGCCGGGAGCTGCCCCAGCGCTGGGTGCTGCCCCACCGCCCGCCGCCGAGACCCCGTTAGAGACCAGCAACGGGACAGCTGCGGGGGCCGCGCTGCAGAAACAAGTTCCCAAACTTTTCCCTAATAATAACCCCATTTCACTCTTCTGTGCACTGTAAGAACAAAGCTATTAGGAATAGCAAAACAATGGTGAGAGCCTTTCCCGTGCAGTTCTTCCAGCAGTCCGTGATCTCAGGCTCGGCGAGCAGGAACTACTCAGCCCAGCCCGAGCGCCGCAGCCGCGGCGTGCCCAGCCCCGGCCGCGCCGCGCACCAGCAGCAGCCCATATTGCATCCATGGAATTCATCGCCCCGGGATGCAGCGAGAAGTGAGGCTTGTGAAGACTCAGCAGAGATTAGATATGTGTACAGATAGCAAGAATATCCAGAGCTGCAACTGGAAAACGTATTTAAAAGCACAAAAGTCCTGAAAAGACAAAGGATAATCAGACTCATCACTAATGGGGGAAATGACAGACAATGCCTGAAGGCCAAGTCACTCAGTAATTACTGCTTCAGAGTTTCTCATATCTTCCCTTATTTTACCTAGGGTTGGTCCCTGTCACCGACAGGATACTGGGTTTAAGGTATGGCTTCCTAAACCTACGCAGCTGCCCATAAAAGCAGACTCGCCTTTCCTGTATACCCTTAGTACTGCATCCCTGCTGTGCCCTGTGCCACAGCAGTGGTCCAAGAGGGGGGAAGTGAGTCACAACAGTCGCTTGCTGCCTGAGCAAACCTCTGGAGACTTGAGGATCAGAAACGAGAGCAGGCAACACCTTTCAGCAGCAGCACAGCCTTAGATTAAACCGATTTGAAACTGTGTGTTTACGGAGCTGTGATCTAAGCCAGCGCAGCAGTTCCAGTGGTCTCAGTACTCAAGACACAGATGTATCTGGGATGCCATTAGCTGACACCTCCTTCCCCTCTTCCTGATCCCCATTTCGCTGGCCTATCACACACTCCTCATCTGCTGTGAGTGGCTGTTACTGTCCCCCCCTCCAAATGGGGACTGGGCCCATTTCTGCCAGTTAGATGCTCTTCCCACACCAGTATGCCTTATATATTGATAAAGGCACCTCAACACCAGCAGAACAACTCACACATAGAAACAAGACCAGGACCAGCTTTGGGAGGTGTTAAATCCTCACTTTCCCATCAACTCTTGATTCTTCCAGATTTTTGTATGGAGTGTGGCATTTGGCAGATTAGAAAGTCGCATAGCTTTTAAAACAAATAATTGAGTCTAATAGTGCAGATGCGGATGTGTCAGATCTTGAGCCTACTTGTTGGCACTGTAAAGCCCCATGGTATGCAAGATAGCGTTAAGTTGAATGCCAAGTTACTAGAATGCGACTAAAATGTATTAAAATAGTTCTTTTAGACAAATGAGCTTTGTGTTACCTGGCTGACCAAGCCTAGTGCCATGCCAAAAGGAAGTCCGACCAGAGATGCTGGGCATGCCTCTGAACCTGTTCAAGACCGTGTAACTCAAGTTTACAAAGCTTTTAGAAAAAAAGCCCTGACCATGATCACAATTAAGGTGAAGGATTTTCAGTGATTCAAGTGTGCTACAAAATGGGATTTGTGTTTTTAAACTGCAAAGGTATTGTATTTTTAAATGTTACCTGCTGGCACACCTGACAAACTTCCCAGCAACAAAAGGCACTGTTTGTAGCTTGTTTGCTTGGTTGCAGCCTCAAACCTGACAGTGCGTGGGTGGACCATTAAGCTGGCAAAGATCACTGAGACAATAAGCTGCTGTAAGAGAGCCTGAGTCCATCTGTGCAAGATCAGTTGCAATTCCTGGGCTCGAGTCTACATGTTCCCTGCCAGGAAGCCATGGCAATCACCTTGTCTGTGAAGCATCATTTATACTGATAACACAGAAAGATTCACAGTATCATTTTCTCCTGCTGCAACAAAGAGTGAGAAAGAAAACATGTCTAAGTTCTCTGTGATATATCTTCCAATATGACTTCACTCCTCCACTGTAGCTCTGGTTTTAGCCTGTTAATTTTGACAGAGACTTTTTGTACTTTAATTTTTTTCAGACATGGCACTGAATCAAATTATTCACATGAAGGTACAAAAAGATGTGATACCTTTCAATTTTTGTTTGGTGCCTGCAAATAACATAACCAAATCCTATCAAGTATTTTGCAAGGCTGATACTTGAAGATTAATCAGCACACCTGTTGATTTCACTGTTTCCAGGCTACTTTGTCTGTATTTTTAAGGTCTGTCCCCAGACAAGTACTTTTCCACCTTTTCAAATTGACTTTTTGATCTTATCTAGGTAAGATTGTGCCAAGGCTCTTTGTTAGGTGCTGCATTTAAACCTCTGCACTACCAACTTGCATTTTTTTTGGTTCACTCTTAAATAATCAACAAGAACCCCAAACAACACCACATAATGAACACAAAGACAGCCATGTCTCAAGATAAAGTTAGTAATAAGCTTTCTGAAAGCATACATGTTCTTAAGGAGAATTATTGAAGCATGAGTAGTTAAAAAAATAAGTTAAAAGCCAAGGAATGTGGCAGAGGAGTGAGATCTAAAACATAGACAAGCACTACAAGGCTCTCAAACAGTCCTTCCAAGAAAGAATTCCATCCAGTGAGAAAATAAACTGGCAGTTATCATATGATTACACAGGCAACTAAGAAGAAGAGGGAGATGCTATTTTTTTTGATGAATAATTAAGTTGTAGAAGGAAGTCGTGCTACAAAAGCTCCCGTGAAGAAAAGGAGAAAGAAGTTCAGAAGCATTTTAATTAAAGCTTCATGACGTAGATGGAATTTCATAGTATTTTTAAACTACAGCCAGTTAAAAAGAGGTGGCTCAAACAACAGAACCTAAAATATTACGGACACTTTGTGTTTCAAAGTAAGAATCTCATTATAAAATATTAATAAATAGCAATCACAGGAAAAGATAACATGTGTAATACACAGTTATTTGTTGTGTAGGTGAAAAACAGTAATTAAAGAGACTATTCTTTTCAGGATAAAATTTTGCTTTAAAGCACTTGGTGGTTTTGGACAGTCAGTTCAGAGAAATGAAACATCAAGCATAGCTTCTGGAAAAGTGGAAAGTAAACCTGAACTTCCTAAATGGCAAAACAGGTGTGAATAGTTTTATGAACCTGGCAAGAATTAGGTCTTTGAACCACCATAACTGAAATAACCCTCAAAACCAGACACTGAATTGCATAGCGGTGAACTGCTGCACAAGATCCTGCAGCTTCATTATTTTATTTGTATTAAAATATCGGTTCACTGAAGTAATCACAATCCACAGGAAAGTATAGTTGAACAGGTTTACAGAGGAAGTTCAGTAAATTTATCTCCTGCACTGAAGAAGAGCCAATGACCATCCCTAAGAGACCTTTAGATAATCTGTTCTTAAAACACGGAACAGTGCTGTAGCACCTCCCCTGCAGGCCACCCCTTCCAGTGTTTAAGCTATTTATTTAGTTAGTTTTTCTTAACATCTCATTTTAAATCCTTAACCTTGTCCATTTGCTTCTTAGCAAAAGAAATAGAGGGAGGACAGTCCATTGCTGTTTTTTTAAAGCAGCCTTTTGGGTATTTGGGGGCTCTTTTTGTTCCTCCCATTTTTCTTCTTCCCAGACTAAACAAAGGGAGAACTGATAGAACATCCTATAGAGTTTACATTAACTCCATCAGCAACTGCATGATGTTTACATGTATTGGAAACATCCCCTCAGCCCTCTGACATAGAAACTGGGAGGACTTATTGAAATTGGAAAGCCACTAAACATTCACTTGGCCAGTAATGCTGTTTTGAGCCCCAGGACCAAGATGCTCACTTCTGCACACAAACCTTGGTCTTCTCTCCAGACTTGTGCGAGACTTCATTAAAAGGCACTGGGTCAAAGGAGCAGGAAAGCTAAAAGCAAGATAGAACATGAGTTTGTAGAGTCCTGTAGCATTTAAGACTACATTTCTATTACAATTAAAAAAGGAATGTGGAGGTCTCAAGAGAAGAATCTACAGATTCCTCTTTTTTCACCTCCCTTGATTCAGTACTGTGGATGAAACCCTGTAAGGATGCTTACATGCTCTGGCAAGCAGGACCTGTGGTGGTCCTGCAGCTGTGGGCAGCAGCCTCCGCTGGTGTGGGAGCAGTGAAGGGAAGCAGGACATGGGCTGCAGGAGGGAAAGGATCATTGCAGAGACTCAACTTTCTTACCCCACTCTAAACCTGCATTAGTATCACCTCAGTGTCATCAATGCTTTGCAGGAAGAGTTTCCTTAACAACCCTAGCAGTATTTAATTCTAAGTACTATGAATTTGCAAGATGCCCCCAGCTCCTGGCTGTTTCAGGAAGCCTTTTGGTCATTTCTGGAGTACTGTCACTCTTTCTTTCCCCCTCTCATTTTCTGCCTTCTCCCAAATCCTGGTCCTTATCCTGTGAAAGATTGACCGTGGACATAGCCTTATCGATGATTAGTCCCTATGGGACATACCAAATCTTAAGATATGCTTAGGACTGAAATCCAAAAGGGTTCCTAACAAATAGCACATTGGATTTGGCTTCTTTGTAACATATTTGCAGGGAAATGTTATTATTCCATTATTTTAATTATGTAAATTATGTCTGTATGGCAAAGACTAACTAAAAGCAAGTTGCAGAGGAAGAAAGGGTTTGTAAAAGACTGTGCCTTTAAAATGTGAATAAATAATTTTTGTAGTTTAGTTTTTTCTACATTCCAGCTGAAAACAGTAATAATTTCAAATGATCAAAGCAAAGCAATAAAGTTGAAATACAACCAACACAGAACATCCACTCAGCCCTGTAGTTTCCTTACACCAGTAAACTTTCTGTTTACTCATTTCTCCCATTTGTCTTGAATTAATAGCTCAGGTCTGTTTAGTACCACTGGCAGCAGTAACAATTATCCTTTGATTCATACTCACCAAATCGTTAATTCAAACAAGGTCATTCCAGCCACACAGGCACATGAGTGCAGACTGAAAACAAACAGGAGCCAGGTAAACTGCTTCTCCCCATCTCTTGGGAAAGAAATGCCATGGGGACATGTGCTTGTTATGGCAGATACAAGGTTAGACAGCATTGTCAGGAATCCTTTTCTGGCTCTTAAAATTCTTGATTCTGCCCAACCCTTAAGCCCCCTTGGTGCAACTTGTTCATCCAAAATCCCCATGTAATTGTTCTCTTACTCACATATTTGCACACTTGCAGTCACGCACTAAATCTGTGTTATTCATCTATAATACTTGGGCTGCTCAGAAGATAACAGAACTCAGAGCAAGTTCACCTTCCCCATCCCAGAGGTTGTGTTCAGAGCAGTCAGACCTACATTATTTTGAAGGGGGATAGAAAGTGGATGGAACCAGAAGATTGTGCTTGTCTCCTTTCTTGTGGTACTGCAAACATGTGGTCACCTACCTACATGCACAGTCTGACTGAAATCAGCAGAGCTACTCGTAATTTTAAACATGCACATAGTTTGAAGGATTGAGGACTTGGTTTCTGTGTAAAGGTACAAAGACAAAACTGTACCTTCCTGACAGTTTTCGAATTACTATTGTCCTCGTGTTAGACTCTGACAGGTTTCTAGAGTATTCTATATCCTTGTTTATCACAAAAAGATATGTCATCAATTCAGCTTAGCAAGATGACTCAAGACTGGCTAGTGTAAGACTACATATACAACCTTCACCAAGGCAGTATTTCTGCAGTTTGAAGACACTGCCATGGAGTCTGGCCTCATCATGTCATTTCAGCATTCACCTTACCCCATCCTGCCCTGCCCCAAAACCCACTGAGACCAATCAAAAGACTCCTATTGCCTTTGAAAGGATTTTGATAAGGCTCATAAAACAATCCTCTGCTCTACTTGAGTGCATTTTTCTATCAGGGTTTTTTTTTGCATCACATTTAGGCAGAAGTCCTCTCCAAAACAAAAAGATTTGTTAGTAATTTTCCTTTTTCCTCTCCTGTTGATTATAGACTGCATTATTAAACAAGTTCTTTCTTATCACAGATCTGAAAAGGTAGATTTTATAACACAAATAATGGAAAACTATTTCAGATGTCTGTCATATGTTTAATCAGAGGGCTTGAAAGAGCTGCACAAATGTACTGAAGTGAGTCTTGTTCTGCCCCTCACTCTCATTTCAAAGGCTGGATTTCCATGGCACTGACAGATCAGTGGATATGTTAGTAGCAGTCAGAATTCAAAGCTAAGAGCCATGTTCCATCTGGCAATCTGTTCCCTGAAGCAATGGCCTTTTTAGCTTATGCTGTAGCCAAACCCAACAGTATCATATAAAGTCTGTCAGTACTAAAATATAGCCCAGAAGCCCCCAATAAACAGGTGAATAAACATCCTTACTCACATGATACCCTTGAGGACAATAGTCAGACATAAGTATAAGCAAAGATTGGCATAAGGGAAGCTCAGAGGCCTGGGAGTTCTGTCATCCGATTCTCTGTAAGCAGCCATGCCTTGCCAGGGCAAGCAGCAGAACTGCTATACAAGAAAATACAGCCTTAAGGAAATATTGTATAATAAAGTGTACAGAAAACAGACATTCTCCTACTTTTAATTCAGTTCTTAATTGCTAACTGTATATAAAAATACTTGGGGCAGTAAAATTAACCAGGACCTTCTGTTTTAAGTATAGAAACCACAACTGTGGAAGCTCAGCATGCTTTGTGGATACCATGAAAATGTGAGCCCTAATGCAATATACTGCAATCTGATTCCCAGCATCTGTCCTCAGACTGGTGAATTGATGGGGGAAGGGACCTTCTGGTCTGGGAATCACGTTTCAATTGTCATTTCCTAGACAAAGAGCAAGAAATTGTCTTGCCATACTGCGTACGAGATGTCATTTTGCTCTGTTTAATAAATCTGACTGTGATAGACAGTAGAAACTCCCTAGAAACTGTTCACGTAAGTTTAGGACTTCATAGTAAATCATCTTGACAACGGTCCATGAAGACAGCAGACCTGACAACTTGTTGCCAAAATGCCTGCCTGATCCATCCATCCAGTCCACTCTTAGCTGAAAACACCTGAAATAAATCTCCTTAAAGTGCAGTGTCTTGCACCTGCAGCCCCAGCCTGGCCAGCTGAAATGCTGAGGGCTGCAGCAGGGCAGCCCTGCGTGCCTGCTCATGTGTGCCCACTCACTCTCCAGCCTGCAAGCTCAGTGGGCAACAAAGGAGCTGCCAGTGCAAGGTGATTGTTTTCTGGCCTCTGTACCTCTGCAGCGCTGCACAAGAACTATTCTCACATTTTTTGTTAGAATGTGACCACCTTTGAAAATTTTGCCCTGAGTCAAGTTTGGTTTTTTTTTAACTAAATCTCAGTAACTCCTATCACATTTGGTCTGTCACATTCCCTGGCCCAAGAGTTTTCTGATTCCCACCTTTGCTGTCATGCTCTTTCTACCTCATTACGAGAACACTGGGGCAGGGGGAGAAAAAAGTAAGACAGTTTGAAGGAAAGACGGGAGTGCAGTGAATGGAAAAAATCAAAAGTCAGAAATAGGCAAATCAGCAAAATAAAAACCAAATAAAAAAGTAATATATTGGAATAAACCCAAGTTTTTTTCCTTATAAGAATTCCATACATTTTAAAAAAATATGTCCATGGAGATTTCTGGGCAGAAAAAGAGCATGTGTTTAGGAAAGCTGAGACGTATGTTTGTAATTTGGAAGGAACATTTAGATAAAAATATGTAATGAAAAATTAGGAAAAAAATTATGGAAAAAGTACTCTATGAAAAGGCAGCTCAGGAAAGCAAATGTCTCAGGGCTGAGAAGATGCTGGAAAACAAAAAAGGAAAATACAATGCTTCTATTTTTCTTTCAAAATTGTGGAATTATGTACACACAGCATCTAAAATCCTCAATTTAGGAGATTTAAAGTCAGCCTCTTGGTGTCACGTATGGAGGAAAGAGAAAGGGAGGAATTGGATGCTGTACAACAGCAAGAAGTTCAGCAGAGCTGCAGACCATACAGGGCTGTACCCTTGTCAGAGATGTCCTGCTCCAGTATGGCTTTTGTTCTCTTCTGCCTTCATTTTATCAAAGGCTGTAGTGACAGCATTTGGGG
>VWZD01008516.1:6313-52945 GCA_013396695.1 Sakesphorus luctuosus
TGTATTTTAATTGACAGGCAATGGTTGCCCATTTTCCTTTATTTAAAGAATATAGTGTTTGGTCTATAACTACTCGTGTTATACCTTTGGGAGACCTACTGTGTGATGTCCTTTTGTTCTTTTCCAACTCAGCTAATTGCAGCAGTCTGACAAAAAGTGTTAGGTGTATCTGCAAAAATTCATGGTATTGAATAGTTCATTTTTATGTTGCAGTGAAATAAATATCTATAAATATCTATCAATTTGTAGTAAATCACTCATAAGTATCTGTATGTCTTGTTTGCTACAAAAACCCCTCAAATAAACCTGTTAGTTAGTGTGATAAGCATATACAGAAAAAATTACAATGGACAATCCTTTTTGTTTGTATAGTTAAACTAAGAGGTGTCCAATAAATTCTTGAAGCTCTTGAAGTAAACCAAATCCTAATATGATGAAGACATTATCTTTCAAGTACATATTTTCAAAGAGTAACCTTTTTCCATACCTGTAATTATGTTACTCTAAACGGATTGTTATTGACATATCTAATTAATGCTTACAAAAGGACAAACCAGGAATTAAGGCAGGCAGCCATTATTTGAAGTGTAATGTCTGCCAGATTAACATTGCTGTAATGAATGTTCATTGTGTATTAAAACAGCATGACAACTACAAGAAGAGCCCTTGAAAATCTGGTTCAGTGGAAAAAATGTTATTTATGTCTAATAAAAAATCAGACTGAAGAGGTTAAACCCCATAAGTAATTTTTACTTCTCATTTAAGGATTAATTGGACCCTGCATAGCAACATGTATTTTTTCCAACACACTCTTCTCTATTTCTTTACATTGTGCTGCACCAGGACATGACCTGTATCTACTAAAGCTGCTATTGAGCTCCCCGAGAGTTGAGCCACTCAAGATTTTAAGCAAATTTTTCAATTTGTTTCTTAGTTGTTAATCAGTATCTCTAGCTAGACAGTTATGATTAAGCAATTGCACTGTGAATGTTGAACGCTTGGCTAATCTTTTGTTTTAAGGGAAAGAGAAGACAATCCCAAGATGAATGGGCTGTCTGCATGGTAGCTGCCAGGAGTGAAGTCAGCAGAACTGAGCAGTAACTGGGGAAAGGTAATTCCAGCAGTGGGAGATTGTGACCCCTGACTCATTGACCACCTACTCAAAATGGACTCCAGCCTCAAATGGAAAGAAGAGCTGCACATGTGGACTAATAAGCATGAGGAGAAAGAGATATAAATAGCAAATAGGAGGTTGAATACTAATTAATAAAAAGTTATGCAACCTGTAAGCAATGGAAGATGATACTTTTTTTATTATAATGCATAAATAGTGTAAAGTTTTGATGACTGGGGAGTCAGCCTTTTGTGGGTTTCCACTGAGCTCCTGACTTTGTGCACATTATAATAAAAAACAGAAATACTTCAGTTTGTGAATTGACACTGTGCACTGGATAATGAGCCCATGCTCAGAACAAGAAAATAAGTGAAAGGCCTTTTTTTACTGAACAAGATTTAGACTCACACTCCTAGTACACTCCTCCTGGCTGCATAGTAAATTATGATGTGATTCATTATCTGATTTTTGCTTGATTTCATTCATACACTACCACTTATTTCCAGGGCTTTTCTTTTTTCTGGGATTCTGAGAAGCTCAAAGAAGATACCTTAAACAGACAAGCAGTTCATTCATATCATCATTCATATCACCGTTTGCTTCTAAATAATAATAATAATAATAATAATAATAATAATAATAATAATAATAATAATAATAATAATAATAATAATAATAATAGCAATAATAATAATAATAATAGCAAAAATAGAAAATACTAACAACTAAATAGATGGATTTCTCTTTAAAATTACATATATGCACTAGAACTGCCAGCTACCAAAACGAAAAATGAAAATCACTTTATGGTGTATATTTTTAAAGGGGGAAAGAAAACAAATGAAAAGGATAAATACATTGTTAATGATTGATAAATACTTTAGACTATTAGTAGCAAATATAATCACAAAAATAATTGGTTTCATGGAAGTTATTTCAGATTATTGATAGATACAAATAGCATGTAAATTTGCATATACTGTTAACAGCTACCCTCTCTGTCTCTGGGCCCATGCCTGGAGATGTATATCTGCCTTTAGTTAAGTTGTAGGTGTCCCTGAATCCAGACCTGTCTCCTGATGTCCTGGTTTGCAGGTTTCCTGGATAGACTTTGCACGTATGCTGTAAGATAAGATGTCTTGTCTCCCTTCCCAAAGGGCTCCTTGGACTCACTTTGGGCTTGACTTGTCACCTCACCTTGTCTATGGCTTTTGATGGATCCTTCTCTCTCACCACTGCCCTGCCCATTCCATACCTACCCTCAACTCCTGGCTCATCCTCTCTCATAGATCAACTGGCCTCTTGGGGCTCCCTGGCTCATGCACTGAAGATGACTTTTAAAAACTAAAGATCAAATTAGAAGTGTTTGCCATCACCTTGCACCTGTATCAGTGAACCTTCAACACAAATACTGCTATGTATCTCAGCTTATTGTAAAGCGCACAGAGAGTTGTGAGTTCACAAGAGAGTAAGTTTTCAGATGTAAATAGAATGGAAAAGAGCTGAAATTGCTGCTCTGTGATGGTTATGCCACAGCAGTCCCAAGCAAGTACTCACCAAACTTGCAGAAACTAGAAGCTGCTCACAGCTGGTTTATCACAGCATGGAGATAGAGCTCTTCATAATACTTCAAAATCACAGAACTGCTGAGGTGGGAATGGACCTTTTGAGAGCATGTAGTACACTCCTTGTTCAAACAGGGTCAGACAAATCATTTGCCAAGGTCCATGTCCAGATACCTTTTGAACAACTGCAAGGAAACTCCATAACCTCTCTGCACAACCTGGGACACTGTTTAACCATCTTCACAGTATAAAAGATGTTCAGGTGGAATTTCAGATTTCTCAGTTTGTGCCCATTTCTCTTGTCATGTCTATGGACACCATTCAGAAGAGTCTGGCATGAATGGACCATGCAGCCTTTCACACAGGTAGTATGAATGGGAAAATTCTTTGAAAGAATCCCAAGCACATGTATCTGCAGCATGACAGGTGTTCATTTTCATAAGCAGAGACTAAGAAAGGATTTTTTTTTATCTTTAAATTGATGTCATGTTACTGCTTAAACAAAAAAAAGACCACTCCCCCTCCCCCCCCCCAAAAAAAACCCCAACCAACCAACCAAAAAACCACAAACCAAGACAAAACCACAAAACAACAGAAACAACCCCAACCCAAAACCTCAAACCCCCAACATATTGTCAAGAAGTTTAGATATTAGTTGGACTCCACAGAAAAAAATTACTCTTTGAAAAATCAGTGAGTATAATACACAGAAAAATAGTTAAATATCAGAAGTATAAATTATTTTGGTGTGCTTATAGTTTTGAGTATCATTATCAATGTTGGAACTTGATTTATCAAACAACTGTCTATAAGTCAACACTAAAAATACAATATGCAACAGAAATATTTCTTTAAGCTACTTACCTACTGTGAAACTAAAGCTCTCCAAATGATAACTATTACAGTGGAAA
The DNA here is from genome assembly GCA_013396695.1 of Sakesphorus luctuosus. Classification (NCBI taxonomy): domain Eukaryota; kingdom Metazoa; phylum Chordata; class Aves; order Passeriformes; family Thamnophilidae; genus Sakesphorus; species Sakesphorus luctuosus. The sequence goes on from VWZD01008516.1 coordinate 9,904, forward strand.
GATTAATTATATAAGCCTCCCATATTCATGCTGCTTTTGCTTCACCATTTAAGACTGCTAATTTGTTATGTAGCGCTGATGTGATACAGTATCTTTGATGCCACTGCAAGCTCCATGCTGTTCCTTCTTAATAGACCTTGGAAGCATCTCCGTGGGTATTCAGTTGAGCTTTCTCAGCATAACGGAGGACAGGGTTTTAACAGCCAAAAATCAGTTTTTCTCTGCAGAATCATATTTTTAGCACAGCTCAGTGCATGGTAACTGGGATAAAGTTAATGCTGTTTAAGCAGCATTAGTGGTGTGCTGTGGTGTCCTCTGATCAGCAGCTGCTGAGCAGCACTGAGGTTGGACTGGAATAGCCTCAGGACCACCTGTACACAAGTGCTAATTCTGCTGTCCCTGCATTTCTTGTTAAACAGATTGGAGAGGGGAATGAGATTTTTCTTTTTATTTTGACACTTCAGTGTTCTCCTCTCACCTGGCAAGCAACATATGGAATTTCATTAAATGTAGATCATTAAAAGCTGTTTGAGTGCATGAGCAGTTTTTATTTTTCTCTTTCAAAACATAAAGAAACAAATATTTATATTCATGACTCTAAAAACATTTATGTTTTCAAACATGACAAGTTGGATAGTTTAATACTTTCCATGGGACTCAGTTTTTAAAACAAGGTCTTCCAGACATATCCACTGCAGTAACTAAGAGTACTACAGGGTACCATTCTCAATAAACTTTGGGGGTTTTCCTCCCTGAGATTTATTTCTTAACTATGCAAATGCATTTATGACGCATGTGCATGAAAATAAAAACAGTTAGTATACTTCAGTAACTAAACAGGATGTTATATTCTATCAAAAAAGGTATATTTAGCATGAGAACAATTTCTGCTTGATCAGAAATTGATCACTGTAGAAAAGTAAAGAAAAGAAAAAAAGGTTTGGTATTTAAAAAAACCCCACAAACAAATTATGACATGGCTGTTATAATTCTCTGTGTTTTTTTCTTTTTTTGTTCTGCTCTTTATAGTATTAAATCTTTGCAAAACACACACAAATTGCGAATAGAGTTTTGCCTTATAGCTTTCTAAAAATCTCATTCTGTAAATAAATTTATTTGAATATTTAAAATTCAGTAGTTAGAGGAGTTAAACGGGTGTTATTTAGTTGTCCAAGCATAGACGGAAGAATTTTAATTTACTGGGCCTGATAAATTTCGAAGTCAACTGCTTTTAGTGGATTATTTTTGCCTTAAATAAAAAATAGCATGATTTTCCAGAGGCTGTGGAGTTAATAGCAACTACCACACTGAGAAAAGCTACTCACTGATAAATCCACTTTTGCAATTAAAACCAGAAGTACATGAAGTCACCCTTGCAAAGCTATCTAATCAACATATGCATCCACTGTCAGATACAGGAATCCTGGGGTAGTTTTGAAATTAAACAATGCAACATTAGAAGACTTCTTCTAAACCATGGGCTTGGCATGTTAGCCATCCATGAATCCTAATATTTCCAAGGATATGGAATATCAACTTTGAAAAGCTCTTGGCAAAGGGAGGGAGGCAGTGTTACCCTGCTACTTCCTGTGCCACTGGAGTCTCCAGGAATTGTTTGTTCTTGACTGTCCCTGTCATTTTCTGAAGCACTCCTGCTATTGTCAGTTCTGTGCGACTCCTGAGTGGCACTAGGGAGACCAGAAAGTCATTCACTTCTCAAACCTCTATCCATGCACTATGAATGTAGCAATGTAGGCTCGGGGAAAAAAAAAAATTATCAGGTTAAAATGATTTGAGGCTGGCTATAATTAATGTTGGATCTTTTTAAGTAAGCCTTTATTTGCCCATTTGATGCTGCTAATTTTGAAGAATCTCAATGCAGTTAAGGGAACTACTGACATTTTCCTTTTCGCATTTAGACAAATGACTTGTTTTTCAAATTTTCAGAACATTGCTTAGTGCATTTAATGTGTTGTCTAGATGTCTTTCTGGAAAAGAGAAATAGTTTTATTGAGCCATAGCAATAAAATGATCAAATGTTCATCCACATCCCAGTTGTTAAGTTTGAGTTTTTCTAAACTCCTGTTGTCTTTATGTTTTTTTTTATTCAGAGCTGGGACCTGATGTTAAATACAAAACTTATTAAATTCATCCTTTAGATCCAATGGCTTTGGATAGCCTAATGATAATATATAATCTCTTACTGTGTTGTGAAATCTTTTGGCGTAGACAATAAATGATGCTTAGGATGCACTGTGTACTTGGGAAAACAAAAGATTTCCACAAGTAATTTTTACTCCTTTGGTCTATAGTTAGGGTTTGCAAGAGGATTATAATGCCAAACTACTACAAGACCTGGCTATGAAAGCCATACAAATAATATCAAGCAAGTCTTGCACTCTTCCAATTTTCTGATTCTATTAGTAATAAAGTTTCTGCAGTTTTTCTTTGTCAGCCCTCAATGCCATCATGTTTTTGCATTCTCCATGTTCTGTCAACCACATTTGTGAGCAGATTACCGTACACTTTTGAAAAAATAACACATATGTTTTGTTTCTCCTAGAGAAGCTTAACTTCCAGTCTCTTCAAATATATGATTTTAAGACGAACTTTCTCTTCTTTTACTAGTTAGAATAATGATTATTTTGACAAAAAAAAAAAGAAAACAGGCAGTGCAGTGGTAATATTTAATAAATTGTTTTTTCTTCATGTCCCACATTATGTTTATTTGAATGTACATTCAATATTTATGGAACACTGTGTTCATTTTAAAGAAGGAGTAGACAAGAAAATTAAATCACTAGAGGTATTCACTGAAAGTGTCTTAACTTCACTTCTGTTTCTGTAGGTAAATGGAAATGGCCAAACATCCTTATTCAAAGAGATGCTGAATTCAGTCTAATAAATTTTTCATGTGAAATCTGATATGAAATAACGAAATAAACCTTAGATTTTTTTAAGTTATAAAATTGTGCATATATAGGAGTTATCCATTCTGACTATGTGTTTTAATAGGAATACCTAAAAAAAGTTGAATTTTAGTCATGCAAACACAAAGTCGGAATGAAATCTGAATCCTTACTCGCCTCAGTAGCAAAAATACTTCAGGAAAAAGTCAGACTCAACAGAAAAAAAGTCACTACTCAACTGAAGTAGTTTCAAAATTGTGAATTCAACTGATTTTATCTGCTTATTGATTTCAGAATATTAGGCAAAATTCTGGTGAAGGATAACTAGAAGGTAGCACCTCTTTCAAGCACTAGATTGTCTTCCAAGTTTGTTATTTTTTTGAATGGTGATTAATACAGGCATCAATATTTTAGCTGCAATGCAATATTATTAAGTAACACATAGATGACTTCGCATGTTGTATTAAAAAATGATACATTTGTGAAAGTTAATCACAGGCTGATATACTTATTGAAAGTAAATATGATGTACAGATTTTCTGGCTCTAGTTAAGATATTCCTTACTTTCAGGTCTCACTGTGACAAGTTATTTTTAGCAAAGATTTTCAGAAATTAATTGGTTTTTTTCCTATTTTGCCTGCACTTTTCTTCTCAGCCTACTTTTATTGACATGTTCTTTTGGTTCAGTATCCTTTGAGCTTAAATGTGAGACTGAGTGCTAAGCAAATCTTCACATCTCTCTTGCCTGCAGGTACAATAGCAGCCTTGAACACCATTGCTCCATTCTCATATTAAAACAGCTGTGGGTATCATGACAGAGCAGTTTCTCAGGTAATAAAGACATACTCTTGAGTACTGGACTCTTTAGCCTATATTGTGAAAAGGGCTAGAAAACATGTGTTAGACTTGGACAAAGACCTGCTAATGTGCTGTGCTTTTCTGATCATCTTTCAGAAATAATTATAAAAAGTACATTGAACACCTGGTAAAACTGCCAGCAGTTACTGGGAGGCCTGACTTCAAGGCCAGGTTGGATGGGGCTCTGAGTAATCCAGTCTAGTTGACAGCGGCCCTGCTCACAGCAGTCAGGTTGGAACTAGGTGATCTTCAAGATCCCCTTCCAACCCAAGCCATTCTATGATTCTATGACTAATTTCATGTAAACAGTTATGTAAGGGGCAGTCCCGTGGTGTAGTGGAGAGCACTCTGGTCTCTGAATCCCAAGGTCACGAGTTCGAGTCTCAGTGGGACCATCCCCGGCAGTTCAATGCCTCCCTGCCATCCAATCCCATCAGATCTCGGATGCGCAGCAGAGTCAGCCCCGGTTAGTACCGGGTGCTGTAGATAGTCCTAAGGACTTCACTGTCACTGTTCAAGCTTGCTTGGCCGTGGCAAAATGAGCCTTAGGACTTAAAGGGTGGGGACAGTTCTGTGCACGCTGTGCCTCACCTAAAAAATCCACTGCGCAGGCTCGAAGGGCACACCCACGTGGGGTGAGACCTTCCCAAATCTTCGTTCATGAAGATTGGCCATTATTATTATATAGTTATGTAGCAGCAAAAGTTCTTCCCTAAAAACTTCATTAAAACCTGAGAGAAATTGTTTTCTGAATGGGTCTATGGTTTATTTCTGTTATGAGGACAAAATTGGAAAAGTAAGGGGTTTTTTTTGTTTTTAAGAACATGAGAAATATTTATTAATAAGTAATTATAAATATGGAATGCCCACCCTTAGACTGATGCTTAGATAGACTACTCTTATGCATAGTGACAGTATTAGTACGGGTGGAGTCGTGTGCTGCCTTTTACACCAATCCCTTGGTTTTGTAAAACAGGTTCAATAAACTCAAATAATGTGAATTTGCATCAAATATATTGAACAGTTCATTAAGGAATAATCTCTCAAAAATACTATAAATGTAATATCAATTTCTGATAAAAAAGATCGCATTCTTTGGTTTGAAACCTTTTATTCTCAGTATTTTTTGAAATTTCATTCAAGACAAACTTTCAATATCACTTTAAAAGAGCCAGTTAAAGACAATTTTTTTTCAAAACCAAAACACTGCGTTAGCTCAATCTCAGTTTTGAAATTTCTGAGAGAGCTGCCACCCTCCATAGTCCATTATTTATGCAGCTTCACCAGTGATATATATTGTTTCCTACTAAGAATGTTGGCATTTGCTTGATTTCATTTCTCTGAGAGACAAATCCGTAGAGGTTGTTGTTTTGAGCAAAAACCTTTTTTTTCTGACTGTTAGAGGCTACATTGAGTAAACAATAGTGCAGAAGGAAAACAAAAAAAGATCTCTGCTCTATTATTTGAGTTGTCCAGAAGTCTTCTCTTCAGTACTTTTTTGGAGGATGAGTCAGCATACCAGCTTCCCCAAATTAATTTCATACTGCTACACCAATGTTGTACCCTATACAGTGATTTGAACTAATTCAGTTCAGTGAGGTTACTTTATTTCTCCGAATCACACAGCTGCTCCACCATTTTGTGCTCAGAGTAAGATGCTTAAACACTTGAATTTGTCCCTGATTAGCTATCTTGGAAACTAATTAAATAATCAATAAACAGAACAAGTACAAGTCAATGGCATCTCTGATAAGCATGCACGATCTTAAAAGTAAAGCAACATAGTTGTCAGCAATTACAAGGAAAGCTGTACCATCCTAAGGTTCATTAAAATACACTTGTACTGCTATTAAATGCCCATCTACTAATAGACTTTGTACAATACGTGAGACAAGGGTGGGAGATTGTCTTTAGATTCACTTTTATATAAAATAAGTTTCCCTTAATCAAGATGAAATACCAGGTACTTGCACATTTTTATATAAATATACATATATAAAGCATAAACAAACCCCTTTTTTCTTCAGAATAGTTGAACATTTATGTAAAACTAATGTCAGTGTCATCCAAAGCATGGATTTGATGTATTTAATATGTTGCTATGGAAGCATTATGTCTCTTTGCATTTCAAAAATTAGATCTGAACATGAAACAGAACCTGACTGATTTCAATCTCTGAATAAGTCCTGATACATGAGTTTGATGATGAGAATTTAAATTATCTGCTTATCTGAAAACATATACAGTTGTTATTTTAGGCTAAGCAAAAGGCAGAATTTGTCACAGTGCTTAATCTTATCAAATATGTTATATGTAATTACAGGGCAAAACAAGGCAAAAGCAATCCTGTCCTAATTGCAGCCCTATTACTGAAATAAAGACAACGATCTTGCTGTACTTTGCCATTCCTCCTGCAGGATTTTGTGGTGCTTTCATAAGCCACTGTAGCTGCTGCTTCTTGAGCTCTGGGATTGCTGATTACAGTATCATCTTGCACATATGCATTATCCTTTCCACTGACATTCACCATATTACCTGATAAGACTTAGGTTCTGTTTCAACATGACTGTCTTTAAAAAGAGTTTAAGGATGCTGTAATCACTTGCCTTTGCAATTAAGGTATATGTGAAAGGGTTCAACATTATCCTAAATCTGCTCCAGCTTCAGTGTTGGCAGAAGACCAATCAAGTAATTTGAGCTTTTAAAATTCTCATCCTTCCTCTTTATAAATAAAAAATGCAATCTGTATATCTGCAGCTCAAAGTTGATGGGTTTTTGCAGGTGCCTAAAATGTGCAAGTACTCAACTGTTTAAAGGAAGAGTGTTCAAATGTGTTTCACAGCATACAAGAAATGTGCGATGAGGTAGAGGTATCATTAACACAAGAAATCTACCATGTTATTTTCCTGAATGATTAGCATCTGAAATTCTGGTCTGGACATCATGTGTAATACTTTCTTGTCTTTTGTACAGAAGTTAATTGCCATCCCACTCAGTAAAAATGGGACACTTATTTAACAGACTTAATAAATAAATCAGGGTGACAATTCAGCAAAGTATATAAGCATGTGATGGATTTAGCAACATATTCCAGGTTAGCCACACGTCTAATATCTAGGACAATAGGTAAAAAGCAGGTCTTGCTTTCTGAAACAGAAGAGGCAATTGTCAGTAGGCAGAATGTAATTTTCCACACTGGAATTTGGCCAGCACAGTGAGTGCTTTACAGTGCAACTCTTCAAAAAACTATCTTCTGCTCTTTAATGACTATGAGCACTTAGCAGGTTGAGTTTATATCTTATCTAAAATCTGGCAGCAAGATCATATGAGCTCTCATCCAAAACACTATAATTTTCCTAAAAGATTCAAATTACCCAGATATCCTTTTAAGAAATAATTTTTATTTGGAAAAAATATACAATTACAAAGATTAATAATAACAATAATAATAATAATTGATGTCATATTGCCAAATATTCAGCCTTAAAAACAGTACTTTTGCCAAAGCAATGTCATGGTTTATTTTCTCTCATTTATATACAATTATGATATGAAAAATCCACCTTTTGATATTGGTAGGTTGTTACCCTCCAATATTGCCAAGACATATTGAAATGTAACATTATTATTTCCTTATTTGACTTTCAGGACATCAGCTGCAACTATCAACACTGTCAGTTGAACAGTGTTATTAAACTTTTTAAAATACTTTACATTTGCCTTTCTTTTTTAATCTTATGAAATAAAAACAATCCATTGAACAAAAAACCCCCCAAAAAACAAAACCCCCAAAAAACAACAAACCAAACAAACCTAAAGCAGAAAAATTAAATTCATGACAAATTGAAAGGCAGTTACTATTTATCTTGTCTTTCTGCATCTGCTCTTTCCTGTTTTTATGTTTTTCCTTTTCTTATTCCAGTCTCTTCTGTTTCTTGATCTTCTTCATAGTTTTCCTATTCTTCACTCCTGCTTATTTTTCCTTGCATCTCTGTCTGACATGAGCTTATACACCACCCTACAATTACCTGTGCTATTTGATAAGGCCTACACTCCCTGACATGCTTTGGTCTTGGCAAACTACCACTTTCCCACCAATGCCAAACACGGTCTGATGGATAATGTATAGAGGGAATCAATCAGTATGGATGAGACCTGTTTGAATACAAAGGTTAGTTCTGCTTAGACCAGGAAAAAGTCTAGTCCTAAAGATGCAAACCCTCCTGTACTGTGTACCTGTGAGGTTAGAGAGAGCTTAGCAGAACTGACAAATCTTGCAGGCTAACACTGAGTATGAGGGCAGAGTTTGATTCTCAGCAAACAGACAACTGAATGACAGGCTGTTGACAGGACCCAACAGGATGATGTGCAGACAAGCATATTGTTTCATTCTGAACAATATTTAGGTGCAAAATGTTGATGGTTTTGATTTCAGGGCTGTAACTCTGTTTCTGTTAAAAAAACTTCTCTTTCTCCTCTAAAGCTAGAATTTTACAGAGCAGCATCACAATTAACAGCCATTTAGGAAGAAAAGGCCAGGGTTACATTTTTTTTGATACCAGGGAGAGATTTTAACTCCCATCTTTGTTTTCACAGGAGTACCTTAGTAATAATCTATAGATTGTTCCAGAAGTGGAAATGTGATGGGAAAGATTTCTTTCCATTATGCTATAATTCTTTCTTACATATTTCTTTCCACTGTGCTATAATTAAAGATTTCTTCTGTCAAGAAGAACAAAAGAGGAATAACCGCAGTGTGCTGGTTAGGACTTTCACCGTCAGAGTTAAAAACAACTGCCATAAGTTGTAACACAAATTCAAGCCCTGTCTCAAATGGTCCTTAAAACTGTGTGGGGTGATGAGCTGATAAGGCCTGATGGGTTGAGGGAGACATCTCAGCCCCCCTGGGGAGGGGTGTTCCCCGAAGAAGACAAGAGCAAGGCAAACCGATAAGATTAACAAAGGATGGAGTGTTAAGAAATAGCACTGGCCTTCTTTTGTGATATCTTCTATGACCGCTCAAAGGCCCACCTCACCTCAGGGCATCTGCATCCCCCCCCAATAGATTGACTACCAGTCACACAAACACCTGGAGAAGAAAAAAATATATAAAAAGAAGTGCAGTTTAACTGCAACTTGGGGAGAAAAACTTTCCACCTCTGGGAGGGCAACCTGGCGAGCTACCCTGTCTCCCCCATTCCATCAATATTGCAGGGGTAAGCAACTGAATTCTTACTTTATCTTTCTTATACCTTATTAGTTGTAATTTGCTATAGCTCACTGGGTGTATGCGGATTAATGATATATTTTTCCTGTTGCTTTTCTTTTGGGTTATTGTGTTTACTGGTGGTGTTGAACTGGTGGTGTTTCTGTTTAGTAATCTTCTGTTAGTTAAGTTTGCTATGGGAGTGGCATACTGTGGGGGTGGCCCTTGAAATGTGTATTGTGCCGATGTCTCTGAGGGGGTACTTTGTACAATCCTGCAGCTAAATGTTATCACCGACTAAGTAACCCTATATAGTTATTGTCACATATTTGTATTAATAAATGTCATTTCGGGAGCTATCGTGAGAAAGGTTCTTTTCTCTTGTTGCTATTAAATGTGGTCTTCACATCAGGGGTTAGAATACCTTCCAGCCTGTCTTCTGTCCAGAATTCAAAAGGCAGTGCTGAATTCATTAAGGCTTTAATTTTTCTGGAGGTGCTTATAGCTATAATTTCTCCCTGGCTGAAGTGTGGCTTCATATCAGAGGTCAGAACCCCTTCCAACCTGTGTGCTGTCAGTTAAAAGACAGACAGTGTTGGGTACATAAGGATTTGATTGTCTGGAAGCTCTTACAGCTAATAACTTTTAATTAATACAGTTAAGACTAGAAATCTTTGTATTTCTGTCTCACTCCTCCCTTTCACATGACAAACTGGAACAATAAATCGTATTTTCTCCCCTTGCAAGTAGCTAAGCACTGAGCTAAAACGTGTCATGGTCACAGGGAAAGATATTCCTCCTATGTCTGGGTGCCTGCTTTTTGAACTGTAAGCACATTTTTATCATGTGTATTCACCGTACAATCTATTATTAATTTTAATTATTTTCAGCATTAAAGGACCATGACACTATTAGCTGACCATTAAAAGTCATCTATAGCTCATTATCAGTGATTAATCACCTGCTGTCTTATAATTAATGTTTATTAGGGGAACAGCAGTTTAATAGCTGTTCCATATTTTCTGTGCTAATCAAGAAAATTTAAAAGGCAGTTATAGTGGACTCTCAAAAATTTCAAATGGCATTTTTTGACATTGACTTTTATGTCTAAGGAAGTAAATTGTCATTGAGAGGTAAATTTCCTAGCTAAAAATGTGTAAAAAGAAATGACAGTGGAGATTTATTTTACTGTAACAGTGACCGAAGCTTTAATATGGAATATTTTCTTTTGCTGAGACCGCTTAAATTCCCAGATACTTCCAGATATCAGTCTAGCCATGCCAGGATCAGCGTGCCATATTTGGCTAACAGGCCGGTGACCATCTTACCATCTTTCAGCACTGTGCATTCTGTTTCATTCCACATCTTCCGGGGAGAAGCCAATTTGATAGTGAAAGTCTCAGTTAAAAATTACAGTGCTGTATCACTCATATATTTGCCTACTTTCATTAGAAACATTCAGTTATTCCCTTTTATATTTGTTTTTGTTTTGTTTTGTTTTTTTTAACATGGGAAAATATTTGTTTCTGAAAAATTAAGTGTTTGGTTGTGTCATAGATGAAACAATGAAATAAACACTGGAGTAATGGAATTTAATATCACCTCACAGTATTTGCTTATAGAAAGTAAGTTCAGTAGCAGACATTTGGTCATTTGGTTATTTTTAAAACACTAATTTTAAAAATCAGCAGTCTTTTAGTACAGTTATGAATCTTGTTAGCTAAAAAAGGCCATGATAGGTAAAGTGATCTCATCTACTGTGATGTGGTCTCCATCTGTTCTTTTGAAACTCTGGGATTTCAGTATGTCACCACTACGGTAGCAGACGTTTAACTTTGGAGGACTTCTGATACAGTGCAGTATGTCCAGCTTGCAAATTATTATGAAAATATTCTATGTTTGATACTACAACAACAGCGAATAATATATTTCATTTTTAACCTACTTGATCTTTACAGCAATTTCTTCTCAATCCCTACTATAACATATAACTAACCTGACTGATACATACTATAACTGATTTTGTCATCTGCATATCAATTCCCCACTTACTTGTCCTCACATTGAAGTGAAAATGGCTCACCCCAACTTTCCCAAAGTACACCCAACTTCCCATTGGTCACAAGAGAAAACAAGTACCATCCTTTGCAGATGCCAACTCTAGCACAGTGGCAACAATTAGGTTGGGGGTTTTTTCCATTTCTTCTGTGACTATTTCCATATCCCCAATGTTTTAATGCACCTGTATCCAAATTCATATCATATTTCTTTCTGGGCCATCCTAGATGCATTTGTTCTACAGCCAAGACTAAAATATATGGTTTTGTTTACTATTATTTTTTTTCTCGTTCCTTAGAATTTACATATACTCTCTACACACAGCATTTCTCTTCCTTCACAGCCTCCAGATTATTTGGCTACATGAAACAATGCCTGCCCACTCACCTGGTATCATAGGTTCTGTCTCCTATTTTGCAGCCATTCTCTGCCTTATTCCCATTTGAAATCACACTTCCTAAGCAAAGGCTTTTTTGGCAGTATAATTATACCCTTGCTCTGGTGAAAACATCTCTTATAAATTTTGGTTACATACTTGCCCTTCCTATGGCTGAAAAATATTCATGTTTGTTATTATTTTTGGGATTACCCTGAGGTTGCCTCTTTGACAGTGATCAATTACTGATAAATATGTCTTTGTAAATAGAAATTTCATTAAGTAACCACACATTCCTGGCCTTGCCTTCAGCCTATTTCTATTACTCCAGTCTACTATGTCATTCATTTCATTTATGATATATTCCTTTGAGTTAAAATGATAAAGGATAGCATTATGCTATTAGCAGTCTTTATCAGATCTCAGCTTTTGTACAAGGGTTGTGGACTGGAACATTAATTAAAGCTGATTCTGAAGAACTCCCTGTGGGCCGCTTCCCGGCACAGCAGCTTCCTTTCCTGCACTGCTTTACTTCTGTCCTGTTTATTTTACCTTGGAAATCCTAGTCCTCTTCTTTTCTAATATTTTTTGTGACGCTGATAACTTTGAGCAAGCAATTTTAAGCAAGCATCTATATTACTTAAAATATGAACACCTTAATACTGTTGCTGTATGCACACTTTGAACAGATTTCTCTCATTTGGAGTAGAGCCCAAATGGCCACATGATAATGACAGAATTTCCATTGTTTCAGCATTTTTGTGGATAAATCTGTAGGGATCTGTGTTACAGATTCTACTAGCCATCATGTTCAAGAACTCTTAGCCACTAAATGTATACTTAACTGCAGTGTGCTGTAATGGATTTTTCTCAGTTAAAAGTTCCTTAAGTAAAAGCATTCATTGAGAGAATTCCCTTAGGTCAAAGAAAGGAGGAATACTACTTCTTAACAAATATTAAGTGCTGATTAGTTATTATCTGCATTTCAACAGATATACAATTTAATAACAATAGCACTATGTTGTGTACCAAAAAAATCTCAACTTCTGCCCTACAAATATGTGCAGAAAAAAATTTACCATTTATGTTGTTGAGTTTTGAGATCAATGAGTAGCAATGAATTTGAATGCATTTGTGAAGAATCTATATAACTGCTCTTCCACTTTATGAAGTCCTAAACTAATCTGATGAAGCGAGTAATCTGAGACTTGTGATTTCTGCTGACAGATAGGTACACAACGAACTGTATGAAAGTTTGCCTGGAATATAGTCTATGGGTCAAATTGATGATACTCAATGCAGTACTATATAACTAGTAAAAACCTTCATATTAGTGTGAAGCTCTGGCTCTTTCTACATACCTTCTCAGTAAGATTGTTGTCTCTCGTCACCATACTTACAATCTCCTTTCCTTATAATACAGTGATCTGCAAAGTATGAAGTAAGGACCTTTTCTGAATCAGAGAAGGAATTTCAGCTAACATAGCACAAGAGCATGGCTTGGCAAGCACTTTCAGTTCTTTTGGTGCAGTTATCAAATGCAATTGCTGCCTTTCACAGGCAGGACGCGAGCTTAAAGCTCTCTGTTCCCACAAAACAAACAAAGCTAAAAATAAAAGGTGAGGAAGTCTTGCAGAGTTATTGTGATACTTTTCACATTTCTTTCCTTCTATTTTCTCCTTGTTCGCACAGAAAATGGTCAGCTGAATCCAGAAATCTTTCTAGCTATCTTAATTCTTGAGTTGTTAAAAAGCTGGGAGACACCTGAAATTACAGTTTTGCTTACTGACTTTCTCCTTTGAAATAAACTCAAGGCAAGCTAAGAAAGGTCAAGTGGCTGATGAAGGTTATTTTTGCTATGAAATGCTAAATATTGTTTTCTTCTTCAAAAACTCTTATTGCTTCTATAAGGATATTTAATAGCAGAAGTAATTAGAAACTGTAGAGAACTATCAATTTATATGAGGATATAAATATACAAATAAGCCTGCATTGCACTGTTTTGCCTATGGTATTTATCAAGTTTGAGTTTCATTTACCTCTAAACAAAAAGGAATTATTAGCCCCAGTAGAAAGGAGGTTCTGCTTAACTATGAGCATAAAGGGAGGTTTAGGGGTTTAAGAGAAAACATGCACTTCTTTGGGAGCTAATACTGATCCCAATTCAGTGTTAAAAAAATTTTACTCCATGAGTGAGCCCCAACAAAGCTTTGTGCTGACACATCATCAGAAAGCTGTGGAAAAATATGGTCCTCCTCATTTTAATTAGAAAAAGAGTTTGAATTTACCTAGTCTGGTACATTTATGAAGCCAGTAAGGCACATTATTATGGTTTCTAATGTTATAATAGCATTGATTAAGGCCATAATACATTTATTGTACAATTGGATTTGATACTTGATAGCAGGGAGCAAGAAAGAACTATGTGTTATACAGCACAATAGCAAGAAAAAGAATTCATATTTACATAAATCCTTCAGCTGTTCATAGTCATCTGTGATTACCAGTCAAGACATCACTGTAGCAGTTTTAAGGAGAAAAAAATAAAGATCATGTTTTTCACTGCAAAAAACATAGGTAGAGGAATGCTATGACCTCTGACTTTTATAGACACAAGACTTACGCTACCTGAGTATCCCAGTGAGGACTCCTGTGCATATCTAAGCAGCATTTTCTTTACTCATTTCTATATTAGAATAACAGTTAATGTATTTTGCTTTGCTGTCATATTAACAGCAATGGCAAGGGGAGGAGCAGAATAATCCCTTTTGCCAGTTTCTGTGCTCCGCTGTTCCTGTGGGCCAGAGGGCTGCTTGAAAGGCACACAGTTCTGTTACTATCCTGAGAAGCTTTTAGGAGTAAAATGTCAAAGTTGGCTAAAATTTTCCTTGGGGATTTCTCCTGCTCTGATACACTCTTCTTGTCCACTTTGACCAGCTCTTGAAGATGGTTATTAATAAGTTAGTCTCTATACCTTTCCAAGTCAATAGTTTCAGAACCATTTTCATTTCATGACAGAAATACAAACAATTCCCAGTGCTTCAAGCAACCTGGTGCCAACCCTCTAAGGTAAAATACTGCTCTCTTTGTTTGTAGAAAAGAACTCTTATTACAGGAATGAAACTTCCAAAAACTGCTGCCAACCAGGGTTAGTTAAAAAAAAAGAAGAAAAAAAATGTCCATCAATTGTTCAAAAAGGCAGACTTTCTTTATCCATGTAATTATATTCAGGACCAACTCTGTGTTGAATAACAAGCCAACAATTAAAATTCTACCCTTCTCATTAATCTTTGTATCAGTCCATTCTTTGTTATGAAGTGGGTTGAATATATTCTCTATAAAAAGTTCACATATTTCCCAGAGCTGAATGAATTCATAAATGTAGAATTACTTTTTTATTCTCAGTATGTAACTCCAGTCATATTCTGTGACACTGGCTTCTGCTATTTCTTTGTCAGACAATATAAAAATTAAACACCAGAATATAATAAATCTAAACTCATAGGATCACAGAACCTCAGAATATACTGAGTTGGAAGGGACCTACAAGGATCATTGACTCCAACTCCTGGATCTGCATGTGACCATCTCCAAGAGTCACAGTATACGCCTGAGAGTATCATACAAACACTTCTTGAACTCTGTCAAGCTTGGCTCTGTGACCACTTTCCTGAGAGCCTGTCCTATGGCCTAAACACCCCCTGGGTGAAGAATCTTTTCCTAATATCCAACCTAAACCTCTCCCAACACAACTTCAGGGCATTCCCTTGGGTCCTGTCCCTGGTCACCACAGAGAAGAGAGCAGTGCCTGCCCCTCCTCTTCCCCTCACAAGGAAATTGTAACTGCAATGAGTTCTCTGCTCAGTCTCCTCTTCTCCAGGCTGAATAGATCAAGTGCCCTCAGCTACTCCTAATATGGCTTCCCCTCAAGGCCCTTAACCATCTTCATTGCCCTCGTTTGGATGCTCTTTAAGAGCTTAATATCTTTTCTTATATTGCTGTGACCAAAACTGCACACAGATATCAAAGCTGAGGTTGCCCCAGTGCAGAGCAGAGCAGAGCAGGACAATCCCCTCCCTCACCTGGCTGGAGATGCTTTGCCTGATGCTCCCCAGGACAGGGTTGGCCTTTCCGGCTGCCAGGGTACTGCTGACTCATATCCAGCTTGCCATCAACCAGGACCCCCAGGTTCCTTTCCATGGCACTGCTTTCCAGCATCTTGTTCCCCAGTGTGTAAGAACATCCAGGGTTGCTCCATCCCAGGTGCAGAATTTGACACTTTCTTGTTGAACTTCATATGATTGATGATTGCAGTTCAGCATCAGTCTTTATTCTGCCATCTGAGTCTATTTTTAAAAGACTTTGAAGATTTTTTAAAATTTATATATTTGTGACCTATAAAAATCAATAATGTTAGAAACGAAACTGGTGCCACCTGAGCAGTCCCTGCAACATACTGGAAAGAAAAGCTACTGCATAAATCTGTCGGTGTTGGCCAACATGATGTCACTATTCCAATCAGGGAACTTATCAGAAAGTGTTAGCTTATCTTTTTTACAAATATTTTCTTGAACTTTTTATTTTATATTTTGAATTTTAAACTTTTTAAAATTATATGGGTTTTAACCTCCTTTGTTTTTGTGTAAGGCTTTAAAAAAAATATTAAGAACAGGAGAAGGAAAGAATGGATTGGTAGATAGAAGCAGTAATAAAAAAAGCCAGTTATATTTAATTAGAAAAGTTATTCCAAAGTGAAATACCTAATCAGAAATTAATTATCCAGAGGAAAACTTTGGTCACTTTTATAGCAGTTTCAAGAGTATATCACAGTAGTATTCAAAGCAAAAACAGCTGGAAGCCCTGGTACAACACCTTGCTTTTCCATGTTGATGATGTCCTGCAAATTTATGACCTTTATAACCAACATAAGAAAATATGACTGCTGTATATTGCATAACTGAGTGCCAAAATCCCATAATTGACCTAATTTGTATTTTTTGAATAAAATAATGTTTTGGAAATTTATTACTCAATGTGAAAAAAGATCCATTGGAATGATAACATTAAAAAAGAATCTGTAAAAGAGACTTGTGCAGGTTTCTGTGTGCTGTCCTTGAGATTCATCCTCCTGTACCTTAATAAATTTACCACAGGGTGTGTGCATAAGTATTATATCCAGCCTGAAGTCACATTACCTAAGATTCACTGGGCCTGCACAGCATGAGAAATGAAAATTGTTACTAAAGATAAGGCTAATGAGCAAATGATTCAGTTGGGGGGACAAAGCAGCTCTGCTGCTGCAAATGTTGCCCTTTGGGTATGATTTAGAGGTTTGCCAGAGCAATTGAAACAGGAACAGTCCGGAAATTTTTTGCCACTTTGTCACTTTGAACATCCACTCTCATTTCCATGGAACATCACTTTCAGTTCTAGTTTTCTAGCACCGAAGCCAACAAGGAAATAGGATGAGCTAGTAAGTGGAAGCATCCTCAGAACAGGCACTGTCCTGTTGCAGAATGGGAAACCCCAACTCATCTGTCTTCATCCCAGCATTCTGTTATATAAATTTAGATTTTTGATATTCAAAATTACTACTCCATTTGCCTTGTGACTAATGTCAGCCCCTTACCCTTTCATCTGGTGAATATTAGTTTTATGAAGTATAAGAGCTGTCAAAGTGAGAGAAGAAAAGTATATCCTCAACAAAAATATTAGTGAAAAATGTTAAAATGGCAAATTTCTCTTACTGATTGTATTTTTATTACCTAAACTTTGCCTTCATATACATACATATACAACGGTTATGCAATTCTTGACAAAATGTATATCTGTTAGTTGATGTGAACATGTGTAAGCACTGCTGTCTGTGTTTAATGGATACTTAGACATCTAGGACATAAACAAGTACCTACATGTAGGCGTCTAATTTAATTGTCTTCAATGGCAAGTTTTCAATGACACAGATTAAAAAAAAATATATATAGACATATACATATATATACACACAAAAAGAAAGGTAAGAAGGTTTTTTGTTGCAATTCAGTTTGTTGTGTTTCTTTTTTCTTGTGCTGGTTTATTCATGCTGGATCGTGCCTTACCCTTGATACTGATCAGAACACAAATCTTGAGTATAGTTGAGACCTAAGTAAAACTTAATCATTTACTCTGCAACCTGAGGTTTGAAGCACTGATCTGTGACATGAGATGCCTCAGAACTGTGACTATTTGCAAGGTATCTAGAATGGAAAATTAGATTCTGAAATAAGCAGGTCTGAAACATACACTTAATTCTCCTGTATTTCATGTAAAATGAAATCTCCCAGTTAGCTGACTGGGATCTCTCGTTGTGAATTTCCTAAACACCAGAAATTTCTGGACATAATTTTTTATAAGCATCAGTATGTTCTCCCAGTTGTTTTCACTTGCAAGAAGCTTTAAACAGTGGACCATTCAGAACAATGTCATAAATAGGAACCACAGCACACTTATTTTCCTGACATAAAAATCAGAGGTCATTTAACATTGGATTTGATCTCACACTTATATTTAAAATGCTATGTTGAACTCGATGCAATTGTTTTCTCTTTCATTTTTTTAATCCAAATGAAGGCCACAAACATTATCTGTTTTACACTCAACTAGAAGAACAAAATCAAGGCACTAGGCCTCTATTAATTTGAAGGATATCTCTTTTAGATATGGCAATTTGTTAATTCAGGACTATCTTGAGACCAATTTTTATCTGTGTCATTGAAAACTTGCCATTGAAGACAATTAAAATAGACGCCTACATGTAGGTACTTGTTTATGTCCTAGATGTCCAAGTATCCATTAAACACAGACAGCAGAGCTTACACCTATGTTCACATCAACGTACAACAGACATACATTTTGTCAAGAATTGCATCACCATTGTATGTAATGATGGTTCATACAAGTCTTTTTTATTTAGACACCTACTGGAAGACTCATTTGCTTAAGCATAGGTATGTAGTACCATCAGAGACAATCTGGAGCATTCCTCCTCTATAACAGCCCTGTTCTTGAAAGGTGCTGCTCCCTCATAGCTCCACACTTGCTGGCAGCAAAATGCCTATGCTCAGGCAAACACATTAAATCTCATATGCAGACATCATGACTTGAGTATTTTAATCAGCAAGGTGAAACTCACCTGTAGTTTGACTGAATTTCTATTCCTTGAATTATTCTGCATATGCTGTTTTCCTGCAGATTTCTCTCCTTTGAAGTGGTGAAGTGCTGAAGGCTAACATAAAACATATGAAATATAGAGTTGCCAATAATTTTTTCAGATAGACCAATGGTGAAATAAGGTTCTTGTTCTCAGCCTGAGAACATGAGACTGCATTATTAAAAAAAAAAANCCTAACCTTCTGATGCCAGTCGTCAGACTTACACATTTGTTTCCCTTATGCTTTTTTCATCTCTGCAATTATACCTGGGGACAGAGGGAGATACTATACCCTTCAGAACTATCATACTATTTGACTTGGGTTTTTTCTTGTTGACATACGTCCTCTGAGTCATTTGAGATAAGTCCATGACATAACTAAAGCCACCCATATGGGACTACATTCAGGCCTTTCAAAGGGTTATAAGTAGGAACAAAATGCAGTGCACTTCCTTGGAATAAGAATGTGCTTTAGTTTGGGAATATTTTGCCATGCAATGTTTTATTTAAGTGAGGTGGGGTTTTAATTATTTTTTATTTTCCTTGTTTTCTTACATAGTGTTATGGCTTATAACGGTTTGGATGTTTAAGAGGAGAGCTTGCAGTTTTAAAACTTTTGCTGTATTATCTCCAGATTTTTTATTTCTACTGCCTGAAACAAGTTAGAGAGTTCTATGTGTCTGAGATTCCCAGTGGCTGTGTATGGTGCCATACTTCAAAACTCCATTTATAAGACAGAAAAACACAGGAAATTAGAGCTCTTTTTACTAGTCCCTATGTATCTCTTAAACATTTGTTTCCTAATTTGAACAGTATATTCACTTTGTTCTCTTTTCTTATTATTTTTAAATGGGAGGCTGTTGTACAAAATGCCAAGGTCAGTATTACAATAATAATAAGAAATTAGTTTTACAGCTAACACCATTTACTTCCTCTTGTACTGCAGAGAATATGACATTACACAAAAAAGAAGAAATCTCATTCAAACAGGCATTTTCTGCCTTACTGCTTGACTTTCTCTGAATAAGTAACCTTTTACATTGTGAAAAATGTTGTGGCAAATTATCTCTCTAAATAGAGTTTATACATACTACATGACACGTTACAAAACCAAAAGCAAATAAGAGGGAGAGAGATGACAACCTGTCTAGTAAAGGTTTATCAGTAGCAGAAAAGAAATAATTTGTTATTGCAGTTCATTATCACTGCTGTATTACCAGTGGAGATTGTTGTTATGTATTAAACATTGAAGTTTGGAGATTGTATTTCTATTAATTTAATATACTGTTGAACTTCTTTTTAATCTTACCTTCTGTATGTGGAACACATTATCATATTACTTGAAAGATCAGCAGGCATCTTTGTTTTCTTTTGCATATGCAGAGTAGTTCCTGCAGTGCTGAGTTTCCCATGCTTAGAGAGAGGGCTATTGCAGCACACATACGTTCAAGTCACTGAATAATATCAGACTAACATATTATGCACTTGTGGAACACAACCACAAGATAATATTGACAACAAGTCACTAAAACTTCACAATTTAAAAGAAAACTGAACCCTCAGCTGTGGTAGGGTTTTGAAAGCAGTTCTCCTTATTGTGTAGCCTAGCTCTGCAAAGTTTCTTGAGACTCATATCAGCACAATCTCTTAATCTGAGGTAAAATACTAAAGAAAAACAAGTGAGATGTACAGACAGAATAGAATTATCCAAGCACACACAGACAAAATCAGGTACATAATAACACGTAAGTGTCTGATGACATGGGTTGAACACAAGTGGGAATTTGAAATGTAATATAATGAGATATTTTAAGCCTTTAGCTAGTGGTCTCACTTTTATCTAAATACTTGCAAAAATTAAGTCCTTGAACATCTGTAATCTAGACTGCGTCTCAAAGGGGATGTGACAGCCAGATCCAGAGGAGAGCTCACAGTGTGAATGTGACAGACTATTGGGATCTTTACTCAGAACAGTCATCTAACCTTGACTGCTGCTTCTCAGATATGCAAAAACTCTTGTAACTAGATCTAGTTTCAACATGAAAACCACCATACATGCCCACAGCCCTCACATACTTCACATACATGTACTCAACAAGCCAACTTCCCCTGCTTACCAGAAACTCCATCCAAATCAAATCCTGTGCTTTAGAAGATGGAGGAATGAAATTCCTCAACAATAACAACTCCAGCAATAGTAATATGGGCATAGTAATAATTATTATTTTTTTCCCAAGCACATTGGGTCAGTGGCCTTAGATAGGATGAGGTATGATTTTCCTGCCAGTAGCAGGCCATTATCTAGTCCACCTTTCTCATAAAAGCTTGGATCAGATGATCTTTCCAGGTCCTTCCAACTTGAACTATGCTATGTTACAATATTTAATTTCATTCTCTTCTATTCTGTGATTCAATTACATTATTTTGTGTCAGGTTTTAATAAAATGCTGTACTTTTTCTTGGCTGTGGTTCCTGAATTCGGGGTGCCTACCAAAAATTTTGAATGAGGCCTAGGAGAGAAATAAAACATAAGTGCTCTATGTTTGTGTCTGGCCCAGTGGAAAGCCCTGCAGAACAGGGGACATTTCTTTTGGATGATTTTTCTAGTGCCTTTCTTTCAGGCACCTAACCAAGGGTTAGACCTGCAGTTTTCCATCATTAACACTCAGTGTCCTATACTAGGGAAGAGACTACTGCTCTTAATTTTCTCCTTGGCTGTATTCAGCCCTGTGTTTAACACTTCCCAAACACTGCCTAGGGAACATTTGCTCAGCACGTTACTGTTTTGTACAACAGAGTTTTCCTCAGTCCCTTAGTCCATGTCTGCATGGTTAGCTGTGGACCTTCAGCACTTGGCTGAGTTGCAAATGTTCTGCTCTTAGACCTGACCGACTGTGCAAAGGCTCAGTGCAGTGTAGCTCACATGGGCAGTTTTCTTGACACACTCATACACTGAAGGGTACCTGTACATAGCCAAGCCTCACAGGGGCCCTAGCCAAGAGCTGTTCACACTATTCATGCTGTTCACCCAGCCCTAGGGAATTAGAAAATGCTGGCCACCGTATCCGCTTCAAGTCCTTTTCTTTCTTTTACTACCATGTCATTTCCTCCAAGAATAAGCCAGAATTTTGACTTATTGTTGGATGAAAATGTCTCATACTAAGTCTCAGCAGAATATTTCTGAAAGTTATGGCATCAGAGTCTGAAGCCTGAGTAACTGTCCTGCTTTACTCTGCACTAGTTCAGCTTCAACTTGAATATTGTATACAGTTTTGATCACTGCAAAATAGGAAGTATACTAAGCCATTAGAGAGAGTACAAAGGAGAGCAACAAAGATGGTGAAGGGTGTTGAGGGGAAGCTGGGTGAGGAGTGGCTGAGGACACTTGGTCTGTTCAGCCTGGAGAAGAGGAGACCAAGGGAAGACCTCGCTGCAGTTACAACTTCCTTGTGAGGGGAAGAGGAGAGACAGACACTGCTCTCTCCTCTGTGGTGACCAGGGACCAAACCTGAGGGAATGTCCTGAAGTTCTGTTGGGAGAGGTTTAGGTTGGATATTAGAAAAAAGGGTTTTCACTCAGAGGGTGGTTGGGAACAGGCTTCCCAGGGAAGTGGCCACAGCACCAAGCCTGACAGAGTTTAAGAAGCATTTAGATGATACTCCCAGGCACATGGTGTGACTCTTGCGGATGGTCCATTGCAGAGTCAGGAGTTGGAGTCAATGATCCTTCTGGGTCCTTTGCAATTCAGCATATACTATGATTCTATGATGCTATGAATTGGAACCATAAACAACCAATAATGAAAAGTGACACATGACGGCTGCTTCTATAAAAACAGAACCCTAAGTATCTTAAACCCTAGAAAGTTATTCCAGGTATTATTCCTATTGTACTTTTCAGCATCAGTTAAATTGCAAGAAACTTATTTCCAGAAAAGATGGTGGAATTTTCTTGCTACAGAGTGTATTTCAATATCCAAGAAATCTCAAATAGCTTCAAGTTGTGAATTCATTGAATCC
The DNA here is from genome assembly GCA_013396695.1 of Sakesphorus luctuosus. Classification (NCBI taxonomy): domain Eukaryota; kingdom Metazoa; phylum Chordata; class Aves; order Passeriformes; family Thamnophilidae; genus Sakesphorus; species Sakesphorus luctuosus. The sequence goes on from VWZD01008516.1 coordinate 32,520, forward strand.
AATATTTTTCAACCATAACCCTAATGAGTGTTCAGATTATTTTGGTGATTACAGTACACTGTGATGGTGTGAACATAATTAGGACAGGTACACTTCTACTCTGAGTCTAAATCCTAAGAAATGGTTACAACAAAAACATATTCATTTCCATGATAGTTGCTTTCCCTTCTCTACATTAAACTCCAGAAATTAACTATTAAATAAGTAAGTTTACTGAAACACTGAATTTATCCTACATTAAGCTAAAAATATTAATTGCTGCCAAACTAAGTCAAGTATTTTATAAAGTCTTGTTTCCTTACAAACAGATTTCCAATAAATTTAACAGACTACTTAATTCTCATCACAAGAGCACACTAGAGGAGAAAGAGAGTCACAAAATAAAGGTGACTTGTATTGTTTTTTTTTTCAGCTGGCTGTAAAATTATAATATTACCTCTTTATTAATATACAGGGCAGTACACAGTTTCCACTAGTGTTCTAAGTAAGAGTAAACATTTTATACAACAGCCAGTATCAACAAAATGCAGAATATAAATTATAATGTAATTATGCAAAAAATGGTGATATATAAAACTTGATCAAGATATATAATATATAGTTACTTCAAATACACATGATAGAAGTAACATGGGTTTCTTCTTAAATAATCTATTCATTTTAGGCATAGAAATCTTACATTCACAGACACTGAAAAGCTGCACTAATATACGAGTATAGGCTGTGTCTGTGTAATTTTTGAACTGAATTCTGAATGCATTTATGTATCTAACTAGCTACTAGAGTGGTCTTGAAGATTAATCACAAAAACAGTCCTACTGATCAGCAGAACTGTGTGTTCAAAGTCCAGCAAAGGAAGACAATTTTGTGCATAAAACTCTTGCAGAATATAAAAACGTTTTTGTAGATTTGGAATCAAACATTTTCACAGATTTAAAGCTCTGAGAATATAATATAATTTAGTGCAACTCTACACAAAAATCACAGGAATTATTTGCTGTATTTCAGTTAATCTTTGCTTACTTTGATCCTTAGTTACATAGCTTTACTATTAATTAGATTCTGTTAAAGTAGATTGCCTTCTTGCTGTTTTATGTTTAAGTCATATTATTATGGATCATCACTACTTTTATTAAAATTATTAATAGACAAATTGTATTTAATTGGCAACCACTCATATTTTTTAAATAATATTGTAAAGATGTCATAACGGTGAAGCTGTGTTTCATAAATGGACTAGATTTTTTTACATAAAGATAATAATTAGAGACTTTGATACATGTTAAGTAGATATAAGAAGTCACTTCGATGTTATTCAACCATTACAAATTAGTCTGTGTTATTAATTAAAACTCAATGACCTGAATCTCTCTGTTATTAAAAAAATGTAGTTTACAATTGCACAGGAATTTAGGTAACATGGCTAAAAAATTGCTTAAAGGGCAAAACATAAAGAGTTTGCACAGGCACAGGATGAAGTTAGATTTCATAATTAAACTTGTACTTTTAATTAATAGAAAACCTGGTAAGTTTTCTCTTTGCTTGATAAAGTTGGTAACTTTATATATTTTTGTAAATCAATCCAGCACAAATATCCTATGGAATTTTATTCTATACATTGCAGCTGCAATGGAAAGTGCTTTATAAGTCATTGATCAAATGGTTACCGGATCATAAATTTCAATTTCATTAGCTTTTTAATTTAACATATTAATGCTTGCAGGTCGAGCTTCAATGTTCAATAACATAATTCTCTTATTAATTATATTTTTTTCTATTAGAGAAAACCAGGAGACACTGCCCTTGAAAACAGCTATTTGCCACTACTCTAGCTGATAGTATAATACATAAGCTTTCTTGCTGAGAAAAAATTGTTTCCATTGGGTCCTGCATTTTCACTACTTAACACTTTCAGGGTCTGGCCCCCTGATGTGTGAGGAACCAAACTGAGAAGGCACTCAGGGCTGCTACTCACAGCACAGACAGAGAAACCGATGGTATGGCTTTTTTACAGGGCGAAAGGGCTGGCCAGTAGCATAGGTTCCCAGGGAAGATGCTGTGGTTTCATCTCAACATGGAACAGCCCTGAGAAACGTGAGCTGAGCTCAAAGCTCTGAAAAATAATTGAACTAATTGATTTTCAGATGTCCTTTATTGGCCTCTAGAAACAGAGACTAAATGGGTGCTAATAGGTTCCATCCTCTCCCACCACGGCTTGTTTGGGGTTTTTAATATGTTTGTTTCCACTGTTGTTGCACCCACCCCTCCAACCCCCCAGAAAACTTCCTTGTATTTTTCTCCCTCTGTCTATCAGTTTCAAGTGAATAAACCAACGAAGAAATAGAAAAGTTTCACCAAAGAATGACATTATAATTATGAGAAAAAAATTGTGAATTCTGAGGGGGATTACTGCTGTAAGTATGAAAACAGAGAGAATATCTTGACTTTATTCTACTTTTTATGTAATTAAATCAGTTATAGTTAATTCTAATTTAGGGGAAAAAACAAAAACAAAATCAAAAAAACAACCAACCTAAATGAAATTAGGTTTAACCACAAATGTAACAATGTAACTATTAAGATCAAATTTTGTTTTAAATAGATTAACTTTAAATTGCATATACTCACAGGTGTGTATAAATATATATTTATATATAAAAGAAAAATTCTGATCCAAAGAAAAAGACAATCACCTTTTAAAACCTAGGTTTCAGAAAAAGAGATTTGCTAGAGCTAGGAGAAACATCTTCAGTAAGTTTTAGCGAGACTATCAATAGTACTGTAATAAATACTGCTTAATTGATTCCAAAGATTTCACAATTTTAAACCATGTTTGCCTATGCAAATTGCAATACTCGTGTTAGTATGTGGACTACAGTGATTTTTGCTGCAGTTATAGCTGAACATGGTATCTTTTCTTCCTGTTACAGACTTTTTGTTCAGAGTAAAACTGTTTATTTAGAGATGCTACTTGAGATTTAGATGAACTTGTATGGCCGGTGAAATCGTTCTTGTTTGTGGTACATGCCTTTTGAAATATTTTCTATAAAAGTAATGTGGCTATATCAAACACTGTTCTAGGGCTGGATTCCTGTCACAGCTCCACTCTTGAGTGAAAGTTGGGCAAATTGAGGGGTAGGTGATTCTACGTGGCTCTTGACTTATTTCTTCACCTTCTCTGCTTTCTTCTAGGTTTCACAAATAGAAGGTTTAAATATTAGCCTGTTCCATTATTTAGTTTAAGATAAAATCCATACAACTCCTCAGGTCTTACAGAATACAAAAACCCTATAAAGTTTCTAAAAAGTTCCAGCAAGGCTAAAAACTGACCGTGCAAATTTAAACACAAGAAACAACAAAAAAACTCCCCTTCTAAATGTAACTAGAACAATTACCAAAAGAGACACATTAGAAGACAAACTTTTTAAGTGTACAACAGAAGAAGTTGTAAAACTGTTACCAGTTTCTTTTTGCTCCAAGAAATTCCATTATATATATTTTTTAATTTATGATCTTTTATTTGTTATTTATTTGCTGGTCTTCTAGAAAATAATAATTTTAAACTTTGTACCACCAATCCACTTTTACAAGATAAGGTTTTTTTAAGATGATAAAAACCACACTCACATTAAAACTGTGCATTCATCCTGATTAGAAACAAAAAATTCTGTTATTGTTCACTGCTCTAAGTCAATAGACATTCTATTAGATATTGGTGCTTTATGCTAACATAATATAAATTACAGAAAAATTTTATGTGGAGGTAATGCATATATAAGGATATGTGGGAAAATATTATTAATGTGTTAATAAGTGAGCACTCTCACTAAAATTATACACAATGGGAGTAAAAAATAAAGCAACTCTAAACACCAAATAGTTTTATTTCTAATGTCACTTTTCAGTTATCCAGTGAGAAGGCATTCCCTCAAGACACGTGGCAAATGCAAAAGTATCTGTACAATAGCACCACTGTATAACTGCCAGTTTTAATCATATATTGTGCTTGAGTTAACCCATACAGTATAAAAAATCTATCACAGCTTTCACAGAATTTTCGGAGTTGAAAGGGACCCACAAAGGTCATCGAGTCCACCTCTTAAGTGAACGTCCCATACAGGAATTAAACCCATGACCTTGGTGTTATTAGCATCATGCTCTCACCAACTGAGCTAATCTCAGGGTCTCCCTTGTTAAATAAATATAAAACTGGAAAGAACATTTTCTATTTCATAATCTAGTCCACCATATTTAACCTTGAAAAGTTACTCATCTTACTAAAATTATAAAAATATTGATCTCATGTTTCAAGCTCCTTTCATTAAAACATATTTGAAATTTGAGTATGGAGGGATGGTAGAGCATTCCTAATACTTTAAGAGTATCAAACATTTCCAAGTCATTAAATGAAAGTAATGAATCAATACATGTTCTGACATTGCTCATTAATACATCACTGAAGCTGAGATTTATCCTATGTTGTATGACCTAGAACTGAAATATCCTTCATAATTAGTTAATTGAAAGACATACGATACTGGACTGTTAATCTGAAAGTAACAGCTATTCTGAGTGAAGTATTTTTTAATTGGGTCAGAAATGAAAACAACCTGCTGGCCAAAGTGACCTATTTTTCCCTGTAACCACTATAGAGTTACTTTCTTTTTTGGCATGCAGTCTCGATTAATTGTTTTAATGACACAGTTAATTTTCCTTCTGTCTACATGCATATTCATGTGCTGAAAAAATGACATGCTGGAACAGAAGTGAGGCTACCTAATCTCTCTGAAGGTTTGAACATTTGAATTCACTCCTATGGCAGGAAGCTGCAGCTTCTTTTAGTAGAACAAGGGTTATCCTTGGGTCTTTTTAAAAAATGTTCAGCATTTATTAAGTCTTTTAAATTAAAAATCCAGGCTGCCGACAGGAAGCTCAAAATGTGCAAAAATCTAAGGTAAGGTGCTCATCTTAATGATAATTTTCTCACTCCCAGAGGCTCAGAGGAAGCAATTGCCACTGATGGCATTATCTGCCAGCTATGGAAGGTGGGTCCCAAACACGTCTACATGGTTTTAAAAGATTTTTTTGTTATTTTTATCTCAAGCATTTAATTGACTTTGACTATGAAGATCCCATTGGGAAAAATCTTTGCTGCAAAGAGAGACATTTCAAGAAGTTTTGACACTTCCCAGTTAATTCTGTAGTTCAAATGTGAGATGAAATTTGGCATCAACACCAGGAAAAAGTGAAGACAGAGCTCACTGTAAACAAGAAACATCGAAAGGTCTCCCACAAGGATATGGTGTCCTTTTAAGCAACTTTAAACTGGGGACATGGAGTAGGTCAAAAACTAATCTTGGGGCACTCATTATCATTCAGTCACAATGAACTTTGCCAAAGCTCTGGTTTATGTCCTAGAGAGATGGTAAGGCTCAGACATATCATGGTATTCCACTGAAGGAATCCATAGTAGGCTCCAGAAAATTCATTTGGCTATATGAGCACTGAGTGTCTGGATAATGACATATGCTGATTTCTACACCACCAAGGGAAGGAAGATTGTGTTCTGCAGTTATTAGTTTAAGATTGTACAGAATGCATGAAATGGAGAAGAGTTCATTAAATGTCAAAGTCAGAGGTGCCTGGTATAATTAATCAAACTGTTTTGTAAGGTCAGACTTATCATACAGAAATAATTCTTCTTTGTCACATCCTTTACCATATTTCCTGCCAAATAAAAATAATAAACTGGTAAAATATTATTAAAATGTATTATCCAAATCTTAAACAGAAACGTCAACTACGGAAAGTGAAAAAGTACTGAAATTTGCTAAGAACAAAATGCGCTATCACTTTATGACTGTCTTACGCACACAATTTCGCTGCTAATGGATATATGTGAATTTGAAGAGTTCAATGCCCAAAATAACAAAATATTCTTCCTGGCTTGCTAAAATGGATATTTCATTCACTCTCAGTTCTGTAAAAAAACAGGATACTATTAATATGGCCTTGAGTCTCTTTTTTTTTCTTTCACATCTAACACCAATTTGTGATTTCTGTACTGGCTCCCTTGGAAAATGGATGGTGACTTCCAAGCAACACAAAGAATTCTTTACATGCAGTAATTTTCATGTTATTTTTTGAAAAAAAAATATTAGGGAAATAACAAAGAGAACATATTTTTATCACAAACTTCCTTGCAAAATCTTTAGAAAATCCCACTCTAGTTGATTTTTCCTAAAGGAAAAAATGTATCTCTTTAATATTTATTTCAAAACAATCAGGTTCCACTTATCCAAAATATTTTTCTCATTTTATGCACAATTCTTATAAATGGAATATAAATTATAGGTTTTAAATTATCCAATTACTTTGAGAAATATATTTCTGAGATTTATAATTGTCCAATTTTGTTAGTTAATTATCCTTCTGGTCCTCCTGATTATTCCTGTCAATTTCCCAGCTCATTCTTTCTCCCCTTCTACTTGATCCACCGTGATTTTCCTTTAGCCCTGAGTAGACAGCAGAAAAGGAGTCCCAAGGCAGCAGACTGTTGCTGACGCAGAGAGGAAGGGTTGTTTTCAGAAACTCGACCTATGTGTCAATCTAAAAACCACAGGAAAACAGCATCTGACATCATCATGAAATGTCTTCATAAATTCCAGATCACTTCATGAAACATCGCATGATCCTTCCATCCAAGAATATTCTATAAAATATTTATTAAAATCTATGATTCATGAATGTTTTAGAATAGATAATTCTCTTCATCCAGAGAAATAAGATGGGGGGACATTATTTAACATTGCCTAGTTTCTCCTGTTTGTTTTGTCATTTTTTTATCACTTCCCCCCACCAACAGCTTTGCAAAACCTTTAGATAATATTTTGTTAAATGTATCTTATATTTGCAAAAGAGATTTTTCTTTCTCTGTCAGTGTGTAAGGTGGCTTCTGTGAACATGGAGAATACATCCATTAAGGCTCACAAGCAACAGGAAGGTTTTGGGGCCGGAGGTCTGGGAACTCAGTATAAATATCATTTAGATCAGTCTTGTTTATTACCAACTTCAAGATAAGCTTCAGGGTTCTCCCTAGTTCTACACCTTCTGTATTACTGTCTTGTGCTGTACCTTTATGATGGCCCAAACAAGACTAAATCCATCGGGATGCCTAGGAGCCTGCTGTCTTTGGGCAGATGCAACCTGAACTTCATCCTCTCATGGACAAATAAAGCTGTCTTACTGACCACTGCGTGTAAAAAGAATTCAAATGCACCTTCTGTTTGGAGAGTGATCATTATAGACATAGTTGTGGAGAGATTTGTTGTGCTGTTTTTGAGCTGAGTCAACACTTGGCACTTGTCTCGAGTAATCAACACTACAGGGGAAAGACATGTCTACAACTCACCTGCACTTGCAGTAACTTTGATACCAGAGGTTTTAAAAAATAAAATATAAATAATAAATTTATAGTGTTTCTGAGCTATTCAAGAATTCAATGAACATTCCTGTCTCTCTCCAGGTATTTCTACAAGCATTCCATATCCATATCCCTTGCATAATATGTCTCACATTAAAACAAAACAAATTCAAATGAGTTACACAATGCAACAGAAAGAATTTGGAAGCTACTAGTGTTCAATAATTCTGCTCTCCCATAAAATGTCAAAAGTCTCAGTTACTAATGTGATAAATGGGAATTAGTTCTGATTTGGGTCTGGTTTGAATGTCTTTAATATGAGTTCATGTTATTTTAGCATATGCCTAGGCATATGAGATGCATTAAATTCATACATATTTTTCCTTCATCTTAATTTACCTCTTCAAAAATAATGCCAGTATCACTTTCATTTTCAGGGGTTTCTATGGTTGTGCTAATGAGACAGGAAAAATATGCTATTTTAGTACTCATATGAAAACTAGAAATGACATGAGTTGATGTCAAGAAGACAGAATGCAACTATTTAAAGATACTTGTAGGAAGAAGTGTTGTCACTTTTCCTTCATTGTCACAGCCACAACAATTCTACTATTTAACAAGCTATCAGAAAGGTTACTTACTTTAAACTCATATAACCTTAATTTTGGTAATGTGGATGACTGTAATATGTAGGCTGATTTTGCTAAAAATGTTGATTTCTTTGATTTTTGTCAAGGACACTGATTTCTACAATGGATTGCACTCAAGGATAACAGTTTTAACATCATACAGCAGATCATTTTCATTTAAATACTTGCCACATCTGGGAACAGGCAGCTTTACAATCCCTGCTAAGACTATAATGGTTTAACTTACTGGGAGAAGACCTTTCTGCAAAACATTTTTTCCACCAAAGTGCAATGGAGCACTCTGTGTTGATGCCTTCTAGAAAAAAGGCTTGAGACTGATTCAGCTAAAATGAATATGACACACAAGACCTCTGCAGGCTCTTCACAAAGATTTTCTGAGCAGAAACATACCTGTCTGCAGGAACATTTCCCATATGCTCTCATACGTTATGCTTGCCGCCACATGGCTCTTCATCCAGTTCTTAGCAACAGAAATGGATCAGCAAGTGCAGTTAAATAATAATAATCAGTGTTGTGGATGGCCTGGGTCTCTAACAATAGAGTTCAAAAAATGTTAGTATAATGTGTTTTTAGTGCTTTGGTAATTTTAGTGTCTTTGATGAAGTCAGTGAAATGCTAATAATTTGGGTAATATTACATTTACATATACAGCTGTATATAATTCTCCTTTGTAGTATCTTAGTAATGCAGTAATAGAGATATAGAATCATTTACCACTAAATTTACCTGCTACTGCCTTACAGAGAAGTAATATTTAAAAAAAAAATAAATTCTGTGGCAGAAAACAAGGCATAATGCTGTACTTGATCAATGACATTTATCAAAACTTATTAAGCAACAAGGTAGGCATATAATTGTATTTTCACACACAGATCTCCAAATGTGAGAAAGAAAAAGGCTCACTGTGAAAACCAGTTGCTGAAAAACAGTTGGAATTCTTTAATCCCCACCATCACAAAGCCGACCTGTGGCTCCTGTCCTGAGGAAGAATGTGACAAGGGCAGAGGAGAAAGCTTTTTGCCCTGTAAAGATCCAGAGCTTAGTAGAGATGAGGGATGGAAAAATGCATATGATGCTGGTCATGGTTGTGGTGGGGTGAAAGACCCATGTATTTCATCAAAATGAATACATGCCTGGAGTAATAATTCAGGTTGCCTGAGTAAACTTAATTTAGGTGTTACATAATTTCTGCGTCCTTCCATTGCAGCCTTTGTGTTCCTCTGGCACAGTTCAGAGGCAGTGTAATAATAAGGTTTAAAAAGAAAAAAAATAGTCATATAGCACTGCTGAAAGAATATGACCCATTTGTGTACTCAGCAAGGATAGCCATATTAAACTAGTGCCAACACTGGTAACACTGTTAGTGTCCAGGTGGCCATAGCCTTCAGGCAATGAAGGCCTACTTAATTTTTTCTGCTATTTTATAAATAAGTGAAAGCAGATATACATGAATCATGGAATTTATTTTAATATCTTAAAAAATATATATTCTGTGGTTTTTAAACATTTCTGCATCAAGTTCCTTATCAGTCTTTCCTTTAGCTGGGCCTCCTATGTAGTTCCTCTCCCACTGTATCTCCTAAACTCCTATATCCTCTGCTGACTCCAGTCTGCCTTTTCATACTCACACTTCTACTTTTCTCTCTTATCCTGGGCAAGCCCATATTCATTCCCCTAATAAAACTGCCACTACTCCTCCACTGCTGCTATGACATTTCTTGTATCTTCCCTGAGAATATTTATTTCATATTATCTATATTATTCCCCTTAATATTTTTATTTCCATGGTTCCTCTTGCTTGTGGTCTGTCCAGCTATTTTCTTTCTCCCCTTTCCTCCCCCTTCAACAGTCCTACATGGCAGGAAGATGCAACGTAGGGGAATNGAACTTATTTTAATGAAAAATTTAACAAATATCTGAGGAATATATTCAGCATTGAGTATTAGAGCCACAATGATTTACACTTGGCAGTGCTACCAGCAACTGAAAACAGAGATTTATGATTGAAAGCTTCTGGCAACCTCACTCGTTGGCATCAGAACTCTGCCACCTATTACAACATGCTGTTTATTTAACAGTTTCTGTTAAATTAAATTACTTATCTTTAATCAAGGCAGATATATTTGTATCTATTTTAAATAGCCTTCAAAATGTTCCTTTTAATTCTTGCACATAAATTCCAGTGTAATGAGGTAATGCTGCTGCACTTTCATGAGTATAATAAACCTCTTACAGTTTGGACCAAGATGAATATATCATGGAAGAGAATAAGGGAAGAAGGAGTTGGTATAACCAGAAATTAAGACATGTTTAATACGTTAAGTTTTAGAAAGTACTGAGGTAGTCCACAGTATAAGGTGGATGATAATAACATGGAAACTTTATGAGTCTGATTCTACTGGGTTTTACGCTGGTAAATCTTTTTTTACTCCACACATAGAAGAAATATCAATAAAATTAGTGGAGATAAACAGAAGTAAAACTGGAATCAGACCCTCAGAAATGTAAATGAGCAGTACAGAAAGATGACCTTTGGGACACTGCTGGGGTACTTATATAGCAAAGATTTCACCATGAAAAGTTAAAAATTTTTAAAGATCTTAAAATTAGAAGGGTAAAATACCAAATGTAATAGTTGAGTATTCAACTGCCAGTTGAAAAATAGCATGTTTATGTGTTTCATACTTATACATGATTCTAGTCAAAAAAGAAGTTACATTTGTCTGTGTCAGTCTTATGATTGACTTGTATTAAGAGTGTCATCTACATTTTATCAAGCACTTTTTTTTTCTGATTTCACATACAGGGTAACTACCTCACCCACTATCACCACAAACTTGGTGATTCACAGACACACGAGCAGTATAAAGGAAGGCTAGAAGTAAAAAGCTTAATCATACAACGTTGCAAGAAAACTTCCTAGCACTTGTAGGCGTTTTTTATTAGGTACATAACACATCACAGTATAAAATGCTTTTTCTTTAGTCTCTTACCAATGTTGTTTGTGTAAATGTGAATGTCTTATATGCTGAATCCTACTTAAAATAAGTTTAATAGCTCCCTGCATACCTTCATTTTCCTAGAACGATTTTCAACACAAATAACTGAGTTTTTCAATACATAAAGACTCTCATCTTTATTGTTCTTTAAATAAATATTACAATTCAATAAATGCTGGAAAGTGAAAAGGAGGATAAGTGAGAGCAATCATTTTCCACAACATGTTTTTACTAAATTTTCTTCCATTGACCAAACAGTCATGATGCTTGGAATTGAATTATACCGTAAGGTGAGGGTGAAAAAATCCAAGAAGACTACAGAACAGTTTGTGTTTAAAAATTGTTTCCTAACAGTGCAATATATCTTCTATTTTTCGTACTCCTTCTCATCAAGAAGACCAATGCAAACCTTACGAAAGACCACATGAGTCATTTAACCTTTCTGCATCCAAGCAGAAAGCTTTAGGCTGTGAGCAACTGCAGCCCAGCACTAGCCACTAGTCCCAAATAAGGCAAAGCGTCTGCCCCTCTGTGTTCCCATGGGCTCTGCTCACCTTTCCAGGATAAATGACAGTGTTTTCTCTGTAAGTCTGCATATAGACCAATGAAGAGGCATTGCTCTGGTTGGCACACAGAGACTGCTTTAGAGAGCCTGCCCCATGACGTGACAAACGCTCAACACCTGCACTGTAGTAAGGACTAGATTTATTTGAGATGCAAAATGGCTCTACATGAGCTTTTCAGGAAGACTCACGACAGAGAATCTCTATCTAGATGAGACTAATAATTAAGAGTAATATGTCTAATACATTAGAGAAAAAATTCTTTAAGTACATTACAAAGAATAAAATTATTCTCCATTTTTAAGTAAGGCATTACCAGTAAAATGATAGCTTCTTGCCACAGTCTTTTTATGCTCATTTGAAATCTTTCTTGCAATTATCCTGCATAATATTTCTACTGCTTATAAGTGATTTAAAAAAAAAATCCAGCCTTTTCTCCTTCAGAAGGAATTATTTATCATGTTAGAGATGCATTGAATATAGATTTAGGCTGATAACCAACACAGCAGTGCTGCTTCAAGCTTTCTATGAAGCATACCTAACATCAGCAATTATTTCTACTGATGGGCTAATTCAGTGATGCTTAGGTGCTATTTCTTTATATTTTATCCCCATCCTATTCCTGTAGTGTTCCAAAAGTAGCTCCCTGCCAAAGACATTAAGCTAATTAAAATAATAAAGCCTCATTCAGCTGAAACAAAGACAGTACTGAAAATTCTCCAGAGCAAAGGCAAATGAGCTCACTTACACATGTTCTCCTTTACCTACCATTTTCTTTGCACATATTTAGTTGGAATGTCATAGTCTCTCTCCTAGTCCACTGAAACTTGCAATTTTTAGTGTATTTCAATGCCTCCACTCAGTCTTTTTAACATCTTAGATTTTTTTCTACCATGCTTATCAAGTAAGTTGAGAAGAAAAAAGAAATAAAAATATTTTATCACACTATACCATCAACCACTTGATTAAAATCAAGCAACCTTTAACTGAAATCTTAATAACTGAAGTCTTAAGAACTGAAACTTAAATAAATTGATAGCACTGTTAGATATTAAATGGCATGCATCTATATCACCAGTACAGTAGGTAGCTTACTCTTCTTCATCCAACAGTCAAGACCTGACTGCAGATTAGGCCAAATCTATCCTCTATGTGCTGTCTCCCAAACAGAAAGTATGTTGAGAGACACCTGTTACTCATGTATATTTTGTAAATAAATTGGAAACTTCAGTATTTTTAGTGTATGTCAGAGTTTAGGTAACACATTAGTTAAAAATACTTAAAGGAATATAAAAGCCCAATAACCCTGTAGGTTAAATTTAATTTTAAGGAAAATTTCCTAGTTGAGGAAAATTAAAAGTTCTATTCAAATACATATATTTACTATAAAAAGATGGCTTCAGACATGAAGCAGTTTCCATTTTTTGTACATTAGCATCATAAATGATAATAAAATATCCAATACAAGCCAGAGATGCAACCCACTCCAAGGAAATGAGATTTCGAAAAAAGCAAGGGAATAAAATCCAAATAATTTCCTTTTCATCAGTTTGTACAGCCATTTTCCCAACACCCACAAAGATATTTCCCTTTTTTTGGTAATATACCTGAAATGGCTAGGATACATGGAAATATCACACCTCGCTTTATTTTTTCACCCCAAAAGTATTAAAGATATGGAAATAAGCTGCATTAATAAAGAGGTAAAAAAATCCATTTTAAGGATAGGCTTTAGGCCATCTTAACAACAAAGTCACTGAGGCAAAATCTCTCAAAATAAACACCTCAGGTAACAGTCTTTTCATTATATAAGCCCTGTGACCTTATTAGATAGAGAAACTGAATGCTCCGAGAGCATGAATGTAGTTTATTGAAAAGGAAGCAAGGAATCCTAATAATAAGAGTATAAGAATGAAGGATGACAAGTAGACTCAGTCTTACAGAAATATTGACAAAGGACAGAATTGCTGTTTTCTGAAGAAAATCAAGGGAAATATACCACTCAAATCAAATCAAACAAACAAACAAAAAATAGACTAATTATTAAAAGAAAGAGTCTATTTAAAGAATAGAGGACTAAAGATAAAACATAATATTTTGGGGATTGACTGTTATTAATAGTTACAACTTCTATCAGCTAAAATCTCTCTTGCAGACCTGCACTCTGTTCTGTTAAATTCTATAGGCTGTATTTTCTGCATTCCTGCATACAGTAGAGATGCCAGGCCCTTCTCCCGATCTGACCTCTAAGAATAACAGTGGCTTATGCAAAGAATGTTAATTCCCTATATCCTAGATAACTCTTAACGTGTAGTCTGAAGCATGGCTGAGAAACCATTGTACCTTAATTAAGGACTCCATGAGGTTATATAGGGAGAAAACCAGAAGGGCCAATGGCTGCTCATGGCTTGGATGGGGAACTGTTTCCTAGGTAAAAGACTGGATGAATGACCAGTCCCAGAGAGCGGTGATGAAAGGAGTTACATCTAGCTGGGGACCAGTAACAAGTGGTGTTCCTCAAGGCTCAGATTTGGGGCCAGTTCTACTTAATATCTTTATCGATGATCTGAATGAGGGGATTGTGATCACCCATAGTCAGTTTTCAGAAGACACAAAGTTGAGTTTGAGGGTTGAAAACCTCTGCAGAGGGTTCTGGATAGGCTGGATTGGTGAGCCAAGACCAATTATGTAAGATTCAACAAGACAAAGTGCTGCGTCCTGCACTTGGGACAAAAACCCCTATGCAGCACTACAGGTTTAGGAAAGACTTTCTGCAAAGCTTCCCGGAGGAAAAGGACCTGGGGGTGCTGGTTGACATCCAGCTGAACATGAGCCAGCAGTGTGCCAAGGTGGCCAAAAATGCCAATGGCATCCCGGCCTGTATCAGAGATAGTGTGGTCAGAAGGACCAGGGAAGTGATTGTCCTCTTGTACTCTGCACTGGTGAGGCCACAGTTTGAGTACTGTGTCCAGTTCTGAGTCTCTCACTACAAGGAAGGTTTTGAGGTGCTGCAGCTTGTCTGGAGGATGACAGAGCTGGTGAAGGGTCTGGAGCACAAGTCTTATGAGGAATGGCTGAGAGAGCTGGGATTGTTTAACCTACAGAAAAGGAGGCTCAGGAGAGACCTTATTACTCCCTACAACTACCTGAAAGGAGGTTGTAGTAGTGAGGTGAAGGTCAGCCTCTTCTGACAGGATAAGAGAGAAAAGCCTCAGGCTACACCAGGGGAGGTATAGATTGGATATGAGGAAAGATTTCTTCACCAAAAGAGTTGTCCAAGATTGGAACAGGATGCCCAGAGAAATGGTTGGGTCACTATTCCTGGAGGTATCTAAAAGATATGCAGATGTGGCATTTAAAACATGGTTTAGTGATGGACTTGTCAGTGTGAGCTTAATGGCTGGACTCACTGATCTTAAGGTCTTTTCCAACCTAAACAATTCTATGAGAAAACAATGACTGGTGACGTGATGGACACTCCAATACTGCACCAATAGTATCCCACATTGCTGAGGATGGCACATGGGATCCTTTGGAGGACGAGAAATGAATTCACGAGCATGAGGTTTGTAAAGTTGAACTCAATAATGGCCTTGGGGACCCTGTCAAGTATGATGGAGTGCTGCTTACATTGGCAGCTGCCTTTCTAGTATCCCTGTTGAGATGTTTCCCTTTAGCAGCATAGTTGAAATAGTTGATACCTAAACTTCCTTATTTACCTTCTGTCATGATTTAATCCCAGCCAGCAACTAAGTNTGAATGTCAGTCCTCAAGCAGAGAACGTTCCCCTTCCAGTTAGCTCCTCCTGGTTTATATAATGGGAAGATGTTCTATGGTAGGAAATATCCCTTTGGCCAGTATGGGTCAGCTGTCTTGGCTGTGCGCCCTCCCAGCTTTTAGTGCACCTCCTCATTGACAGAGCATGAGACACTGGAAAATCCTTAACTTACTGTAAATACTGCTGAGCAACAACCAAACCATCAGTGTATTATCAACATTATTCTCATCCTGAATCCAAAACATGGCATTGTACCAGCTACTAAGAAGAAAATTAACCCAGACCAAACCAGAACACCTTCCATAGATCCACTGGTATGTTTTTTGTTTGATTGTTTTTTAGCTTAAGTGATTTCCAAAAACATGTCAGGTAAACCCAACAGCAAGAAAAATGTAACTGCCAAAATTATTGTTAGTGTTTGACATGCAGATTTTTATATCACTGGCTTACTAACTCTCTACAAGTGGATTGAGACTATTTCTACAGGAGGAGCCATAGGTGCTAAACAAAAAAATCACCAGTACTTTGCCATGTCTGAAAAGGAGTGGGCTAGCATTTCGTTAATAATGCCAACTCCCAGGGAAGCTGTGGATACGGACTGCATATGAAGTACTAATTTTTTCAGAGCCAATGAGAAAGCTGGTTTTTAACTGGACTAAATTAGCTTTTTCATGGGAGAGCAACAAACCAGAGCAAATTGCTCAACAGTATCCCTCTTAAAATGTCAAAAGTACTTTGTCAAGCAGAATCATTATTTATACCACACAGACTTCCTGCATCTGGTTTTACTCTTATCATGGCCCAGCTCTGAAGTATTCACAGAAAGCATCACCTACAAAGAAATAAAGATAAATGGTGTAGTTCAGGAAAAGGAACAACATAATTCCATCAGTAACTTATATTTTGCAGAGCTCTAAGTTTTCACTTGCCTAAGATTTCTTGCTATCTGTGAAAGATTAAACCTCTAGAGAGCCACTGAATCTGCTGTTTGCAGGTAGAAATTTTCTATTTTATCTAAGACAGTGCAATAGTCAGGAAAAATCATTATTACAAAGCCATCATCAGTCCATTTTTTAAGACATTCTTACTATTTCTAAATCTGCTTTCATTTTATCTGAAGACCCTTTTACATTTCAAAGATTAGATGTTGGAAGAGAGGGAGGGAAATGCTTTTCCTGTTTTCCTATTTAGGTCAGATTTTGTGCTTGTATATGTCAACATAATTACACCGATTTCAACAGAACTTCAATAATTACCCTTTTTGAAAACATAAATCATTTTTAAAACAAAGAAATTTCCATAGTTCACCATATTATCCAGGAAATCTGGATGCTTTCATTTCGTCTTTATTGAAAAATTTGTCCATGTGGATTTAACACCTTGATTTTTGATTACTTCATCTGTCCATCTTGCTGTCATATCCTTTGATCAAGCATGATGAGGAGGAATTCTTTGTATAATGTATTAAATATGTGATAAAATACTTCAAAATCGTTGCATACAAACAGCCCCTTAGTTATCTAGTTAACATTCTGTTTCCTCTGAAGCTGGGCAGTCAATGGAGGTGGCAGGAGGAGGCATTAGTAGAGGTCTCATTAGTCCCCATTTCCTCATTTGTCCCCAGATGTAATGCTGGCAATCAGTCCTGTGCACACTGTGCTGTACTCAGGCCTTCCTTATGGTGCTTCTGTCAGGCATAATTAATCAGGCCTTTTATTGATGGCATTTTGTAAATAGGCTTTTAGACCAGGAAAAATGCAGTGAATAAATACCTCTCCTGAATGTTGCCTGACACCAGGACTTCATTGCCTGATCCAACACAAAGACTACTCCCATTGCATTACAAAGCTAAGATACCATAGATGTTAAACATATCATGCTTCCAGGGCTGATAAGGGTGTTCTCCCATCCCCACATCATGATGGCAGGGATATGACCTACTCAGATGGAAATAGGAACAGGATTGATATCAAAACTTACCACTACTTGCCTTCTGAAGAAAGAGAATCACTTACAAGAAGTTACTTCATTCTGATTCAAGGCTTATTTTAAACACAATTCTTGAATAGTACAATATATGAAAAAAAAAATATTTCTGACTTCTGGGCTTAAAGTTAACAATTTCTGTAATCTGAAATCCATGTTTATACAATGTGTCCTGTAATTTGGACCTTCAAAAGGTACTCTATACTGCTGAGGTTCTTTGCTTGTAGTCATCTTAATTCGATATTGTTTTCACAAGTAATATTATTTACACATTCACCTATATTTTCCACAGGCGTAAAGTTCAAGTCATAATTCTGACTATACTAAGACATTTCTTAACCATTTTTAACTTCCTAGCATATCCTTTTACAGAGAATTTTGTGAATTTTTGTTTTGTTTGTTGTTGGCTTTGTTGTTTTGTTTTTTTGGCAGGGAGAGGCAGTGCAGTAGAAGAGCAAAATTTAAAAGGGAAATGAATTACCATGCTAGATCTGGTGCCTGTGGTACAAGATAAGGCAAAAGGAATGAGAGGACAAGGAGCATACTTTTTAGTTGTGCCTGGGTTCTTAAGTCATAAGGGTCTAATTGGATGAAAATGAGAGAAGATGAAGGGGATATAGTGACAGAACAGTCGAAGGATGCCATAAAGAAGCCTGAAAAGGAGAACCACACATCCCAGCCTGGTATAAACACTATGCCTAAAAACTTAAGATATTTCTGTTATTTTTCTTTCTAGTCTGTCATAGTCTGCTTATTCAAACAGGTTATTGGAGTATGATTTAAGTAATGGAAAGAGAATTTAAGAATCACACAACATCTCTGCCTTTAGCCAATCACAGGCATATCTCAACTGCAATGTTAGCTGATGATATAATTTCATAAATGCTTGCTCTTGAATGTGATGTTACATTGATGGTTGAAAACTGTACTAATTTAAAACATCAGCCAAATCAATTTTTTTGAGAAACACAAATGATGAAGCAGATGATCGACCTTAAGTCTTCTCATAGGCCTCATATCACATGCACTTGTGGCACATGTGTCCTCACTACATACCAAAATGGGCAAGAGCTATATGCTCTGGCTACCTAGAACCCATCTCAGGGATGAAGGATATTGTATTTTGGTGTGCACCTGCACTCCACACTCCTGATTTTCAAGTTTTCTGTTTTCATAACTTGCATATTCAGAAAGACACAATGTAACTCTATTTTCTTCTGTGGAGGACACAAATTACCTTTTCCAATTGTGTAGTGGGTTTGAATAATTGTTTTGACCTTTCAGCCCAGATTCCCAGTTCTGCTTCCCATATTCATTGAATACAGAGGGAGAAGATATTGCTGTCAGTGTCACCAGTGCAATGGGAAAGGCCAGGTATCACATGGTCAGTGATACACCTGGGCCCTTTCCAGTGCTCCCATGCTTAACCCTGAGAAAATGGTCACATGAGTGACACTTTCTGCTAGTCCTGTGCCACCTGCTATTAAAGAGCTGGTCCAAGACAGATGTAAAAAGAACAAGGCAGGCAAAGAGACTCACAGGAAAAATGGAACATGTACCCTACCACACCGCATATGAAGAGCTTACCTAAAAGGATATACAAACACTAATGATGTTACTAGTTACCATAATTGGTCACTGAACAGTTTTCAAAGAAGTAGTTTCTTTTCAAGTTCCTAAAATTAAGCTGTGACTTGTACCTTGTTTTAAAGATTTCAATAGAATGTTGTTATATAGAATTCTATATTATAGAATGTTATATGGGGATTTGCAGGTAGCAATCAGATTTTTCATTTGATTAGTCACTCAATATTATAACAAAAGAATGATAACAACCTACTACAGAGTCCATCTAAGTTAAGGATATGAACCTCTAAGGCAATAGATAGGGTTATTTTAAAGGCTGTCCTTTTGTTCAGATGTACTAATTTCTCCAGTCAAATATAAGTCAAGAAAATATGAAACAATTTTAAATGGCTAGAATCCATAATACCCAGGTATACTACAGTCTAACTATACACTATAATTAGACTGTCAAAGATTTTCTATTAAATAATTAAATAAAGTAACAAGCCCAGCACCGATAAATTGGGTTTATTGTGTCTCTTCCTGGACAATTTGACTGAGGAGGCTTTGACCCATGCTTCCAGTTTCTCATACTCAGTGAAATGGGTTTGCTTCTCATCCAGTCATCGATGAATTGATATTAATTGTCAGTGCAGATGGTAAACTACTTACACACATGTTATTATGACTTCACAGCTATTGTGAGTCATTATGATCTTGGAACACTTTTGACCTGCTCCACACACTAGTATTAAGGGTTCAATACAAACCTGATGAAAGTCAGATTTATCAGTAGATCCAGTGTTTTCTCAGTTCAACATGTCATCATACTATGTTAACTGAAAACATACGAGCAACTTCAGTCTAAATTATAACTGCTCTTGCAAAGAGTAAAACAGAATTAGGGAAATATGATGCAAGAGTCAATTCTCTGAGAGCAGTTTTCAATTTCTAAAGTAGTTATTACCATTTTTGTATAATACATCTTGCAGAACCTTGCTGTTTTTCATAAGTTAGGAGATCTAAGAGGAAGCAATGACACCAGAAAATCTGAGAAAATTTAAACACACCCCCACCCCCATCCCCGCCCCCCCCCAAAAGTAAGACCCATTTGTGAACACACAAATTACAAACTGTATTTTCTCTATTAAAAATTTAAGATGGTCAATTCATCTACAAGCACTGAACAGGTTCTGATGCCTATGTTTCCACAGTACATGCTGTTTTTCTGGAGTGTATCAACCACNTCTGGAGTGTATCAACCACCAGAAGGCAAGCAACGACATGATGAGAAGACATAGTCTTAAACTGTGGTTGGGAAGTTTTAGGTTGGAGGAATTTCTTCACAGAGATTTTGGAATGGGCTGCCCAGGGAGGTGGTAGAGTCACTGTCCGTGGACGTGTGTAAGGAAAGATTGGATATGGCACTTAGTGCCATGGTGTAGTTGACATGGTGGTGTT
>VWZD01008516.1:54140-88960 GCA_013396695.1 Sakesphorus luctuosus
ATATGAACACAGGATATGAATTTGTTATATTAATTACTGCATTTGGGAGATACACACATACATATCCTTTTGTTGCACAGGATTTCTAGTCTTATTACTTGCATTTTAATATAAATGTTATAATAAATTGCATTATATTTCCCCTACAAGATTAATTTATGAAACCATATTGTGGTTGATGATGGCAGCTGAACCCCTCAATGGAATTAATTAAAGGATAATCTCCATTGCTTTGTAGCATACAAACCAATAAATGGCTGCTGAGATTAATAGCTGAAGCGAAGCTAAAGTGTTTAAGGAATTTCAAACCCCATTTATTACACACACCCTACAAAGCAGCAGAGATTATAGCTGTATAGCAAACCAGAACATAAAAAAAAAGCAAAAACAAAGCCTAAAAAGAATCCCACACAAGGAGAAAACATTTCCTTCCCTTGCGAATATTTGAAAATGGTGCTTCTTTNGTAAGACCCATTTGTGAACACACAAATTACAAACTGTATTTTCTCTATTAAAAATTTAAGATGGTCAATTCATCTACAAGCACTGAACAGGTTCTGATGCCTATGTTTCCACAGTACATGCTGTTTTTCTGGAGTGTATCAACCACCAGAAGGCAAGCAACGACATGATGAGAAGACATAGTCTTAAACTGTGGTTGGGAAGTTTTAGGTTGGAGGAATTTCTTCACAGAGATTTTGGAATGGGCTGCCCAGGGAGGTGGTAGAGTCACTGTCCGTGGACGTGTGTAAGGAAAGATTGGATATGGCACTTAGTGCCATGGTGTAGTTGACATGGTGGTGTTAGGTTAATGGTTAGACTTGATGATCTCAGAGGTCTTTTTCTGTCCAATTGATTCTGTGAACGACTATAACCATGGCTCTGGTCTTGGGAACAATCTCATGCCTTGGAGCTCCTTCTAAGTGAGCACATTCAGCCGGAGAGGTGACTGCAGCCTATGGGCTGTATTATCAGATCCTGAGCAGACCTGAGTGGCAGCTCTTGCTGAGTATTTTGCATTTAAACAGCATGTCCTGACAGCAGCTTGTCTCTGCTATTAGCTACTTAGGCATACACATGCCTTTCCAAGCCTGCTTTCACTAAGAACATGACTTTGCTGCCATAGCACAACATTGCTCACAACATAACCATGTCTGTACCTTACAGCCTGGATAGCTGGTGTGTCTGCTTTTACTCCAACCCTGATTGATGATTTAAGTTTCAAGGCCATACAGTGTTTTTCATGAGCTTCTATGGGGGACAGAGCAGTTGCAATTTCTATTGTTATCCCCAGCAAACTCTCAAAGCAGAACATTAAATAATATTTCAGCAAACACAGAACTCTGCTTCTGTCCTTGAACAACTTGATCAATACACTGGACCTACACTGACAGAAATCAACCCATATATTGGAATAATTTCACAGACTACTAATTAATTACAGAAATGTCTATTTATTGAGATGAAAAATAACTCAGAATTCCCGATTTCTATAACAAAAAAAGTTATAATTAGTACAGAAAACGTTTCCATTTTAAAATTTCCTTGACCAGATCAGCGAAATATTAGGATTTACAACGAATCCACAAAAACGTTTCACGGTATCTTACAATCCTCAGGGGTTTAATAAAGCTATTTCTGCAGATAGTCTGGAGGATTCTACTTAATTAATTGACTTAAATAATAATGCTATATGAAGACTTTTATGAAGAACATGCACTCTCGTTAATTTCTTAGCACAGATAAAGTTGCCACTCTTCAAGAAATCCTAATGAAAGGAGTTCTTAGGAAAGGAGTAGCACTGATAATGCTGATAACACTTTATTTTGACAGTTTGAAATGATCTGGAATTCCTGAGGTCTGTCCAGCTTCTGCCTTTAGTCTGTGAGCATAAAAGATCCATCTTACATCCCAATTTGTTTCTGCTACCACAATTAAAATTTACGTGATTGAAATCTTTACACTTAAAAACATCAACAAAAGTAAATTTCCTACCATTGTCCTGGGAGTCAAACATGTTCTGCTGACATCAACACTATCAGCACACAAATTAGTTTTGAATCTGGTCATAGCTGATGTCTTTTCCAGAGCAACAGCTAAGCTCAGTTTAGTGCCATGCTAGTGAAAACACCACCATTAACAGGTCTTTTGACATAATTAGTCCCCTCTTGCAGAAAAGGTGCCCATGCCAAGCATTTTCAGTTTCCAGGATCAAAACATTTTGGCAATACTTTAGGCAGTATTTGATGCTTTCCCTCAAGTACTTGTAATATTAAAAAGTTCCTATGTACAAATATGCATTATTATAACTGATTAAGCTACCATAGTACAAACCAATTAATGAGAAAGTTAGATCTCAAGCAGAGCTCTAAAGATCAATGATATATTTTTAATATATCTAGATAAATTAAGGTATACTTAAGATGTCATTTCATGATTTTTAAGACAGTTACCTACGTAGGAGTCAAAAAAATGCCTTTTTATTTTCTTATAGACCCTGAAATATATTTTTAAAAGTTGAAAAATATGAACACAGGATATGAATTTGTTATATTAATTACTGCATTTGGGAGATACACACATACATATCCTTTTGTTGCACAGGATTTCTAGTCTTATTACTTGCATTTTAATATAAATGTTATAATAAATTGCATTATATTTCCCCTACAAGATTAATTTATGAAACCATATTGTGGTTGATGATGGCAGCTGAACCCCTCAATGGAATTAATTAAAGGATAATCTCCATTGCTTTGTAGCATACAAACCAATAAATGGCTGCTGAGATTAACTTCTTTGTTCAACAATTTTGTGGCATACAGATGAACTTGGCTAGAAAGAAAAAGCACAGGGATGAAGCTAAAAAATATGTGCCAGCTCTTTTGATTGTTCATCTAAAACAAGGGATACACAGGGAGAAGACTTTTCAAAAACTTGATGAAAACGTAACTAGATTTTTTAAAGAGAATTGTTTTGCAAAAGTTTAATTTTTATATTCAAGTCAGCATGGACCAAAGAGAAACTGCAAAATTATAGGGCTTGCAAGGCTTTTGTCAGATGCTTTCTTTAGAGCAGTAACTGTGGTATCCTTTGGATTAAATGTCTCCTACATCTTCACATAATCTCTTTAGGTGACAGAAATGAGATTCATGTGATTGTCAGGTCTCCTCCTGGCTTTGGTAGGAGCAAATGGGGTACAGGTGTATGCTGCAGCAGAAAGGATGTTGTGCTTTGAAAGTTTGACTGACTATTTTCCACTGCCATTTTCAAAGGAGCTGTATAAACCTTCTTTGGCAACAACCAGTTAATCCTGGTTCTTAATAAGTGAATTGAAACTGATTTTAAGTACCAACACCTCCTACTTTTTTCAATTCTATTAGCACCAAACATTATCTTTAGTCTTGATTTCTTCCTTAATATAAGTCTAATAAACACTCCCTATAAGCATTTTATTTAATTCTCCTTTTTCATTTTATTGTTTCCCAAAAAATTACCAGCAAAGTCAAAAATTTCTATTTTAAAAAGGCCTTTCACTTATTTTTTTTCTGTCTATAGATAAGTAATGAAGTTTAAAGAGTTATGAAATGTTGGTTAAACTCATCCTACCCACTGTGCATTTTAAAAGCTGACGATAGGTCAGCTTGCTAGATAACATATATTAATTGTCATCTGAGGACAAAGACTTTTTTCAGGATAAAAAAAAATGTACTTAAAACAAAGGAATAATAATAAAAGGTATGTGCATCATTGCCTGGTCTCCTTATATCTGCTCTGGTTTCACGTCTGCCTGAGAAACCTGCCTCAAGAGCAGCTCTCTCTCTCAATCATCTGTGCAAAAGGGAAAAAACTAGAAATCTCTCAGGATGTGTGGTCACTTTTTCATTCCTTTTGAGATTAAACCTTTGGAGAGGAATAGGAAAAATTAAGTCTGGAATGGAAAAAGCAAAGTAAAAAGAATCTGATTTCTGTTAGCTAGTAATGTTTCAAAGATAATATACTTACACTAATCTGCTGAGTTAGAATTATAATCAATAATGTTAAGTCCTTAGATATATTTGTAACAATGAACTGAAAAGGTAATCTGTTGCATTCTCTTGAATATTGCTTTCTTAGCATTAAGTTGAGGAGTAAATTTACTTCAGCTTCTTTTTCTTTAGTCCTTGATTACACATTAGAAATTTTGTTGCACTAGTGTAAATTATTCCTAGATCTCAATAGAAATATTCTATTTGATTTTCCTTTAGATTTCCTTAAATCCACACTGCTCTAATATGATTTTATAAGCTTTTTTATTTTTTTTTATAAAAGCCTACCAAAATGCAAATAATTTGACAAACAGGAATACAATACTAAACCAGGAAAGAAAATGCTGTAAAGTACCAAACTGTTCAAAATGCCACAAAAATTTTGAGGTTTGAGATGGTTTCTTATTAGCTGGACCTTAAATTAATCTGAAGTGTGAGAAAAAAAAAAATCTCAACTTTCTTTTTTAACAAATCTCATATTTATTATTTTATTTACAAGATCTTTTCCCCCAGAAATTAATTTTTCAAGATCCTATATTAAAATGAACATTTTAAAATACTACTTTGTCAGTCTGGAGGCTTCCGTTATTTTGAACACTGAGAGCTGAATCTGATGAGGCACCAAGAGTTTCCACTTCTTTCAGCAGAGCTGAGGCCTCTTCCCTATTTTACTGAAAGAGGTATTTCTTCTTTCGAATATTGTATTTAGTGCATAATTCTAACATAAATTTCATTGTATCCATTAACCAACCTAAAATTGGCACTATCTCATATGAAATGTCTGAGTTTCACTCCCACTGATAACAGTTTACAAAGCATTTTTAGGCAGCTCCCTTGAAGTATAGCAGGTATTTTATACTACAACACTTCCATAAACATACATACAATTTGTTATCCTCTATATTTAGTCATTAAAATTTAAGCCCAAACTGTTCAAAGTTCCTTCTACTGGTGCAAGCATATATATTGGATCTGAAGATTATCCATTGTTGATACAAGTACTTCCCTGTATTCTATAACATAAATGTACCTCTAATGTATTGCTAATATGTGACAGAACACAACTGAATTTTCAATTCATTATGTGAATATAATATAGCTCACTTTGCAGTACCAGTACTCAGCCCTGCATTGTGCCCTGTTTCTGAATTGAGTGGGTTCATCCTAGTTTTGGCATTTGTTGGACAAGAATCTTTATCTAAGCTTACCTGAAATTTAAATTTGAGAAAGCCTGGTTATCTCTGAACATGCCTAAGAACATGCCTAAAAACATGCCTAAGAAAAGCTTTGAAATGAAGGCAGAAACATAAGTATTTAAAATAAGACTTGATGAACTAGATCTTTCTGGTTTAAATTTGATTTAGTCTTCTGGCGAGCACAGCAGGAAAATGCCCCTGTAAACAGGCTGCACAAGGCAGACCTGCAAGCAGGATAGTAAAATGAGAAAAATAAATCTCTTCCACAGCAGGGACTTGTGAAACTGGCCACAGCAGGAGCCCTTAGGGTAGTGCACACTGTTCTGAACATGTTGCCCCAGTCCCATTACTCCAGGCCAGTGCATTACAGCTGCAAATGACCTGCCATCTACCTGTCTGCCACTGAAGAGCACAGACTGCTTCCTCCATGCTTACGTGTTGCCAAACACAAAGCTTCCACTGATTCCTGTGTATTCTTATATCCCAAATCAAAATCATAGTGATCATTTTGGAAATGGTGATGTAGAACCTCCTCTTTCTTGACTGTTTGGGCTTATAGTTTCTCTTTGACCTATTACTCTTCTGTGTCTCAAATAATTTTATAGTGTGGCACCTGTAATGTACTCCAGTGAACTGCCTTTGACAAACAAGATTGCTGGCTCCACCTCTGAGTGCTTAACTAGAATCAGGTGAATCCCTAACGCTACAGTTATCAAGAAGCATCATTCCTAGGAGAACGAGGCAGTTTCTCAGAAGAGCTTCAATAGTGCTGCCCATCCAATCAGATCAAACAATAAGAAAATTGTAGCGAAAAGTTTAAATAGTTTCATGCATTATTTATGTTTGGAGCTCTTATTTTATAATAGTTACATAAATATGTAGGGCAAATTTCTTGATTCTGATAAACTCTGCAAATCCCTGTAGTTCAAAACGCTTATATTCTATGCAAGATTCCCTTCAGTGGCCAATAAGAAAATAATAAAAACATGGTTTACAGTTTTACAGGACCTTTCATCCAAAAGTCTCCAAAGGGCTGCAGAGATGTGCATAGTAACATTTTCATCTAACAGCTAAGGAAATCAAAGGCTAGAAAGATTAAAGCCCAAAACCTTTAAATATGCCTTCAGAATTAACTGGAGCCTTTGAAAACTTTTCAGGATCTGCATCTAAGTGACTTGTCCAAGGATGCACATGCACATAACTGGAAAATAAAATACAGGTGTATTTAATTATTTTTTTTATTTATTTCAAGGCTACCAAATTATGCGTATAGCACAAGTGTAGCTAAATCATTTCATGCATTTCAGAGGAGATATTATCCCACCAAATATATACAGCCTAAGGTTAATGTACAGTCTTGTAATTCGTTGCACTTGGAGAGCACTCTAAACATGCAAAAATTGCCATCACAGGTCATGATCACACGTGTGCAGATGAGTGTGTAGGTGCACATGCATTCAGCCCCAGGGACTGATTTGCTCAGTGGAAGGGAGTCAGGTTAAGAAGATTTTGACCATTACAACCTAGAAAACAAACTTCCCCATCTAGACAGCAGAAAAAAGGAGTGCTTCTTTCAGAAGGCAGAGTACTGAAAGGAGTTTTCTGAAGATGGATGATATGAATATATCCCTCAAAAGGTCCACATCCTGAATCAGGTTCAGCTGTTTAGATGCTTCCTTTATGTTCCATGCTGACATACAGGGAATTGTATTAGCAAAATGGGCAGGGCAGGGGAGGGCAGGGGAGGGCAGGGGAGGGGAAATCAGGTTTGAGTTTCAGAATTTTATGGTTATTTAGAAAGCNAGCATAAACTGCAACAGAGAATTTTACCCTGTAGGATTAACATTACTAAATGTCTGCCTTTATTTCAATTTTATTTTATTTTATTTTTTTTTTACTTCTGAAATGTTAACATTTCTCAGCTTGGTCCTTTGAAGAAAATATTGATCTAAAAAAGTACAGCATGCTTTGAAAATTACAAGTACAAAGAAAACTGGAATGAAAAAGAAACCTCCTGTGTGAGATTATTCACCAGAAAACACAGAAAAACTAAATAGATCATACTTTTTGAAAGAAGAGCCTTGGAGCAGGTGAGATTTGCATACTAATTAGAGATAAAGTTTAGTCAGGTTCACAGGCCAATCTACCTTCCATCACGAGACAGCATCTGTTTTAGAAGATTCAACTCCTTTTAGGTAGGCTATTGGTGTTCTAAAAACTGTAATATTTTTCAGCTTTCATTAACAATGNGGGGAGTGCAGGGGAGGGCAGGGGAGGGGAAATCAGGTTTGAGTTTCAGAATTTTATGGTTATTTAGAAAGCCTCTATATTTCATAATATGCTAACATGATTTCTGTCAATGACGTTGACTAAGATGGAATCCTACTTGTGTTAAAAACTATCACTATTTTTAGTGGTATAAGATTGGATTTAAAAGGCATTTATATATTTTATTTAACATTCTGGTATTAAATATTCTGCTAATCAAGTCAAACACCAGATGAATCAAATTCATATTCAATATCTATAGTCTTCTTTGTACTTTGTAAGGATTTTTAAATATATATATATATATATATATATGTATTATATATAAGCATAAACTGCAACAGAGAATTTTACCCTGTAGGATTAACATTACTAAATGTCTGCCTTTATTTCAATTTTATTTTATTTTATTTTTTTTTACTTCTGAAATGTTAACATTTCTCAGCTTGGTCCTTTGAAGAAAATATTGATCTAAAAAAGTACAGCATGCTTTGAAAATTACAAGTACAAAGAAAACTGGAATGAAAAAGAAACCTCCTGTGTGAGATTATTCACCAGAAAACACAGAAAAACTAAATAGATCATACTTTTTGAAAGAAGAGCCTTGGAGCAGGTGAGATTTGCATACTAATTAGAGATAAAGTTTAGTCAGGTTCACAGGCCAATCTACCTTCCATCACGAGACAGCATCTGTTTTAGAAGATTCAACTCCTTTTAGGTAGGCTATTGGTGTTCTAAAAACTGTAATATTTTTCAGCTTTCATTAACAATGTCTGCTTTTGGCTTTTACAATTCAGTGAGTAAATACTTTTTCATGTTTAAGAAAATTCTGTTTAGAAGTGGGTTTTAGTTAAAAAATAAATTCACCAAAAAAAAAGTTTGCCTAAGGGTTGTGATTTGAAAAGCAGTTAAAAATGAACCGGTGGCAACACAAAATACAGACTGCCCAAAATTAGTAAGACCAAGAATATACAGGAATTGAAGGTATCTTACAACTGAAAACTGATGTTAATAAGTGACCTTGACATACTATTTGACTGTATTTCTATTACCGTAATCCTAAATCTTATTCAATCTCTCCTCTATGATATTCCACTGATATTCCACTCCTTCTCTGTCTTATCAATGTCATTCTGTCCACCTAATAGAAGTCAATTTCACAAGCATACTCACAATATTTTCTAATATCGATAATAAAATTATTAAACAAACAAACAAATAAAAAAAATCTCAGGACCACCTCCATAAAAGATTCAGCTGTAAACTCCCTGCAGCACAACACTTCCCAATTTGACATGCCTGTCATTTGCAAACTCCTTACCCTCTTTATGATTCTTTTTACTATGCCCCATGTTTTCCTGCATTGTGCTTGACATACAGTCAACATTAGCCTCCATGTCAGTTTTAGTATCTAAAACTATTCTTTAATTTGGGCAACATGCATTTCTGTATATCTTGATTTGACCACAATCAAAAATTTTAGATTAAAATATGAGTTTCAAAAAAGAATATCTACAAAACCTGAGGTAGCTAGCAACTTGAGAATTCGATTCAAACCTTGTGCTCAGTCCCACAGGAAGAAACTGCATCAGAATATTCAAAAAAAATGAAGGCAATTATGGTGTCAGCTATTTTAATTCATCATTTTAATTCAAATTAAAATGAAATATGATGTACAGGAATATTCTATTGCTGGCATGGATTCCTTTCCCAGACCACAGTTTAGTCACTTACAAAAAAAATACTGTCAATTTGTTCTTAGTCATAAAATACTTTTACTGAAAAATTACTTTTTATTAGTCACATACACATGTACAAGATCCACCTGAAATAGCTGTCTGACCAGTCCTCCAACTTTAAACAAACATGAGGCCTAGGGCTATCATTCTGCATCTTCTCCTAGATGAGTTTTCTGTTTATACCTGTTTTTTTTTTCTTTCCCAATGAAATGTGAAAGCTATGGTCTTCATTCACTATT
The DNA here is from genome assembly GCA_013396695.1 of Sakesphorus luctuosus. Taxonomy (NCBI): domain Eukaryota; kingdom Metazoa; phylum Chordata; class Aves; order Passeriformes; family Thamnophilidae; genus Sakesphorus; species Sakesphorus luctuosus. The sequence goes on from VWZD01008516.1 coordinate 63,611, forward strand.
TCCATCTGTTCACTCAAAGAAAAATGATTGCTCTAATTTGAGCATATTTGGAAAGTTTACCTGACTCCTGCATGCTTCCTTGGAGATGATTATCAGTCTTTCACACTCAGCTTTAGCAGACATGGTCTTCTTACCTGCAGGTGAGAAGGAACACCACTTCCCCTACCCTCTTTTAAAGAAAGGGATTATGGCAGGACTACTGTAATCTCCTATTCAGTGAAAGCATTCATTGTCTTTACTGGACTTGTATTCTGACACAGAAAAGCAATAGTAATAATGGGTTTGGTGGTGCTATTCAAAATGTCTCCTTACCCAGCCTTCATCAAGCTGAATTTATGACTAAAAAGACACAGTGCACTCTGTTCCACTCACTCTTGAAGGACAGTTTCGTCAAGTACAGGTTTTTTCCATTCATCAGTCAAATCTCTACTTAAAGCTAAAGGGAGTTTCACGCTAGTAAGACCTGAGACTCAAGTCTTTCTTGAGTACCGAAATGCATTATTGCACCAGTTCTTAGAAGACCATGATAAGAATGCTGTGCTTCAGAAAACACAGATGTGAGCAAGACAATGCCAGTTTTTATAGCTGTAAAGAGAATGGCAATTATCTCAGTACAGCTAATGTGGAAAATGTTTCCTTTTTACAAAGCCACATGTTTTGAGACAGCTGTAGCAATTCATCTTTAGACATGATGCCATTCCCAAAATTCTCCTCTGTTGGAGTTGCTGCAGTTCTTGTTTACTCTGGTTTGACATAATTAAAATTAATTTGGCCAATGGTTCTCTTGCTATGTGTATTGATCCTAGTATAAGCCTGTAGAGAAGAGAAGCAGCTTTGGTCAGGATGATTATTGCAATGTAACCAAGACAAAACCACGGGCTCTCAGATGTTAATGAAAAAGTTTCCTTTAACTAATCCAGGATGAGGATTTTACTGTCTCTCAGGTTTAACACTTGTCTTTACAAGACTTTTTTACAACTGTGAATAAATGTTCACCTACATCCTACAGACAGGCTTCGGAGAACTTCAGTTGCTTCACAGCATGCCAGCAGTGGAAAGCAGGATGCAGAGGTGATGAGCACAGCATGGAGAGATCCTGCAGTGATGCTGAGCAGTTGGAGTGGGGGCCACACAATTTCCCTTCCACACAACTAGTACAGAGAATGGCCAGGAGAAATAGGACAGGATTCAGCTTTCTCGGCTGTCTCCAAATGTTGCTATAACTCCTTGGCTACTGGCAGCAAAAGGAATTTTTGAGCAACCCTCTGGCACAGAGAAGCACTTTAAGGAGTGCAAAGATAACTATTTGCCCTTTTACACAAATAATGTCACACACAGCTGTTGTGAGTGAATGAATGCCAGGTATGAAGCAAATATTTGTTTATGACTTGTATTACATTTCTTCCCTAGTTTTCAAAGCAGAATGGAGAATGTATATTCTCCATTTTTAAGAGTATTTTCAGGTCACTGTACAAGCTTCATGAGATAACCATAAAGAAACTATTTCCCCTTTCATGAATCCAAGTATATCATTAGTGAACAAAGTTCCATTGTTTCAAATGGGAAAAAACCTGTAACTATACTCCAAGCTTTAAACAAACAACAACAAAATGCATGTCCATAATAGATAATATTGATTTATTTCATAATACTGCAATGCTGTTCAAAGGCATACAAAATTACACATTGCCAGGATTACTGAACTTCAGGACAACAGGGTTTCAGTAATTATTAATCACTAATTTCCCTTGCTGAGAAATATGCATCTTCTTCATGGCAAAGTTTAATTAATGTTGTCTTAAACTCCTGAACTCAATATTGTTTGACATAGTTACTCTTTTGAAGTGAAACAACTAACATTGATAACATCCTGCATTTCCAATCATTAATAAAAGCATGCAATTCTAAAAGGACAGAAGGGGAAAAAAAACAGAATAGACAGATTATATAACAGATAACATATAAACTAATAATATAGTGTTGAATTTTACCTGAGGCTGCCTATAATCTTTCACATACTTGAAAATGCATTGTATTATTTGCTACTTAAATTTAAATACAGAATTATGAAAGTAAGTTAGAACAGACCTCAAAAAATCATCCAGCCTATGCCTTAACATGTGACATCTGATCTGGGGATTAGTCTGAATATGTAATCAATAAGCTTTGGCAATTGAAAAATAGACACAATTTTTCTTACATTATTAACAATTTTTTATCAAAAGTATGACAAAACCCACTATAGGACAACTTCATATTTTAAGTATAGAAATTCCCATTAACTAATTGTGCACAAACAGCTGGCTATGATTCATGACTCTTTTTATGCAGGATAAATTACCTTGCTTCAGCTTTCTCACCCAATGGTACAAAATGCTGCATGGCCTAATTAATATATTCTGTACAATAATAGATCTAGGTATTAAATACAGGCTATAGCAATTTATAACAAATGAGGTGTCACAGATAGAAAGTAAATTAAAGGAAATATTAGTTCTTAACAGAGGAAGCAGTATAACAACTAAAGAGATGGCAAAAGTCAGATTACTTAGCTTAAAAACATACATTCTGCTAAAAAAGGAAAAAAGGCCAGCAAGATGCAGTGTGCATGTTTTTCACTTGGCTGAAAATTATTACTGACCTAAATGGGTATTTTTCATGAGGATTGGGCTGACTGATAATACATGAGGGGAATTACCTTGAAAGTATCAAGTCAAGAATTACAAATGCATGATGTGAGGAATTGAGAAAGTTCAATCACAATGATACTAACATGATTGTTTTTACAATATAACATATTTTAACTTCCACTTATTTCCTGGGGGTTTTTTAGAGATAATGAGCACTACCAGCTGCAAGTAAAGTCAACAGCATCACAGCTGTCATTTCTGCAGGTCTGACTCTTCACCTGTACCAGAATATTTACTCCATGGTTAATTCCACACCCAGCACTGCAATCCACAGCATTTGCATCCCCTTATGATCCCAGTACTGCAATAGAATGGATGGATAAGCACAAGACACACCAGTTAGGTTTAAGGAACTATTTCTAAATAGTCTCCCCTATTTATTGTCAATAGCAGAGAGATGTCTACTACTAGTTCTGTACTTTCCTAAGATATCCTTACAAAATATTTAAAACACATTACTAAGTGATCTATCCTACTTTAATAAATCTGAAATCCATATCAAATCAACATGGAAAGAATATTTCTGAAAGTTCACACTTGCTGTAAATTTTACTTAGAACCACTAATTCCCAAAGGGCACCCTAATCATCCATGCAAATTACTAGTTGTAATCAGTGGTGTAACTTTAGCAATGAACTTGTTTTATAAATTACACAGAAGGAAATGGAAAACTCAATCCTGAGCTTATAAATGTCAAATTCAATTTTGTTTCAAGTCAGACACAACTACGCATTCCATGTGTGTAAAAAAATTTGCCCTAAACATAATCCACTTTTGTGGTTGTGAACATGGAATGATGTTAAGTACCAATAAATAAAAATATTAAAAGATACAGTTATATTAAATTTAGTTTCCACAGTGGGCTAGATCTAGCATGGGACTAAATCAATAGAACTCTAGAGAAACTAAGTTATTTTTGACAAATTGCTCTGGATCTGGCCCCTGAAATATTTTTTTTTAATGATTAAGTAAAGTATTGCACATATAAGGCATTGATTTTTATAATTGATTTTATGCTGGCATTTGAGCCAAGCCTCAAAAAGCTTGAACATTTTATGTATTTACAGCTGTCTGTTGGCAAGGAATAACTCATTCATTCCAAAAGAAACATGCTCCTGAAGCTTTTTTCTAGAGTTATAAACAGCTTTTTCAAATAAAAAATTAGAAAACTTATTTTAAATCACTGAAACAAAAGCTGAATTCTGTTTCTTGTGGTTTTTTGGCTTGTCAAACAAATAAGATAGATATAGATTATATTTGCCTCTCAAGAGAGCTGTTCTATCAGCAGAGAACAAAGATCAATGATGAACCATCTTCTCATAAAAAATATTTCCAGTGACAAAATGATGCTTATTGTTTAGTGTTTTTAGCTAAATACGTATGTAGGAAAATTTTGCTTGCCTCTCATTGTGCTTTTTCCTAACTACACCAATCCACCCATTATTACACACAGAGAGCAGTCTTTCCTTTTTGATTGATCAGAGGCAGTTTCAGACACCAGCATGAGCAGAACCTACCTCTGATACATTTCAAAGTCTCTCTTGTGTCGCATCCTAACACAACAACAAAAAGCTATTACCTGTACATAAGAGAATATCACCCTCACAGGGACACCACACATTCATTTAAAACACTCAGCTCACCCAAGTCTCAACGGGTTACTGTGTTATTCCAGAAGAAAGGGCTTCTTTTCCCTCTCTTTCAAAACTCACGTGCCCCAATGCAAAAATAGAGAATACTGCTACCTACAAGTGCTTTGCCAAAAATGAAACACTGAGCAGAAAAGACAGTTATTCTACACCTTCCAGAGGTATGTTTTCTCTTCCTACTGTTTTGAGTGACCTGCGGCTGAGCACAACATCCAGAACAGATTAGTTTACTCATGTGGGGGGCTACCTTTTCAACATATTTATAGACAACTTTTTGACAGTGGTTGAAAACCTAGTTGATAAAATATTTGCTTTTAAGTCTTAGAATGATGGATAAAAATATATGCATTGTGGACAATAATTTTGATAATGGAGGGCTTCATTCCCATTTCAGTGATGGGAAACAAAAAGGTAAAGAAAGGCATAGTTCAAAAGCATTAGAACAACCAGGAGAGTCAATAGATGAAGACTGAGTTGTGAACCCAGCTCTGTTCCCAGTGAAAACTAATGATCTTTAGCAAATATTGAATGGGGCTTGAATTCAAGCTTCTGTTGATTAAAAACTCCACCAAATTAGCTTTAAAGACACTGTTTACAGAAACTCTCATAAATAAAATCAGTAAATTCAAATCTTGGATCCTCTGTCAAGTGCTTCTTCATACTAAGAAGTAGTCATTGGAACCAAATGACAAGGACTTCTTGTGCACCTTTTCATAAAAAATTAAAAGAACTCTAAGGAATGTTTACATCACATTTCTGTCATTCATGGGTTTTATTGATACCATACTAACATTATTATTCAGTAGCCTTGACTGTACGTGGCATAACATTTATTTCTGAATCACCTCACAGAGGCAGATTCTTTTAGTGTAACACAGTGATATTAAGATAGCAAAAATTTTCAGAGAAGACTGACTACAGCCACATTCTGACAACAAATATGCCTTTTGCTAGAATTGAAGACATGTCAGGAAAAGTTGCCTTTTAAGACATTTAAGAGATCCCACCAGTATGGGAGAATTAACAGCAGGTTCCAGCAGCTATCTTAACCCTCTACCAAACAGTATATGACCAGGATCTTGAAAAACTACAACCAGAATGTCCCATACAATTTCTGCCTAAAAAATTGGTTTGGAGAGGCATTGGCACAAATAAAAACAGCTCCTAACCTGTAAAATTGTAAGTGTGAGGAGCAAACTGACAGATATACCTTTGATTTGACTCTCCAAGCTCTTAGTTCCTTCATAGCTTCCTCAGGCCTCAAAAGTGCATTTGAATGAAGCTGAATAAAACTTAGGGTGAAAAGATTACATTTTCCTCTTCACACATTCAGAAAGCTTCTGCACAGTACTTATTCAAATTAAAATTTTGTCTTTTGTTTGATTGTTTTCAGAGATATTACAATACCATCTCAAAGATCCATATTTATCAGTCTTGAAAGAGCTGCCAGCAGTGTGGGAATTCCCTAACAAGGTGTAAAGATTCTGTCTTAATACCACTTCTTGCTGCATAGATCCTTTTTTTCTAAATGCAGCTTCATTATGATACCTTACATCAACAATAGCACATGCACTTCCAGCTTGCAAAAGAAATATAATAACTAGAACAAAGGCTCGGAAAGACTAGGGGATATATTCACACCATAAGGTCAGAAGCAAAATGGTATCTGCCTACTGTTCTATCTTATACTCCATCCATGAGATGATAGCTGACAGTAAGGTAGTCTAAATATATTTCCAGGTTTTATTCCTTGTATATGTTAATTCTCCTCCTGCCCCCTTTCTTTCATACTGAAAAGCTGAGTTTCAGAGAGATTAAGCTAAGCAGCATATATTAACTATGGCTCATTACACATACCAATGGAAAAAAATAATATTGGTTCTAAAACACGGAAGAGAAAAAGAAGTGTTACAATAATGACTTGTTCAACTTATGGATATTTTTATCTTTATCCAGAAAGAAAGACACCATAGTTTTTTCACAAAAGATATGATCCTAGAGTTAAAATTGTGTCTTGCCTGGCATGATCCTTTAACTCTCTTATACATGATGGCTCCAAAGCATACTTCCCAGACCAAATTACAATTCTGGAACCAAAGCAAAACAGTCAGAAAGATAGTGTTTTGACAGCTGAACATCTGGTGACTGTCTCACTTAAGGCCTTCTATTATTTAACCCTTCTGCAGATTTAACATAATAAAACACTCCATTGTACCTCTAGTAAGAAATCTAAAAATCGGTTTATTGAATGATACCACATTTATCCTTTACATTTAAGAACTCAGCAGGCGTAATGAATGCCAAAATTTTCAGGATTCATTAATATGCTCTTTGTCAATGCAGTTTTTGCTAAGTAGGGCGTACCTTAGTCTATGAAAAATGTCTGATTGATTTTAATCAATACAGTATTCAAGGCACAAGACGCATTTTTCTGCAGTAGTGTGTAACATAAAATGGCCAAAAAGTATATAAGCCTGTATCCACCACCCTCTATCAGGAACAAGTGACTTTCTAACTGTTGTTTCACTATGAATAATGCATTCTTCTAAATCCTCTCAAAATGCAAAGGAGATGCTCTATAGTTAAATAGCTTTCACTGAAAAGATAGTTTCTAAGTTCATAGTTTCTGTGCTCAGGTTTCATGTATACCACAGTTTTCCCCCACCATCTCCATATAACACACAGATCCATTACTTCAACACATCAAAACTCATTAGTTATTCTGCAATAAGACTGAAATTATCTTCCCAGTGTAGAACTAACCATCCTATTTTACACAACTTATCACAGAAAGGAAGTACTGGTCATCATGTCTACAAATGTCTTGGCTTTTTTATTTTACTGTAACTTCATATAAACATTAGTTTTGATAGCCTTCTTGTCTTTTATTATTTGTTTATGGGACTATTTGTATTTGATCTAAGTGTTCAAAAAACCTGTGATGTGGCTGTTGGTGATGGGGTTTCGTGGTGAACACCATGGTGCTGGGTTAACAGCGGCACTCGAAGATCTTAAAGATCTTTTCCAACCTTGACAATTACGTAACTATGAAAGATTAGTGAAAATTATTCACATATGTTAGTAGTTGTGCAGAGGGACACACACAACTGACAGAAGGAGGTTTCCATCTGAAACTGAAATCCTAAAGAGAGAAAATAAGCAGAAAAGAGTAGAAGGGAATTATAGTGAAGGCACCAATTGTTTCTGTCGTGCATACACATCCTGCCATTAAATACTACACTTCTCTCACCGTCCAGTATCTTTGAAGTTTCTACAAGGGCTTTTTCTTTCTTACACTATTCTCCCACGTATTTGCATGAGGGAAGACTCCTCAATGTGTCTCATAAGATGTGACTATGCTCTCATCAGTGGTCAAAGTTTAAACTCCATCAGTGAAATTAAATAGATTATTTTATTTAACTCAAAGAACGTTAACTGTATTGCATGTATGCAGAAGAAGTTAGCCATAATAAATGGAAAATTTACATCAACAGGAAAATTATTTTCATATTCTCATGTAAAGAAAATACAATAGCCCATATTTGTACCTCAATGGTTTTTCATTTCTGTGCTTTAAAACAAAAATAAAAGTAAGTAAAGTCAGTGCTTATTTTCAAAAATATCACATTCACCCCTAATGATCATAGGAAAGACACTAATAGGAAAGCCACCACTCTATTAGTTAATTAATATATGTTTAGTAAGAGAAACAGATGATGCTGGACCAGCTTCCTGGGTGTTTTCAGCAAATGTTCATTCTACTTCAAAACAACAGGACATTTTTGAGACTGACTACGGAAAACATCAATACTGATTTACAGGAAATTACTCTTTATCTTACGTGGTACTACAGCATTTTTCCATATAATATTGCAGAATAAGATACGAAGGAAAGTTTCCCCCAAGATGAAACACTTATATTTGAACACCACAGTAATTTTTGCCCACAAAAGATCTATATATGAATTTCTGGAGGTCAACAGGTCCTTATCTGCACAGCTAAGGGGGATCCTAATCAAAGCCAAAAGCCACATCCCTCCCTGCCCCACTGCAGACCTTGCATGCTTTGTGTCAGACAGGCAGAGACTAAACATGCAAATGAAACTATGTACTTAGGACCACACTGTTGGCTCATGCAATGTATTTCCACGAATTTATATCAACTAACATTTGATTTACACTGACAGAAAATTATTTTTTTACTCTGCATTCTGAAAACAACTATCTTCCTTTTTAATGATTCGGTTTTGGTAGAACACGAGGTTTGTTTAAAAACAAATTGACTCTCTCTGCTGTAAATAAGCAGAAATTTACATCTTATCTGACACCATATAACATACAAGATAATGCCATGTAAGGTAGAGAATATTTATATATATATATAAACATATATATATACACACACACACACACATATATATACACATGTATACATCATCTAGTATATGAAGGAATAATTTCAGCAACTTCCCATAGATTCTCTTTAACTCTTGGACATAACTACTTCCATGAAAGTCAGCTCATTTAAAAATCAAAATTAGCTGCATGCCTTTTTAAATTTTTGCCAAGAAAATGGCTGTAGGATTTTCCTGAAGATTTCACTATTTGTTAGCTTGGCTTTGACATCTTTTTCTATTCCACCTGCTCTGAAATATGCTATTATTATTGTATTAATAAAGACCCATTTCTTTTCTTTCCCCCCCTTCTTTTTAGGTTGATTTTTTTTAAAAGGTGTTGAAAAAGATAGAAACACAAAAGAAATCTCAAAGACAGAGAACTTCCTGGGGCCTTATAAAAAGAATACAAGGACAATGATATCGTATCTCAAGTATAACAGAAGTCTTATATGCCACACATACGGAATGAGGAAAAAAGCAGTAGTAAAAAAGAATATTTCAAATGCATAAGGATATTTTCTTTGATTGTATTTTCAAGATACTGATGGTGAGAGGTTGTGACTAAATGAGTTTACAAAGATAAAGCATGCAAATACTTTAGATGACTTCATGTTGTAAAAATTTACATATTTACATTGTGTGTATTACTTTAAAAAAATAATTGTTGTGAATGTATACTGTACTGCAGAAACTTGAACACTTGGGGTGGGTTGCAAGCTGCATATAGATCATGTAGGTTTGAGGTTGGAGCTCATCCTCTATGTTTTTAATAAGCTGTTAGTTACTTTCATGGCTGAGTTTCTATGTACTTTGGCAACAAAAATCAATAAAGTTTTGTTATCCTATCATTACTTAAATTATAAACTTAAAGCATAAATATTTTGATGAAATTTGACTAATACAATAAGTCCTTAAAGAAAAGTTACTGTTCTAAATTAAATAAGTGAACATATACAGGAAGCTGAAGTTCACAAAAACCAGAGGACTTCCTCCCAAAGTTTCCCCTGGGATACAAATATGACCAAGCTGTGGTCAACAGTGGTCTGTTTTGTTCATTAAACATCCTTCTTTAAAATCTTACTGCTTACTTTAAAACCTTACTGTTGTACTTCCTTATGCAATGGTGAAAATAGAAAATATGGAAAACATTCAAATGTATAGCTTCAAAAAGTTAAAAGGCAATGCTCCAAAACCAATATTCATAAATAGCTGTCTTTTCATGCTACTGTTGTTACATATTTCATAATGAAGCTTCAAATATGTATGTCTAGACATGTAATCTCCTTCAATAGAGCAAATATAGACTGTGAACATACATATTCAAAAACACTATATTGAAAAAAAGATAAGTAGGTCAGCAAAGTCAAGAAATACAAATGCCAGAATTTAGGAAATTACAAACTCCTATCATTTGAAATTATTTCAGAAGTTCAGTGTAAGCTGCAATATTAACCTAATAATGTATTCCTACCTCATCATCCTGCAAACATACTGTAACTTTTGTTTTAATTTTATGAAGCACGTTCCTGTTTTGAGCATACTTTCTACAGTATATATTAGGGGTTTGTTTTTCTCTAAAATATAAAATCACTGTTCATTGATATGATGATTAATAGACATTGTAAGATAGTGTGATCTGTCTCGATATCTGTCTAGTTTTACAAGATATCAGCTTTTTCCTCAATGTATTAGTATTGATAAATTATAAAGTAAACTATAAGGCAGTTTAGTTTATTCTTGCAATATTGTTCTAGTATTCTATGTATTCTACTAGAAACTAGCCTCTCCCGAGAACATTTTTTTTCTTATTCTTTACTATCAGCTGAAACAAAGTAATAAGCTAGCTAAGCCTTGCATTTAACTTACTACATCAGCTCTTTTTCACTGTTAGTGTGCCGAAAAACTATATACCAACTCATTTAATAGGAAAAAATGAATTCCTTATATTAAATCCAGTTTTTCTAACATCAGCATCAGAATCCCCAATTCAACAGGTACCAGAGTGTCTGTTTTATTGAGTTAATACCCTGTTCCATATTTAAGTCAGAAACACACCCTAGTGTTGAAAAGAGAAGTCTAAAATCTTGCTTTCAATGAATCCAATAAGAAAGTTCTCATAATTACAAGATGGGGAGCATCCTTGGATATAGTTACATAGGAAACTACGTATCATGGTATGTGCTGTAGTACTCAAAATACGTGAGACTAGGATAGACTTCCATGAGAAAATATTGTGCACAATACCTCATCTTCAGGAAATTACATCCTCAGATAAAAGTCTCGTATTGCAATCCACGTGGACTAACATTCAGAGGGTTGCAAAACTGCGAGAGCAATACCTGACTCCCAGTTTCTCCATGTTGCTACAAGCTACACACAGAAAACTATACATTTTATGTTCAGTGTACCTGATATGTCTTGTCCTTGGTATACTTACTGAAAATATCTTTTGTATATGAAGTATCTTTTTGATGATGATGACAACCTTCCTTCAGCCTTTTTTTCACCATAATTCTGTTTTGTAGGCCAAATAGAGATTATCAATTTATACAGTAATTACTAGAGATTACATGGATAGATTATTATCTATGCCATCATATACAGTAATCTACATTCTACACACAGTAAATCTTTCACAAAGATGCTGGATTCAGGCCTTTAACTCTGTATTTAAGAGACAGCCAAAATTCTCTCAACTTTCAAAATTTTGTTGCTTTTCAAAAGTGAGAGAACTGCTTTTTGCTCTGTGTGAGCAGCAGTTAAGAGATAAGCATCATAATATGGAAATCTTTCTTTCAATTTCAGTGATGAACTCTAATACCAAAAGACTTAAGCAATTCAGTGCAAAACTTACATGTCACATGAAACAACCAATACCATGAGATACATTTTTTATTCCAGAGGTCACAAAGTATTTAACTTGACAGAGACAGCTCGTAAACATATGTAAGGAGCACTACCCTCAGAAAAGGATCAAAGATTTCAAAGGCTTCATTAGGAAGTTCCTAGCTTTAAAAGGTGCCAGATCTATTACTCCACTTCTATAAGGATACTTTACTGATGCACTGAAGGGCTGTAAAACATAATAGCAAAGAGCTGGTCATAAAAGAAATTGATGATTATGGATTATAGTGTAGTTACATTTTCAAGTGAAATAGCAATTGCAATATGAAATTATTTTGCTGCTCTCTGAAGAAGATAAAAGTTGCAAAGCAAAATACAAAGTAAAAATATATGATATTTGTGGCATAGATAGCATGGTAGGACTGAGAATAAGCAAAATATTTGAGTCGGTGAGAAATACATCATTACTTCTCCCCTGATTTGAAAAATATTTTCTTCTGGTCCATTTCCACAGCTCCTTCATCTTGGTAGTATGGGCAATCTTACTAAGCTCACCAACACCAGTGGCTTCAAAATATCTACAAAGGTCAGATTTCTCCTTTTGCAAATAACTCTTAAATTCTGAAGCATGGGATACATTGCATCACATTTCAACAGCAGTTGAGGACATGTTTCAAATTATATAACTTCTGCTGTACTGTCAGCTGAAATTACCTAACGCTAAGGTGGGCTTCCCTTAACTGAACTTATGTAACACTTGAGGCTGAAAAACAGTCTAAATCTCAAAATGGGATGCAGATTGCCTGCACCAGTGCCTGCACCTACCTTTTTTAAAAAAAAGGTTGCACGTCAGACTGAAACTTCCTGAAGGCCTAGGGAATTCTTTGACAAACTCTCCCACTTTAAAAAACCCCACAAGACATGTGCTGAAAGCAGTTCCCTGGTTCAAGAAGGGAGATGGATATTGTCTCTACCAAGCATATCCTTGTGCATGCAGGAACTCCTGTTTATTTTGTGGGACAGTGCAGTTCTCTGCGGGAGCTGGGTACCTCACCAAGTTGTTCTAAAGGGCTCCTTCAAGGTGCCCACTTTCCACAGAGACTGCCCAGAGACCCAAAGTACCAAGTTCAGAGGCTTTGAGTACCCTGTCGACATCACAAACCTACTGTGTGTGACTCAAGTAAATTGGGTGCAAATAGTCAATATCTAAACAACTGCAAGAAAAATACATCACACAGACTTTAACAGCAGCAAAATTTAAAGTTTCCTTTTCAGGTAATGAGGCAACAGTCATTTGTACCAGTTTACAGAGTGTCTTTTAAAGAAATATAAAATTAAGTTCTCCTGAATGTTAATAAGGTTTAAAATATCCTTAAACATAATATTCCTGAAAAAAGTATTAGATTTCTTGCAGGTTTATGTAGTTACATTTTATTTAAGAGCATGCTTGTATTTGACCTATAGCATTTAGAACTTTTTCTAAAAGTCTTTTGATGATGTAAAATTTATTTCAGCCTTTTGGACCTGATTGTTCTGCTCTGGACCTGTTCCACCAGCATCTGTAATAAATAGTTGTTCCATCCAGAATATTTTGAAATCTAACACCTTGCTTCAGCCCATTTCCATAATGGACTACAGTTGAAAAACTATTGGGAATTCTAGTTGGTTTTGTTTGTTTGTTTGTTTTTTTATTAAGTCTGCAAATTTACAACTGGGTCTTGTTTTGTGTCAACTTAGGAGTTACCCTTAGGCTTTTTTTTTATATCAGGCAGATTGGTATAGTGAAGCCATAGGACCAATTGAAGCTCTAGAACTAGGAAATATATTTTTAGAAAGACCATTTAATGGCTCCACCCTTTCTAGTAACACTCCCAAAATCCCCTTGACAGGTGTAAGGGATTCCTGGTGGGAATGGCTGGGAGGAAGCACGTACATGCAAGGAATGAAAAGACATTTGGCCAAAGAGTCCTTTTAGTCATCCACCTTCACAGTGGCTGAGCTTCCAGCTGCAAAGAAAGACCAAACACTGGAACCAAGCCAAGACCCAGATCAACAATAAGTCATAGGGTCCCTATTTCTTTTCTGTCTGACAGTAACACTGCACATCAAAATATCAGACTGCATTTTTAACTGCAGTGGAAGTATTTGGCCTACAAAGCTGAATAATAAACCGCAAATTTCAAACTAACTGAAAGAATTAGGGAAAGCTTTAAATTTATACTCTCACTAAGAGGATGAGGAGTAAGAAGTAACACACTGCAAGAAATGGAGGTAAAAAATAAGTAAGCAAATGAAGACCAGTAGAAGGTCAGCTTTTGGATTTAGATGAATAAAACTGAAATACAGAGTTATGCGCAAACTGCTTTAAAGGGGAAAAGTTGGATATAAAAGGAATGTGAAATCTAAGCTTTTTTTGTCTCTCTCATGCAGTATGAAACAGTTTCATACTTCTGTAGTTAAAGATATAAGACTATTAGGAGGAAAATAACCCTACTTCAGGAACCAATTACATGAATTTTCCATATCATATTTTGTGAGAGGATGTGTATATTTCGTTATTTTCAAGATTTTAATTGTTCTGGTCTTATTCTTGATTTAAAATAAAAACGGAAATGAGTAGAGAAATATCTGTAGTGGTGACGAAAGCTAAGGTGATGGAGAGGAAGAGTGGCCTAAGCTTGAGGGGAAGGTGAGGAGGAGCAGGGACTGAAATCATCCCCATTGTCTGGAGCCTTAACTGAACCACTGGGGATTTTTTTCTCGATTTCTGTTGCTGCCCCTCCTCCTCCTTCTAGTCCTCTCCCCTCTTCCATCCCTCTCCTATTGCTTCTTTTTCTTTCATCCTTCTGAGCTGTGTCGATGCCAGGGGAGAGGTCCAGAGCAGGAGGGAAGGTCCAGCAAGTCTGAAATAAAAAAAATATTACAAATAAAATATAAAAAGGATCCCAAAGTTCAAATGAACACATCCAATATTTAAAAATATACTTTCCTTTGTTTGTTACTGAAGATTAGTGTGGCACAGGTCTTTAAAGCTGGGTTGACTTTAGTCTTAAAAGATCTGAAAATGTTGCCAGTCCTATTCTGATTACGATGAATATTAACAACATTCAATAATAATTGTGACCAAGTACCAAGAATTTCTGAACCCACTGTAAAATTTCTGAGATGAAATATCACACTCTATAGGATGTTAAATTGTGCATCAAATCAAAATAAATAAACTAAACTAAACTAAAATAAAATAAAATGTGGCATTCCTGAAATAGTTTATTTCTTTACACTGAACTGTAGTTATTTTTCTTGTAATCTTTCCTTTCACAAGCATTTCCCTAAATATGTAATCTTCACTGAAGGTCACTAGACCACCTACTCACTCAGAACAGCTGGCAGAGATAGACCCAGAGACACCACGTAAGAGAGTCTGACTTATATGCCCTACCCTCACTGAGAAATTCAGTTGTGCTTATCTGTGTTCTGACAATCTATGGTCATAAGACCTTTATATTCCCGTGACAACATTGTGCTCCTAAACATGAGCAGAGACCCAAGAGTGAAAAGGAAATGTTATGGTGCGTAAATGAAAGAGGGAAAAGAGGTAAATACTTCATGAAGTCGGCAGAGGGTTTTATCCTTGTAAATCTGTTTTATGTGAACGCTGCTCAGACAATGCATTTTTTTGAGGGACAGTACAAAAAAACTAAGTTAGAAATATAAATAGAATGTGAGGAACAAAGGCGAAGACCAAGAGGTGGTGAAGTGTATAACATGATACGGTAGCTGCAGCTAACAGTTTATAGTCCCCAGAGCATATTACTGCACTTATTTGAAGCAGTTATTTCAAAGTGCTGAGAACTCCAACTTTTTATCTCCCCTTCTCAATTCTGACAAGTCCGTTAAGATTTCTGAGTCTGTACAAACCATTACATTGTAGCTGTTAGAGCTCACAGCTGCATCGTACTTTATCATAGTAGTAACACTGTGGTATTTGGGCAATTAACTCTCACTACGCCGAGCTTTGTGCTTACTCCTATAATACCAAATGATTCATTTCTAATTTTGATTCAGTTTTAGTTCAGTTTTGTACTATGCTGCCAGTGACAAACACAGCCTATTCAAGCAGTGTAATGACCTCTGCACAGGCACACAGATAGTGCCGCATCAAGAATAAGACAAACCCTATGGTGGAAATATGTACAGTATGTTCATATATTTCAGCACCTGTACAAAATCCTACAAAAACAACAAACACATATTGAATAAAATCACAGAATTTATAATCTGTGGAAGAAGAGGATGATATATCACAGCACACTGAGCAGAGGTACAAATTGGCCAGTGCATTGACAGCTGCAGGACAAATCTAAAGAAAGGCACTGAAATAAACTTTATCTAAAAGGTGATTTTACAGATCTTAACACTCAGTCTTATAAAATTCCAATCTTCTCTAAAAAATTACCTGAGAGATAAAATTTATCTAGGTATTCAAAAGTGCAGGTTTTACTGGAGTATTTTAAAACAAGAACATACCGGAAAATATTGGTGGCATGCTATCAATAGCTAACTATTTCCCTACATTTCCTGGATCACCTCAACTTACAAACTAAAAAGCCCCTTTTAGTTTTAAAATCCCACTTCAGAGACATCTAGAACTTTCAAATTCAGGTCTTCTGCTGTTTTTTGATCTACTAATTATTTTTTGGCAGCATGACTATATATCTTACACTAATTTACAAAAACAAAGTAGAACTAGCTGATTCCATTGCCACTCACATAATTATTGTTTCAGTTATTGTCAAAGGTTTTCAAAAAGGTCCATGATTGTATCCAATAGCTCAATCTAGTCCCTAGATTTCAGAATAGGACTCTGTGAGGAGAACTCATTGAAGGATTGGTTGTTGTCAGATTACATTATAAACAGACAGAAAATCGTGTGAAGCAATAGAAAAAAGGTGTGAAATCTGGGGCCCATCAAAAATCTTTGTGAAATTTGTCATGTCCCAGAATTGATCCCAAGTGTTTGGAAACACATTTGCATTTCTGTACAAAGAATTCCTAAAGAACTTGAAAATAAATTTGAGTAAAAACTTGAAAATAAATTTGAGTAAAAACTTGAAGACATGAAGAGTCTAGTGGCCAGAAAACCAATTTTTCAACCAAATATTTCATTGAGAAATTAGTATTTCAACAGTTGGAAGGGTTGGGGAGCATGAGATTCATCTCCTTTAACTTTCATCTCCTTTAACTTCATCCATCAAAAAATTAGGAATGTATTTTAAATGGTCCATCTAGGTTCTCTCTCATCAGTGAAAAGAGGGAGGCATTTTAGGAAGGTTGTTCATCTCAGCTGTCCATAGATTCCTCTGTCGGGATGTAATCTGTAATTCTTTAGAGGTGTCTATATATCTCCATTGACTACAAAGCCTTGAGCAACTGTGTTAGACTTCAATGACTAACTTTTAGATGACTAAAATGATGACTAGCTTAGCTCTGAAAACCAATTTTTTAAACAGCAAGGTTAAGTGAGATGAATTGAGGCCTTGTGTGAACTACTTTGTCAAAAATCTACAGGAAAACAAATGTTTTGACATGAAATTTTGACCAGCATATCACTGTTTTTACAGGACCAGGGTCTAATTCTTCACCTTTCTATTTCTACATCACCCATGGGAGCAGGGCACATGCTGATGAATGACAGAACAGTACACTTTTCTCAAAAAATGATAAACAATAAAAATAGCACCCATGCCATGATAAACTACCCCCATAAAGCAAAAGTGGCATAAATGCAGTTTCTCTTTTCATTATGCATAATGTACATTAAGTGTCTACAACTTACAAGGGGACAATTAGGGCATTCTAACCTCTTCAGAGCCAGTCTTGCAGTTCTCCCATTTCCAGAACCACCATTTAACTGGAAGTTGCATATGCTGGAAGAAAACATAATTACATCCTTCTTCTTCTGCACTTTGGAAAAGAAAAAAAACAACAACAACAAAAAGTGGACCTGAATTTATACAGTAGAGTACATTAGAAAACTGACCTGCTGTACAATGTCTCAAATCTTGGTTTTTATCCTGTGAAATCAGTGGCAAATATAAGATGAGAAATGAGATGATAGTACTGATTTTTGTTGTTGTTGCTGCTGTTGTTTAGGAAAAAAAGAATAATTAATCCCTTTTATAGGTACTCAAACAGGAAGTTTTGTTTTAATTATACCTTCAGGGGGTCTATTTCACTACATGACAGTTTGCACAGCACTTTTTTAAATCTTGTATTACTTCTATTCTAATATTTATTGTGTGAAGGATCTTTTGACAAAATAGGGAGAATTACTTTTCTTTATAAAAAGTAAGTCTGCGTTACAGAACAAGCTCAGAAGCACATTGTTGCAATTACAAAAATCACAGTGTTTCATTGTAAAAAGTCAATGACTTACTACTGTAACTCCCTCCTACCTACAAAAAGAGCTGTTAGCATTCTGTAAGCTCTGAGTGCAAGCCTGGTGTTCAAAAATGCACAGGACTATCTTTGTTATTTTCAGTCATATTGTTCTAATAAGAGGATGCCTAGGACAGTGCTAACATTTTAATGCTTCTGCACTCCATTACAGTGCAAATATTTTAGTGCTTCAGCACTCCATTATAACACAGCAAAACAGAAACAGGGACTAGCACTGTCAACACAATACAAATATAACTGAGACAGAAACTCCAATTCTTCAGTCAGCCTAAAAATATTCTATGTGAGGTTTACACGTGCAGTGCCCCCTTCCATAAGGTTATCCCTATTTAACAAGATGTGTTCTATCTATTTGACAATAGTTACGGTTGAGCTTCTATGCAAAACATTCAGCAAAAACAGAGACACTTTTTTACTGAATGAATTGTGCTAATGTGATGCTTCTCTGCAGAACAAATTTATCTTTGTTTCAGTCAGGTGAAGAACCTCATTAATACTTGATTTGTGCTAGATATCCCCCTTTTGCTGACCCTGAACAACACAAAGCAAGCACACGCTTGACTCAGAGGAGGATCTTGATGAAAGGAATCAGTGTGACTGAGAAGGCTGAAACAAAGGCTGTTGGTTTATGGGGCACAGTAGAAAGACTGCGACCAGACTTTTACCAAGTCATTCAATAATCACCAAGGTCAAGTAATTATCATTGTATCCTTTATGGTCTATTGTTCTTTAAATAAAAATAATTGTTTTTACTGGCTATTATAAGTTATGCCTGTCCAAGAGACTGTAAGTTGTTCTCAGAGGACCATAGAAGTAACCACAGAAAGCATCAGCTTTTCCCAGAGTTCCACATTGAATTGGTTGCTCAGAGACTGCACATCAGTCAAGAAAATAATCACTGACATCAGGAGAGGGCCACCTGGGAAGGATCACTGATGTTAACTAAGTTTAATCAGATCTTTGGGTAGTTTAGGAGAAAGACTCATGAGTGTGCAAAGGGAAAAAAAAAGAGCTTGGGGAGTGTCCTTCATATTCTACCATGTTCATAACTACTGTTGGTCATCACTCATAAGAAATCCACCTCTGCTTCATCAAACCTCTGCTACTTAAATCAGAGTAGAAATTATTATGCTTACTACCATAACAACGAAGGAACTACATCAGAGAAAAAACTCAACTCTATTCCTGAAATTGAAATGCAACTGCAGAATGGCTGAGCCCAGACACCCTGACAGGCCAGCCAGCATGCAAGAAGCCAGGAGACACTCAGAGATGTACCAGAGAGGCAATTTATTAAATCCATAGCTTTTGTGAAGGGACCGTTGATAACACTGGTCTATATAAATTTGCAACTGAGAAAGTTAAACTCTTATTAAACAAAAGTGTTGGTTTAGTCCTGAAGGATAATTAATTAATGCAAATCTCTATCACACTGAAAACATCTCTAAAAATATCTATATCTATGATTCTATCTATTCATCTACCTATCTATATTTTTATCCCAGAACACCACAATGATAAAAATATGTTAATTGTATTCACACTAAGCAACCTGAGATTTATTTAGTAATTTGAAGGTCTACTTTAATTATTTTTTCTAATTGTTGGCAGATGATTCATTGAGATGGAAAATCACACTTCATTGTGCAAAAATAAACTTTCTCAGAAAAGACTTCCAAAGCAGAAGTATAAACACTTTTGAAGAATTAAATACGTTATAGAGATTAGGGTGTAATTTTGAAGTAGAAAAAAAGAGGGGGAAGGGGAAGGTACAAATTATTCCAATCTGTGCATCTGCAAAACAATAATATTCAAGCTGTTTTAGTCCAGTAATTGTTCAAAGATCATAAAACTGGTAACTTAACAAAGGTGAAAATGTTGTACTTCAATCTTCATATCACCTAACGTGAGCATTTTGTTTTCTTCTATCACTCTGGATTTGAGTTTAAGGACACTACAGACTGGATGACTATACAGACTGTGACAGATTACATAATTTTGCATCAGGAAATACTCATCTTTAGCCTTGTGTTCAGATATTCTGCAAGTACTTAAAACACAGAATTGAGGTCCAGAATTTGACAGAGCACCACATCCTCTAAGAAGACGAAGGAAAGTCAAAATGTTCATCTGAGGGCAGATTATCAGTCTTTATAATCCTCCACTTTAAGCACTATTAAGATTTTTTTTATTGTTTTATCTTTCAAAATCTAAAATGTGGGGAAGAGAAAAAAATGCACTGCAAAATAGAAACAAATCCCTCACAGAATGTTGTAGAAGAGTAGATAGTTAAGACATAAGCATCTGTGAAGAAACAAATAGGGAAATGATATTCTAAAAACACAGTATCCAACTTTCACATTTATTCCTGATATAAGACAGTCCCTGATAGAGAATTACCTCAAGCCCATTCACATTCCCTTGGCTAGTATGAATATAAAATACTAAAACAATATGTAGAAGACTCCTGAGAGTTCAAAAATCAGAGTGTTGCAGAAGAAATAATTAAGAGTCCTCTGCTGTTACATTCTAAACAAAGAAATTCAGGTTGGATAGGCAGAGGGAAGGGAAGGTCCATGTGGCACAAAACCTATTTCACCAGGAGAAGGCACGTCCACGTGTGCGGCTCCAGGTGGAAACAGGCTGATGCGAGAGCCAGCAATCGGGCTGCCATGTCTGCAGCTGAAAGCCGAACAGACCAGTTTTGGGCAGAAGACAATTCAGATGCAGCTGCCCTGTTTGTGCTGCAGCATAACTTTGGGCAGAGCCAGTCTCAACATCCCCTCCCAGTGCCAGCCACACTGTTGGGAATCTCTCCCAGTAAGCTCAGAAAATGTGAGTGAAAGTGCGCTGCAATTGCTCTCTAGAAATATATGCTGAAGAGCAAAGATGTGAAGAAAGAGCCTTACTGTTTAAGGTCAGCACTGGCACATAAAATAAAGGAGAATAAACTGAAAACAAATTTAGAACAGGAACACTGTTTCTAACAGCCTGAGTGAGGTTCTGCCCAGCCCTCAAGAAGTGCCATAAGAGTGATACCCCAGCTAAATTAAACCGGAGCTTGCTAAATCTGAACAAAACAAGACCAGACCGGCACCACAGCAAACAGACTTGAAGACTCCACAGGTCACCCCAGTCCTATCTCTCTAGAAAAATGCAAGAAGATACGCTTCTGTTACTAGTTCAGACCACTACAGCAACTAAAAACGTATTCATGAGTCAGTGCGCTGTGCACTATACAGTTTTTAAATTCTGTTCACCTGTTCATTTTTATTTGCAAGTAAGTACTTGCAAGTACTTACAGTTATTTGCAAGTAAGTACAAGTAATAGTTATGGAGGAAGAAAAGAAAAATTGTTTTTCAAAGCTTTCTGTTTATAAACCTTTATAAAGGTATCTTAAATATGCTCTCCTGAATATCAAAACAGATTTAAAAAAATAGATGTCATTTAACTCTGGACACTAATCACTTCCAGGAATTAGGGCAGTATGAGTATATCTCATGGTAAATATAAAATATATAATTATAGCACCACTTGTAGAAATTAAGCTATACTTTGTAGGCAAAATTTTCATTAATTTCAAAAGAACAGTTGTGTTTGACACTAACTATGGCTTTCTAAAACATGCTTTCAACATCATTAGTCATGCCATAACTATAGAAGTGCCAACCCAGAACCAATTCCACCAACCCAAACCCTACTGTACCCACATATGGCAGAACATAGAAGTATTCTCTTTCAAAATTAGCTCATTTATTGCTATTTTAAAGTCCCTAGGTTGTTTGATATATAAGAACTTGTGCAATCTCAGATTGCTGCAAATGATTATGTGTATTAATTACCATGCTCCTCAGACAACAGGTGCTTTGTGGATGAAATCTGGGTGCTAAAAATGGTGCACTCCTAAAATTCTTTCTCAGACCTCAAGGTAAGACTAGGTGAGCAGGATTAGATCTTCAGTCAGCAACTATCTGTACAAAACTACACAACACACCTGCAATATTAAAAGAAAGGACAAAAGGAACATAATTCTGGAAACTGCTAACCTTACTTTATTTCAGTGCTCTAGCAGTAACAAAAATATTTTGCTTACTGGCAGTTCCACATAACTTGAAGAAAAACCTTAATTTAAAAATAAGGAGGGATGAAAATAAAAAGAGGGGGGAGAATAAAGTTTCAATCACTCATTTTTAATGGTTTGCTTTCAAATTAAATCACAAAAAAATAAGCAGGCTGAGTCTTCTTAAAATGTGGACTATTGACCCAACAGATCACAACTATTTTGGAGAATTCCTCATAATCTATTGTGAAAATATCTCGACTGTTTTTTAGACACATGAATTATTGACCCTGTTATACTGCCAAATGTATTTCATTGTGTCAGAGGAGAAGTCATGCATAAATACGTGCTAAATACTTTTATTACATTTAAACTGGAAAAATCCACTGCAAGCACTTAATAATTATGCTTCCACAAAGATAAACGCATTGATTTATTTTTCAACATGACTAGTTACATGAAATATACACTTATTTACACTTTCTACTTTAAAGAAAACTGTTAAGTTGTAAGAATGTAAACATAAGCATTAGAAGTTTCAAACTTCTGAAAGCATTTGTAATTCTATGAACTATATTTGCTTATGCAACAGTGACATAAGATATATATCCCCTGTAACTTACTTTGGCTTCTACATCAGAATACACAGCATATCTTTATATCAGTTACAGATTCCTAAAAGCTGTTTCTATAAAATACATTAAGCAATCCCATCACAATAAAGTAAACAACAGAGAACACCGCAGAACATTCAGCACTTCAACTCTAGCATAATGTTGCACCATATTTCTCTCTGGGAAAAAAAAAACAAACAAAAGAAAAACCATCAAAAAAAAACCAAACAAAAAACCCCGAACAACAAAACCCATTCTGTCATCCGGAAAAATCTTTCCAAATTGTATTTTACAGAACTAGTATCCTGTCTGCACATCAGGGGCGGTCTCTGTTAAGCATTTAAGTGCAAACACAAGTAACAGTTTCTCCTCCAAGCCTGAACTCTCAGCACCAACACGGAAAGTAACAGTTTCCCATTACCTATCAGTCAGTGGCATTATTAATCATTAAAACAAAACCAAAAACCTTCAAGAAAATATGAGCTTCTGATTACTCTCCATCCCAATGAAGTAAATTCATAAGAGGCAACCTGCTGCCTTATTTACACCTCTTTAATATGAGGATCAGAAGTTGAATATAAGGGGTTTGCTGCCCTTAGGGCTACAGAAATATGCCTCATGTGGCAGCGAGCCAGCTCTCCGAGAGAGCCTCCTTTGCTGTTTCACAGCTATTTTCTAATGGATAATTTTTAAGCAGACACACACAAACACACAAGTCACCACAATACATGGCCGGGGCTTTTGTTTCTGTCTTAAGTCCTGTAAGTATTTGCACTCGCAATGAGGATCTCAAGGTCCCATCCAGTTTCGATTTGGGCTTTACTTTTGGTTGCTTTGTTGTCTTTTTTTTTCTTTTTTTAAACGGTAAGGAGGAGGGAGGGGTGTCTGGATTTTTTTTCCCCAGCTGGCTTCCCCTCTATATAGCACAGCACATAAACCACCCCTCTTCAGCTTAACCGACTTAGGCTTAATTAGTGCAACATTTTGCACACATGCAAGAAATCACACAGCAGAGGTATTCAGTCCAGTCCTCACATGTATTGCACAGATACCTTTAGAAAGGGGTGGAAGGAGATTTCTTAAAAAAAAAAAAAAAACAAACTCACAATGTAATTTACACAGCTTGGAAACGCCTACAAGGAGATGAAGTACCTGCACTGGGGAGATGTTCAGTTGTTCACTTCATCTTCCGTTGACAAGGAAACCAAACCGCACTTCATTCTCCAGGAAAACCTTCCACTGCCATCATTTGAAAATGTATTTATTTGTATATATGTATATCTCTATCATCATCATCATGATAACAATAACCATCTTAAAACAGTGCTGGCAAAAGAATAAAAAAGTCAAGGTGCAAAATGTGCAAAAGTAAGGATCACCTCTTTGGATTTCTGTTTTGCTTTGTTGTATTTAAGGATGAAAAAAGTATTTAAAAATTGTAACTGCAACACGCTGCAAGAAAAGTTTCACATTATAAACAGGCATCAAAAACTGAAGAAGAGGAAAAACAAAAAACCCTGCTGATTGCACTGTCAAAAAGGAAAACCAAAAAGAAACAGTAACAAAAAATAATAAAATTATCATCTTGCTCTGTGGCTTCCACCAGTATTGCAAGATTACAAACTCTGTGTAAACACTGCTGTAAAATGCTTTTCCAATTCCCATCTCTTTATGGAAAAAACACCCTTAAAAACACCCAAAAATAAAAAATAAAACAACACCAGAGAAAATACTCTGCAAAAAGAGTTAGAAACATGCCTTTTCTCTTATCTTTAAAAAATAAGCATCATATTTCACATCGTTTCTCTGTGCCACAACAAAACCAGTTGCATATATAGATATATAGCTACTAAATGTATATCAGTTGTTGCTGGACTGGCAAGTCTGTATAATTAATATTATCATTTTTCATTCCCAGTGACTCCCGGCCCCAGCAGCACCTTTTGCTCACAGTTTAGTAACCATCGCATGCTAGGAAAAAAAAAAACCAAAAAACTTGTCATCAGCAAAAGATCAAATCCATTTAAACAATAATCAAAGAGGGGGGAAAAAAGAAGAAAAAAAAAAGAAAACAGAAAAAAAAACAAAAGGAAGAAAAAAAAACAGGACAAAAAAGGAGGACAAGAATGTCAGTGGAAAGGTACTCACCGAGCGGGAGTAAAAGGGAGGAATAAAAATGAGAGTTACTATAAAATACAGTATGGCGGTGGAAGAAGGAATGAGGCGCTTTTTTTTTCTCTCCTCTCTAGTCTCTGCCTCCGGCAACCGCCACGTGATCCGGAGCCGGGCGGACTCTCAGCCGGGAGGGCGCAGTGGCGGCGGCGGCGCCGGGCGCGGCCCCAGCCCGAGCCCAGCCCGCTCCGCGCCCGCCGCAGCCGCCCGGCTTCGCTCCCGCCCAGCACTCGACACCGCACCCGCACCCGCGCCGCGGCGGCCCCGCCGGCCCCGGCAGGTGCCGCTCGCCCCCGCACTCACAGCCGCACCACTCACTCACTCCCTCACTCACACACACACACACTCACTCACTCCCTCGCTCCCGCCGAGCGCGGGCAGGCAGCGGCCTCGCAGGCGGGGGGCGGAGGCGGGCGCGTCCTGCGCGGCAGCGCAACTCGCTCGGCGGCGCTGCGCGAAGTTGT
>VWZD01008516.1:99594-116662 GCA_013396695.1 Sakesphorus luctuosus
TAAAGTATTTAACCAGATAAGGATTAGTAAATGTGACCTAGACATGACGTTATGCTGGGAAGTCTGAAGTGATGCTGTCAACTGGTGGCAAGCAGTCATCTTGGAGATGGCAGACTTCTCACCGTGTAGCCAGATCAGCATATTTACGTTCACATCGGTTAAAAATAAATAAATAATTCAATCTCAAAACATAATGGAAGATGTACACTCAAGAAATCATAATGAAATTTGGAGTAGAGGTTTGAATTTGGATAATAATCCAGCAAACAACCTGCATAGTGGTTTAGAAGATAAGTAGGGTTTATTTTTTTTCAGCCTCTTTTTGAAAGTTTTTGAGAGAGGAAATAAACCAAGTAATAGAGGTTAGGGACAAGTTGAAGGAGATATAGGTGAAATCTGTAAGAATTGGATGAAAAAGGATAGAGAATTAAAACCAAGAGGAAGTCGTGAATACAAA
Source organism: Sakesphorus luctuosus (assembly GCA_013396695.1). Taxonomy (NCBI): domain Eukaryota; kingdom Metazoa; phylum Chordata; class Aves; order Passeriformes; family Thamnophilidae; genus Sakesphorus; species Sakesphorus luctuosus. The sequence continues at coordinate 100,052 of VWZD01008516.1, forward strand.
TATGGAAAAATGCTTGAGAAAGTAAAAGAAATAAAAAAAAAAAAAAAAAAGTGCTGTGTTAGAAAGTGCCTGAAGTAGAAGAGAAAGCTTTTAGGTCAGGTCATCAGCATTTCTAGTAAAGAGAGTATGTAAAGGAATTTTTTAATTCAAAATTAGAGAAATGTAATGAAAGTTTGTAATCACAGAAACTAGCTGAAAGTTTTAAGATAAGCAGGGATGTGGAGGATATTGACCTGATAACAAAAATGAAGTGTGCCTCACCAAAGTAATATTCCTCTTGATAATTTCCCAGAGATTGCCCGTTGGCATTTTTTGGAAAGGTAGAGTAGAAGTCATGGGTTGTGAGTTATTCATCTATGTCTGCTGAGATTTTATACGGTCTCAGAGCATGCATAGCGCTAAATAGACTTGGTCAGAAGATAGGACAGGTGGCCATGGGATAGGAGTCAGGAACACAAGTTTCCTCAGTAATGTCTGTGTTGTGCAGCTATAAGTCATTGAATTGGCAAATGGAAGAGTAAAAGGAGTTTCATTTTATTTGATTTAGGAATTGGTAACTCCTTACTATGGTAGCTGAATCCCTTAAAATATTTAGATTTGCTTTTGTAATCTGTTCAAAGACTCAAGCTCTCTATTGTCTCCATTTTTCCAAAGACAAGGAACAATCATAAAATATGTCTCAAGAGTATCTCTAATTCCCAGGGTCTGAGCCTGCATAAATGAGAGTAAAAACCTTTCTTCAGTCTCATAGAATCCCTTCTGAATCAGTTGGCTGAATACAAAATAAATGTGCATGGAGCAAGGAACACTCATCTAACAGCCTTTTCAGCAAGTATTGGGTTCTGTCTTACACATCTGTTGACTTCACAATAAATTTTAGCTATTTATGCGTAGATGAATACATCTTTACAGAGAACAGAATTTTACAGTGCATGGCTTTGCATCCTGTATGTGTGAACAAATGGAGTAACTTCTTTTTCTTATTGTGTAATTCCTTAAGATTGTTTACCGTAAATAGTCCCATGCAAATCTCCATTGCACAGAAAAGCAATAAATTTCTATAACTTGTCAATGTATGGTACTGAATGTTAGAGGGATGAGAAAATTATTATATAACTAGAACAGGATGAAGAACACATCATGGAGCTGAGGCTCAGGTGCATTCTTCTGTTTCCACATAACAATTTTCCTTACTCAAATGAGCTATAATCTCTCCTGTAAGAGACATAAACATTGGTTGCAACAAATGTAGTCAAGAGAAATAATCTTCTACTTCGACTAGCACAGATTTGTCACCAAGGAAATACATTCCTAGTTGGCTTTTTCCTAAGTGGATTGGAAGCACATATAGTAATATATACAAACAGAAAACAGTGGATATACAGCCCAAGAAGCTGTTTACTTCCTTGAGGATAATCAAGGGACCTTGAGACTAGTAGGTTTTGTGTTTGTAACTAGGAGTCTTCAATATCTACATGTGAGATGTACAGATAATATGGTGATTCTTCTCATGGACAGGAACACAGTGTTTTCTAATTTTGAAATATTGAAAGTACTGCTGCTATACACTCTTTATCTGTAAATGGATCCTCTAAAACAGGCAATAATACATTGTTCCTTGCTTTGTCATGAACACTGTCTGGGAACTTTCATGGATTACAGAGACTACAGCCTTTAGTTAAGATTGTGCATAGATAAATAAAGTATGTACAGAACTTGAAGACAGTAAATGCATACAGACTATCAATATTATGCCTTAAAACACTTTCTGTACACTAGGTTTCCTTTATGGGAAATTGTGTTATATTAAGCTGGAGACAAGGAGAGTTTGAGAGAAGCCAGGACAAATCCTGTCTTCCCTCCAGAAAGGGGATGTGACAAAACCCCCAACACTATGCTGTGTATTCCCCTTCCTTGAAAAGTAGAGAAAACATAAGATTATAAACTCCTGAGAAACCCCATCATGCTACTTTGGTTGAGCAAGAAAAGGTCAAACTGCATGTAAGGTATAGTCAGCGTCTTTAAAGAGAGATATCTTTGGAATGCCAATCTCAATATTGGGAAAGCACCCACCAGTAAACACTGTACTGCAAGGGTGTATAAGGGGAGTAGACTTTTCAATCAGACCTGCAATTCTTACTGAAATCTTGCTATGTTGGGGTTTTTTGTTGTTGTTTCTGTGTGTGTGTGTGTGTGTGTTCGCACATGCGTATGTGTATGTTGTTGTTTGCTTGTTCTAGACCTGTGTAGTTCATCAGTTGTGTAGAGCACTACAGTGATGTTTTTCTTTACTTTTGATCAGTGGCAGGGCTGCTGCCTGGCTTTGGGAGCCCTCCATGTATGTGCTAACATTACAGCCAGCCTTTATGTGAACTCGTTCACCTGAGCTAAGGTAATGACACCTTCCACAGAAGGGCAGAGAGAAAGGTGTCACATCTGACTACCCAGTCATCCAAAGGTGATGTCAAAACTTGTAGTTTAATCTTTGAGATTACTGCTTAAAACTCAGAGCTCTAGAGTCAGGATTTATACTTCCTGAAAGTCAAGGTATATAATTATTTGAAAGCTCAGTGGTCAAACTCAAAAATCTGACTTCATCTGAGTGCAGCTTTTAATAATGTTAGTTTGTAATTTTTATAAATGCCCAGTAACCTACATATAGTATTGTTACTGACTGAATGAGTATATTTTCTTGATGATAAGAACTGGTAAATCAGTTAAATGCATGAACATAGTATATAAAACTATTGAATGATGTTATTCATGAGGCAACTGCCAAGCCTCTGTGTGTGAATGTGCTTGAAACAAGAAGGATATATCAAATACAGCTCAGATGTGTATAGATCAATGCTTAAGTTCCTGACTATAGTGAACAGTTTCTGAGAAACAGCACTGCAGAGGAAAAATATGAGTTCAAGATCATTTATGTTCAATTGAGTTTCTGAAAGTTTTAATGAAAGATGCGTTTGTTTGGATTCCTTTATTCTTTAAATTTTATTAGGAGTTTTAATAAACACATATTTGTTTTCCTTTTTTTGAAAAGAAGCAGCAGCTTGTGCTCATTGATTGGCACACTGGAATGTTAAAATTGGATAATAATTTCTTTGAATGTGTTTATCAGGTCTTTACAGATGCTTTTTTTCAGACAGCTTGTAGTGTGAAAATAAATCTGGATGTTTGAAAGTGTCATTAAACTCTGCTTCTTGTAGGATGGTTTCAGATTACTGGAAATTTGTTGACTGAATTTTGTTGTGTTGTCCTGAATCAGTAATGAATGATATATGTACTCAAATGTCTAAAATTGAATGTTCTGAAAAACATAATTTGATAAAAACACTAGACTATGCGAATAAATATTTTTGAACTGTTTTTCTGTATCTTTACTTTTATTAAACTTTACAACCATTGATCAGGTCTTACATCTGAGAAATAAATATTTAATTTGTTCTATACAGTCACTTTATTATACCTACTTTTTGATTCCCCTTATTTTAGCTGTCTGTATGAGATAGTGGCTGATTCATAAAACACCATGTCTGTGGTTTTATCATAGACTCATAGAATAGTTTGAGTTGGAAGCAACCATTAAGATCATCCAGTTCCAACCCTTCTGCCATGGGCACAGACACCTTCCACTAGACCAGGTTGCTCAAAGCCTTCTTTTAGCCTGGTCTTGAACACTTCCAGGGATGGGGCACCCACAGCTTCTCTAGGCAACCCATTACAGTGACTCACTGCCCTCACAGTAAAGAATTTCTTCTGAATAACTAATCTAAATCTACTCTCTTTCAGCTTGAATGTTTTCCCCCTTGTCCTGTCATTACATGCCATACTAAAAAATCCCTCTCCGGCTTTCTTGTCGGCTCCCCTCATATACTGAAAGGCTGCAATAAGGTCTCCCTGGAGCGTTCTCTTTCCCGAGTTGAACAAGTCTCTGCCTTTTCTCATAGGAGAGGTGCTTCATCCCTCTAATAATCTCCATGGCCCACCTCTGGACCCATTCCAACAAGTCCATGTCTTTCCTGTGCTGGAGACTCTATAGCTGGACACAATACTCCAGGTGGGGTCTCACAAAATGTTTCTGCAAAGCATGATGATGAATATTTGGCTAGAATGCTTTTTGATAAATATTGTAGAAACATCTTTCTACAATAATTGAAATTTTATTTAGTCTGGTGTAAATGAAAACAGTATCTAGGTTGTTTTATTTAAACAAATTACTTTTTTTCTAGTGTCATACTGATCTTTTAAACCTGTGAAAACTATTTACTGTCTTCTATACTGAGTTCACTTTCACAAACTATTAATTTCTAACACACAACTAGTTCTTAGATCTTGTCATTGATGGGGCCATAAGTGTATTCAAGAGAGGAAATTATTAGAAGAGAAGTAGCTGAACCATTGTATGGAAAACATTTCCATTATTTTCCATTCCTTTTTTTTTTCAGATGTGGGGCTGAGGTATCTCATTGAAACTACAGCAATATATTTAAAAATGCAAAATTTTATATATTAGGCTTCCTACATCCATATTTATATGCTTGAATAGGATTTCAGGATTTAGTTCATGCAGTGTTATTTCTTCAATAACTCATTTCAATCTTCTACTAAAGGTCTGGATCACAATAGAGTAAATCTAACTTGAATGAGCAAGATTCATTGGATTATTTCATTATCTTCTTATCATGGTTCTTCTTATTTGCTAATATAAGTTTATGGTAACTTTAGTGTTACATTAATGTTTATAAAATCACAGAAATGGTGATCAAAAGCAGTTAAGGTTTTTGTCTTTAGCTGCTGAAGTTGGATGTAGGCTCTTTGTAACTACTGGGATAGATTGTCTTATTCATCAATAATCAAACAGTAGAGAGGAGAAAGAGAATAGATTAAAACAGGACAAGTTACTGGAACATTAAAGAAGAGTTGGAGAGGATTCTTTAGAAGTGTTTTTTGTTTGTTTGTTTTTTCAGCTGGAAGTTAAAATAAAAGTGGTTACATTGCTGAAGGCAAGAGAGGATTTCATATGGCCCTCCTAAGAAGTATTTTTCCAGAATAAAGTGTCCTTAAATAGTTGTCATTAAAAATCATTTCTTGATACATAAAATTTTTTCATGAAGCTGTTCTTAACACCAAGTTATTTAAAAAAGCAATATTGTTTGAATACTGTGCTTAGAAGGGATTGCAAAAACATATTTGAGAGGAATTAGTTTTTGATTTTTGAAAACCATACGTAAGATGATGGTGATGATGATTATAGCAGATCCTTTAAAAAAAGAGAACCAAGGTAACATGGTGTTCTTAATGACATGAGTTTTCAAATGATACATCCAGAATAGAGTAACTAATTATAAAAAATGTAATTAATATGGAAATTCTTTTGGGTAGGAATAACTTATTGAACAGCAGTTGAACAACTTTTTCTCTTTTGCATCCCTTCATTCTGTTGGGAAAAAGTCTGTACTTCTTACTTTCCAGCTGACCAGTCCCTGCCAGATCCCTGTAGAGGAATGACAGTGTTCATATTTTTGTGAAAGAGCCTTGATTGTCCAATTCTTGCCAGACCTTGATGTATTTCCCTTTGTCTTCTAAATCTAAATAGATTCCAACAGTTAAAAGTGGGAAAGAAAATATGATTTTAAAAGGTACACATTAGATAGATAAAACAGAAATTAACTTTGTTCATGTAACAGATACCATACACAGATTTAATCCCTCACTTTTTTTTTTTTACTTCATGTTGAATCCTTACCATAACAGAGCACACAGCAATAATGCAACCAGGTAAAATAATTTGTGCTGAACACTCATTTTGCAAGGAGACAGTGAAACTCTTCTGAATGATTGAGAAAGTCAGAGTGATCAAAACCAGTTTTTCTAAGGAACTCCTATCACTTTTGTTCTACTTTTAGAGTCTCATTTTATTTCATCATGAATACTTTGCATTTATAAAGTGCCTACCACTGTGGTATGTGAAGCCATGAAAATCACAATTGGATCAAAACTGTGAAAGACCCAGGCAAATCAAAGAGTTGAAGTTACATGATTCAGACACAAAAAAATCAAGAGATTGTCTCTGAAGGAATAGCATTATTTGACCACTGAATTATTTATGTAATTTCTCCATATTTCTGAATGTCACCTGTGTGTCCTGGGGGTGTTTGAAGGCACAGAACACTTGATAAAGACATCAGGTGACTTTGATCTTGTTATAGACACTGTTTTGGTTTGCTAGGTTGTGGGAGTTCTCCATGTCTCCTGCTTCCCCCGTCTCCTTATTCTTCAACTCCGAGGCACAAGTCCTTTCACAGTCCTCCCCTTTGGCAACTCGCTGTTTAGTGCCCCCAGTCAACACAAGTTCCTCAACCACACCTCTGCCCACCATGGAGTGAGATGCAGTCAAAACACTGATGGCCTAATTCTTCTCTATGGGATAAAAGGAAGAAGAAGAGAAGGAGGTTCAGTGGGTGGTGAGGAGGATAGGAAGCAACTCTGGTTTTGTGCTATAATTTTAGCCAGGGTGTGAACGTCCTACCAACAGCAGGACTAGCACTGCAGCAAGACAAAAAGAGTTGGACGCTCAGTCACAGCTCACAAAGCTTCACTGAGCCCTCACCATTCAGAGAAATACTGTTATAATATAATGATATTTGATGACATTGTACTTTTTTGTATCAGCATCTTGAAAGATTCAAACAGTAGCATCCAGAACTGCTAACAATAAAAATGCTTATGAATTCCTTTAGTTCTTCCTTTGGTCTTGATAACAAATTGTGTGGGAACATTTGCAGCATTGATTCCCAAAACAAAGTAGTCTAAGGTACTGGCTACAGAATTTCACCTTGCTCATTTTAGAAATGGGCACTCAGTGAGCTCCAAACAGCAGCTTCTTCTGTGCAGCTACAAGTCAGCACAATATTGTTTCATTGTTTTGTTGTTCTTTTTTTTTTAAAAAAAATATTCATTTCCATAAATAAAACTCAGAATATAGGAAAAGGGGGAACATATTGTGAATTTAAGGGAAATTAAGGAATGAAGTCTATCTTGACCTCCCTGACAGTAATTTTTTTCAAGCAAACTTTACAATTGCTCTTAGCTTCGTTTGATTAAAATATTGTCAGTGGGAGTAACCACATAAAAAATTTAAAGAAAAGTTGAACCTTAAGTTCAAGGATGTATTTTTAAACAAAGGGTGATTATAAATGCAAAATAAATACTGAAATTAGTTTGATATAAAAGGTCCATGTTAAACAGGTGTTGTTATATAATCAGGAAACGTGAGAGAAAAAATGCTGAAAATTTATTTCAACATGCCTAATGAAGAAAAGAAGCTTAGAAGAAATCTGTCCCAACTTAATCACAAGGAACAAAGACAAAAATTGTTCTTTCTAGGTATGTCAGCTGTGTTTTGTACTCTTGTTAATTATCTTGTTTTACAAATGTAAAGATTAACAGTTGCATTTTTCTGACGTTCTGACGGAGTTCATAATATTTGGCGAAATCCTCCTCTGTGAATAAAGCCAAAATAATCTTTCCACATACATTCCTTCCTCCCTTTCATTATACATTTATATATTTTTGTGCTTTCAAATTTGAACTCTGGGAAGATAATTAAGAGCATGACTGGAAAATCATTCTTATGTACTGCAGTTTCTACCACAGGATTTATGATTTATTTATTGCTAGTAGTAGGTGGAACATAAGGTTGTACTGGAATCTTACAAAAAGGTCCAGTTTTGCAAAACAGAGTTTAATTTTTGGCATTAAATTAGAATTAAATTCAAAATTCTTAGTTTAGGCAAACTTATTCCTAGAAGTCTCTTTCCTAAATTCAGTAGGACTCCAAAGGCAGAATGTTTATCTACTATAACTTGTTTCATCTCTCTGGATATCCCATGACAGGCACATCCAGGCTTTCCCACTGGAAACATATTTCCTTGTATGCAGGAAGCTTTTCATAAGAAAGAAAAAGTAAGGAATTCTCAAATCTAGACATTTCAGAACACTTGATCAGGATCTTTTAAAGACAGAAAGGTAGACATCATCATGTTAAAAATTACTTTCTGCAGCAAAAGATGGAGAAATTTCAGTTGAGTTCACTGTTTGCAATCAAACTTGGGAAATGCAGGTCTTTATTTTTAAGTTCAATTTCTGCTAGAACACTAAAGTACAAAGAAGGTTAATTCTGGCTGAAATCTTCACATTTAGGAGTTAACTTCTATGTATATTCACATTTTTTATTTCTTCAAGTCTTCATGAATGAATTATTGGTTTTGTTGGTGTGATAAAAACACTTCAAATGTAAACCAAAATACATTTTTTTCTGTGACTTTCCATAGAAGCCTCTGTGTCTTTGCTAAGTATGTGAGAAGAATTATCTTTATAGGATGGGAAAAGTTAGATTCATTTTCTTGTTTGGTTGTATTTGTTGTAGAAGTTAAAATTAAATTGTTGGGTTTATAATTAATACATGATTGCTTGTTAACTATACGTCAAGATTGCCTAGAGGTTGAGATAAGAGCTTTTGAATATTATGTACAAATGAAAAACAAACAAACTAATCAAATTAAACAGAACCAAAGAAATAAGGCCCTTGCATAGGGCTGGAAGCAAAACAAACCTTATTTCCTCCAAAACTAACTTCTAGATTACATGGAAGTTAATTTTTCCTTCTTTTAAATATGAAACCTGAGGGTTACTAATATGTGAATCAAAAGCCAGGAACCAAAGCTAACCTTCTATTTTAACTTTGGGATAATTTCAAGATTTCTGTCAGGGAGATTACCTCAGAATATCTGAATGGGTTTAATTTATTTAGCTGCTTAGTATTGGTAAGCGACATTACTGTGATCTGCTGTAGTAGCAAGGCAATGTGCAGACAGAGCGCTGGTACAAGCTCTCAGCAGCAGCTCAGGAGATTTTCCTGTTTTCCCAGGTCTGCTGGGAAATGCTGACTCATTCAGAACAAGCAACTTCTCTGGGTATCTCAGGTTTCCCTAGCTGTAAGGCAGGGCTGATAATATCAGAGGTGGCAGATCTGTTTAAGAAAAATACTAAATTCACCAGAAATATGCAGATTTAGAAGACTCAAACTAGTCACAAGCCATGATAGAAATCAGGTGAGCCAGTAAAAAAAAAAAAAAANTAAAGAATTGAAATTATGTATTATGAAAAAAACAAAATACCCTCATCACTTAATTGCAATCTGAAACAAAGAGGCCACAGCATGCCTACATTTACTGTGAAATTGCAGTTTTCAGTTTGGCACAATATTTAATTGTGTGTGTTGTGCTTGGTTTTGCTGTTCAGGGTCAGTCATCTCCTCATCCCTTGATTTTTGCTTCAGCAATGAAACAAAAACTTCTGTTATATTTTAGAATGTGAGTAGGCCAAAGCATTCAGGGCTCTGAGGACTCCTAGGATGCTTCATTGTCAACCCTCTCTTTCGAAGTCTATCATAAAGGGCACAATGACATAGAGATTTCAAAAAGTGCTCCTTTTAAAAAATAACATCTAGAGTCCATAACCAAAAATGTGAAACATTTTTAATGAATTAGTGAAAGTTCTGCATTTAATTTTCCAAAATATTTGTTTCTTAAATATAATATTTTGCCCTTCTGAAATGTGTTACAATTGATACATTAAGGTATTTGAACAAACTTTCTGAAATTTAGAGAAGAAAAAGAGAGATCTTTTAACAATAATAAGCTGTTCCTGGGACAGTGAAACCTGTTCATATTTTCTTCAAGGCTTCCTAATTTAGCAACTTAAGGAGAGACACTACTCAATAATTAAACGCTTAAACCATATCTTTTCTCCAAAGCAGAAAGTTTACCTGTGACTAAATTAATCACATAATTAGCAAAATTAAAAAAAACCAATATTTTGTGTTAATTGAACTTCTAATATTATGTAATAGGGGAAACTGAAATTGTCATGGTAATATATCTCTTTGTATGGATAACTAAACAATAGTAAAAATGTCAATGTATACAAAATACAACAGCATTATAATAGAAATACTTTAATTTAGAAGTGCTTCAAATTTAATAAAGATCTGTTTTAATTCTGCATTGTTTGTTTCAAGTCTCGGACAACATTTGAATCTTCCCTCTCAATTAAATGGCAGTGATAACTTTGTGTCACTTAAGTTGATGGACATTAATAGTAAACAAATGGAAACTAGACAACTGTGTGCATTTATAACATAAGTATGTACATTTATAACATGAATGACAATTCATATTTGCTATAAATATGGAGGTATTTGCACTTAATATTTACAGCAGTCTGATACTGATCAAAAAAATCTTAGAATAAATTTTGACTATATTGATTAATCACTGAAAGTGAATATATTTTACCAATGTTGTAAAGGTTGTTGTTCTTTACTATGTTTGTTCAAAGCTTTTCTTGATAGTCAGACTTGCTCCCCAGTTCTCAGGCATCAAAATTTTCATCAGCCCTACCCAGACTCAGTTCCTTCTCAAAAGAGACAGTTGTTAAACTGGAATTAGTAATGCAAAAGAGAACATAACATTACTTTGGACTTAAGGTTGGTTTAGGATTAGAAGCTGTAGTAACAGTATCTCAAAACTCCTTGAAAATGTTTTTGTTGATATCTGTGGCTTAGTATTGAGTTTGCTAAGAGACTCTTGGTGGACTTTGGAAGAAAGCCCAGAAAATAAGGTAGATGGATTCATCTAACTTTTGAGCTGGGCATGCTAAAGTTATTCTGGAAATAGGCATATTTTGGCAAACTGATTTTGAAGCTCATTTGAAAACTTTATCAATGGTGTCTAAGGCCCTACTGACTGTTCTGTCAGATTTCTATTAATTGCAGAAGGAGCCTATGGTGATTGGCTCAGAATGGGACATTCTTATATTATCAAGAGAATTCCTGTTAGTCTGAGAAATAAACATAGGATTCTGCTGAGAGGTCAAGACTTAGATAGTATTCCTCATCTTATGAGTTGCTGTTCTTCTCAACATGTGACCACAATTCTAAGTTAACTGCAGTGGCTAAAGTGTGTTGTTCTAAAATTGTTCTCTGCTATCTCAGAAAAATTATTTTGTAGTATTTTTCAGTGGTTTTTCACCTGTATGGAAAACACCTGTCCTTGCCCACCAGATCTGTACTGCAGTTCTCGCATCACAGTCATATAACTCATTTCTGTTTCAAACTGAAACTCATGATAATTATAAAATACACTCAATATAGTTACAGTAAACATGTTTTATACTTGAGATGTCTTTATAGATGTCTGACAACATTGTTTTTCTTTGTTCTCTGACAATGAAATAGAGTCCATGAATTTTCATTATATTAATTGTCATTGTAGTTAGAAATTGATACTCTAGCTGTTTGAAGTGAGATAATTCTAAAAAAAATCACAAAACAACCATACACTTTTATTGATTTAGCACCCTTCTTCTAGAGTTCACCTTCACCCTTCAAAAACCTCTGTGCAATGTTATCAATTGATTAGCAATGATTACTCAGAGCTACTGCTACTTTGTAAATATTAAGCAATGCAATAAATGAACTTAAATCCTGAAGAAATGTAGAAAACAGCTTCTGCTGTCAGACAGAAAAATATCTTTGTGATTCAAACTACACTGATAATTTTTAATAGTAAGGAAAGAAGCATACACTAAATCATGCAAGTAGAAAATCAAAGGAAGAGAAGTCTGTGATCAATCACAATTCTCCAAGGAATTTAAGAGACATTTATAAGAACATTTTATTTTGTGTAAGAAATACTTCCCATGTTGGATAAAAGCAGATAACTGAACATGTTCAAAGAAATTTTAAATTAAGCTAGGAGATAAAAAGCAGTTAAACAGTTCAAAGATTCCTAATCGGTAATGCATACTTCTAGAACAATAACAACTACAAAGTTACTAAAAGCTATTATCAACAGATATGGCAAATCCACTGCTAACAAAGTGCAGATACTGTATAAAAATCATGCTAGTGTAGGAGTTTCATCTGCATAAAATTGAATAGAATTTCATGACTTAATTCACGCAGTGTTATTTCTTCCATAACTCATTTCAATACCAGCAAATGCTACTGCATTGAAACTAAGAAATAAGTAGCTACAAATTTAACAAAGACAATATGACATTGCATTTCAAGTTGTTAATCAGTGAATAGTCCTTCTTGGGCTTCTAGTTCCCTCTTAATGTTTAGTATTTGTCAGACAAAATGGCCTATACTTGTCTAAGAATATCCTGTTATGCCTGGGTTTCATAGACAGCCCTTGAAAATCTTCCCTTCTATCTCATTGGGAGAAAAAAACCCCTCAAACAACCTACAAAAAAAAAAAAGCAACCCAAAACACAAGAAAAGAGAAGAGAAAGACAACCTCTGGAACACATTTTTCAACCTTTGGTCTTAAAATTAAATGCATAAAACTATAGCTGATTCTTAAGTATTTAATCTATTTGGATGGTAATGGTTTTACTTTTGGACAGAAGACATCAATTTATAAAAAGTGTAGGTATTTGTGAAAAATTTTATCTTGCAGCAGTGTAGAAACTTACGTTATAAAATATAAAAGAACACAAACCCTCAATTCCAGTATTTTTAAAGAAGAGATTTAGTTTTACTCATAGCATCAAAAATTGGAAAATTAAAAAAAAATTTCTTTAATGCAATAATTAATTGAAAAATTTACCACCTTGAACCATACTTCAAATGCTTCATATTTTTGGTTCATTTTTCTTACTTACACTTAGGTTTCATTTCCAAGGGTGACATTTTATTTCAATTTTCCAGACCTGGGAAAACCGAAAAGCAGTTCTGCAGTGCTTGCTCTGCTGAACACAAGTGGAGTATTTGCTAAAGGGACCAAAGTCCATAACATAGAAGTTGGAAAGTTATTAAAATTGAGTATCAGTCAAGAGATATTTCTTAAAAACTGTAGTTCTAGGGTACAATATTATCAGTTCATATTCTGAAGAATCGCTCTCTCAAATGCTATAGGAAGAGATAAATAACTTGCTGGGGAAAGACTTCCTGAACACACAAATAGCTTGAGAACATCTGTATCATAGTAAAAAGGGATGTGTTCAGTTTTCAGAAGAGCATGAAAATTTCATGTTTATGTAATATCTCAAGAATCTTTGGACTTCTGGAACATATTCTTTTCTTTCATACTATTCTTTAAATTTCCAGTCTGGCATAATGACCTGTACAGCTGCCACACATTCAGTAATAAATAAGACAAAACAAAACAGGAAAATAAAATGGGGCATGGTGGTTTGTTTGTTTGTTTAGGGTTTTTTTTCATTTTTGTAAGGCAAATTTGGGATTGAATTTAGGATAAGAATGGAATATTGCATTTCTTACATTACTTATGACTAGAGAAAGCCCTATATGAGAACCCTATGTGTGATTTCCCCAAAACTGTACAATGTTGGACTGAAATAGGAACCTCATGGCTGTACCCCCACTACTAATCTGTGTCAAATTAGGCTGTTATATGCTATTTACCATGTAACACAGTCTTAAATGACTCCAATATTTTATTCAAATGCATAGGCAGACTGTCATCCTTTTCTGTTTTCCTCCTCTGTTCTGGTGGGACTGAACCTCTTTGGGCTTGTTGTTGCTATTCTGGGAAGCCTGTCTGAAGGCATATGCTTTGCCTACTGCTCTGTGCTGCTGCTGTTCACAATTCTGTAGCTCAGAGTCATTCCAGAATCTGTTGAGCATTTCGGTACTGTGCATTTCTAAGTCTGCCTTTTGCTGCTGAAGCACCTATGGGATGCTGTGGCATGTAAGAAAGGGCAGACACGGAGACAATTTCAGCAAATCAAACTGACAAGAAGAGTGAAATGTTGCTGCTGGGTTTTGTTGTTTATTTTTTGTTGTTGTTTTTCTCTCTCTCTCTCCAAGAAGAGGTTAAAGAGTAGAGTTAATATTTTTGCTGGTTTTTGTTGTTTTATTTATATTCTGTTTTGCCTGTGGCTACTCAAAGCAAACAAATCATAAAATTTTTGCAACTTAATTTTTCAAATCATGTGTCCCTGAATGACATTGTAAATTTCCAAATGCAGGAAAAATATTTACAAAAATGCAAGCCATAAATTTTTGTTCTGAATTCATTACACAATGTGTTACTTCTTTAGATAATAGATATTTTAGTATAATCTGTAATTAAATTAAATTTAAATAATTCAATTTACTAAAACTTTATCATATTCCGGAAAGCATTCTTTCCCTAAGATTGTCACACACCTGTACATTTCCAAATGCATATTATTGCTTCTTCAGCTCATATTTTCCAACCACTACCAAGACTCAGATATCTTTCAACATCTTAACATTTTTGATCTTAATAGAGATGTGAAAATATTATATTAAGTAATGACTCAACCCTGATTTTTCAGAAAAGACACATAAGTTACCTCATATACCTGGATGAGGAAACAACTATTCATTTTGCTTTCTTTCATTTATCTCAGGGAAACATTTGTCATGTATTCTAGACTCCTTTTAGTTCTTTGAGATATTGAGGCATACTCTTAAACTTTATGATTCTGCTTTCAAAAATAACTTTTAATGACAAATTTAAAGCAATGTTGATGGAGTAGACTGTAGTACAAGGATGGACAGAAATGGCTTATCAACTATGTAGAGTTTTATCCTTGAACACTTTCATTTCTGTAGTGAATCTTCACAAAACTACTTCATTGTCTTTTAAAAATGGAGAAAATTCTGTGTCAAACACAGGAGGACTCCAAAAGTTGGTAATATTAAATATATTGAGATCCTAAATATCAAGAAAAAGCAGAAAACACAGAATCATATTTTTTAATTTAAGGTTTCTATAAATATCAGTTTTTCATTCTTACTTACATAGATTTTCTTAAATATCGATAATGATATGCATGCTTAAAAATATTTTGCATTTCAACTTCAGAGCTTATATGCACCATATCTTAACTATGACAAAATTGTCACTAGAGACTGTTGGCTGTTTTATTGAAATTAAAACTACAGTTGCAGAGAGCTTTTTCTAATTGTGTAATTGATTCAGAAGTAAGAGGCTTTTGGTGTACAGTGCTTTTATACTCCTCTCTTTATGAGTTCAATGCAAAGCCTTTTAATTTTTGGCATGAAATTTATGATGTAGCAATAACATGTCTGGTCTATTTGGCACTATTATGCTGAGATCTGTGATTGTTTTTCTGCCTCAAACTCTTGTAATTCCCTTTTATTTCCTCAGTTTTCTGTTGCCTTTTTGCATTAACCACTATTTTCTTTTGTGCTTTTCTAATGTTCTCTGCAGTGCTGTTTTAGTCTCTGGTTGGGGTGGTATATGTTAGAGCAGCAAACAGCAATGAAATCTCAAAGACTATTCTAGTATCCTGAGCTTCTTAGAGTGCAGTATCATTCTTCCCATATGTACACTATATCCATTTCTCAGGTTGCTTATGGCAGTCCAAAGTCACCTGCCCAGGCAAACATGATGTTTCTTAACAAGTCAAAGAACCAACAGGAAAATATATTGCATTCTGCTTCCATAATAATACAAGAAGCCTGGCTGTATTATCTGGTGGTTCTTGTAGTCTGTGAATGAGTAAATAATTTTTGATTTTTCATTTACTGATCTTTGGGGATCTATTCCCCATGCTGCTCTCAATGCAGTTCATTTGGAATTAGTTTTTAGTCATGTTTTCTTTACTCAGTTCGTATAAAACTAAAGGGTCTAAACCACTTTTTAAAAAACCTATTCTTAAATGCCATTCATATTGTCCAGGGTAGTTTTTTTTAAAAATAACTACCCTGTTCTATGTGCAAACTTTTTTATTCATTGGAAATAAAGGCATATTCATCAAAAACATTTCAGTGAAAAATTATAAAATCTCAGTGATATTAACTCTATGTGAATCACAAGATTTATCTTGCATTATGTTTGCATTACATTTCCTAGGAATATATAAAACTGTAGATGTACCCAAATTATGTCATCTCTATAATATATTTACAATGAAATTTCTACGCATTAAGACACATGGTAGATTAGTCTTTGCTAATTTTGATTTCTTATTTTACACTGAATAAAAGAATACACAGTGTGGATGCTGTGTAATCTCATTGACTGGTTTTCAACTCACTATTTTGGCCACTAGTCTGAACTAGTAGCCAATTTGTGAAGAAATGAAAGTCTTTAGGCATTTCATTTCATTAGTCAGATGAAAGTCTTTAGCTGTTTTTCTCAACCAGAGTGGTAGCCAAGGTAGCAAACTTTTTCCACACACATAGCTTTCTGCTGGATAATGTTAGAATAGAAGGATCAGAATAGTTCCAATATAATTTACTCTTACAATTTCTGTACAATAGCACAAAAAATTTTAAACAACAAACAACAAATTAAAAGATATAACTGCCTGAAAAAGTACAGTCTAAAAGGTAATTGTGGTGACATCTTTAAAATGTCTCTCCCAGGATGACACTTCCATCTCGTACCATAATTTGCAGTTTCAAACCTTGATTTTTTTTTTTTACTTGCAGGAATATAGAGATTTTTTCAATCTGCTCAAAATGTCTGGTTTTGTATGTGGAAAATATATGTAAGTCTGTTTGTTTTTTTTTTTTTT